>JACEFZ010027767.1:0-260008 GCA_014155875.1 Cepaea nemoralis
GTTGAAGACTGTATTCTAATAAACCTAAAACAGAATAGGAAGTCGCTTGTCCGGCGTTAATTGATAGACACTGTTTAGATTGACCAGTTGGTTCCGTTATTTTCAAGTGGGGAGAAAACGAGCTATACTTCTAATGAAATAGTGATCACAACATGGCAGATATGGTGCACGTTTCCGGTAGATACTAGACCCGAGGATAAGATGAATGCCCGTTCAGGCAGAGACTAGCCTGAAAGATAAATAGTGAAGCTTGTGACAGTGTAAACGATAAATTACAGTCGTCCATAGAAAAGTTACTCAGTGCCACAAGAAATATGATAATGGTACATCATGCTGAATAAAATATTTCTCCCATCTTTGGAAATTTTTATGGACCTCATTGCACTACAATTGTCTTTGGATGAATATGGATACAACATTTTAATCCTACATCATGTTCTGTGACAGACACACACACAGCGGTCATTTATTCTGAGGACCCGATACATTTGATAAGCAGCTATACGTGGCTGTACCACAGCGCCAATACACGACGTAATTTACGGCAACCCATTGTAACGCTATAACGAAAACATTTATAGGGTGTCAGACATTTTGCATTCCAGAAAGCAGATTACAACAGCGGTGATCGCACTTTCGGGATTTACCAGCTGACCTACAGACGATGAACCTGACAGCAGAGCGGTACCTGAATAGCTTTTCATTCCTGTCTGAAGAACGACATCATGGTGCCAGGGACAGTAGCTGAAGATCCGTACTGGACATCTGCAGATCCACACTACGAACACGGCAGGAGCATATACATAGAGGTTCTACAATCTTTTTAGATTGTCGGTATAACTTGATCTGTATCACGCATATGTATTATAGTTTTTATATTATATTGCTATAATATGTGTTTGTAATTTTATTTTATACAAAGATACGTTTTTTAGTGTCCATTTAATTGTGTTCACATTGGGGATTTTTGTCACTGAAGTGAAAGAGTGCGGCTTAAATTGACTGAGACTAAGTAGCTTTTAGTACAGATGAACGGCATACGGAATAACATTTCAGTAAGAATAGTTTTTGGGTAGGTAACTACATAGAATTGGCAATAATTTGTCCAATGGAAAATTAACAGACACTGACATAACACCTGGCGAAGTGAATCTCGCACGATCGAGTTTGGTTTACCAGCAGGAGGAATGCATTGCCAGAATACGATGTGTATCATTGTGTGGTGACGAAGCTTTTCTCAGAATGGTTCACCCATGTATGGGCAGCCTTCCAGCATATGGACATGGGTATTGTTATATGTGGGGGACTCGCTATGCGGGTGTTTGAATATAGTTTTATGGTTATACCACTGATTATTGTATGTGTATGGGGTTAATGATACTAACATAGTTTGTTTGGAAAAAGTGTGATTTAAAGTAATAATGGGTTTTATGAGGGATAACGCATGAAAGTCATTTTTGGGCATCGGCACCTGCCGTTTCGCTTGTATGGGAAAAGGGAAAAACGAGGGGTTGTTTTGGTTACACGAAGCAAAATTTTCAAGGGATTTAGTTCTATTTTCCGGTGAATAAAGTTTTGCAAAACGGGTTTTAAACATGCGGGTTTTTGGTTCATTGACATCATGCCCTCTTATGGGAAGTGAGGTAAATTTGCTATCAAAACCTTGCCATTTTTTTTTAAAATAAAAGGAAAAACCAGCGATAGGTATGGGTATACAGAGAACTACACTAATTGGGGTAAACGGTGCGGTGTGCTGGATAAAACATTCCCCTACGCAATATAACGGTACACTAGAACTTACCAAGGTAGCGGTCCCACTCTGTACAAATTTGGAGGTACACTAGGGACGGGCTAACGTGTTGGACAAAGGGGGTTTAGGGGAACTCTCTTTGAACAAATTTCGCTAAAAACATTCCTATATGATCCGAGATATGACCTCAGAGATTTAAAGGATGATTTTATAGATACTAAGTCATATAAGGGATATAAATCCATCTGACTAGCACTAATAGACATTTAAACTTTGCTACATAAATATGAAACATTGGCGATAATACCATGTTACAAAGGTTGATTGGAGAAAACGAATTATCCTGCTGGAGAAATATTAGTCATGGAAATAACAGGAAAGAATTGATGAACGTTAGATTTTATCCTTAAAGGAGAAGAAAATGAATAGTTACAGAAATACGATTGGTCTATTGATCATTGGTTACATGGAGAGACGGTTGTGCTATTATAATATTGCTGATCTAAGGCATGGTATTGTTGTGACTATTGTATTAGTAGATAGATAATGAATTTTAATAATGTCCGTTAGGAGCATATTTAACTCAAGCAGAACTTAAGAAAGTTACATTTGGTATTGAAAATTTTAGACGTATTAGTCCTTCATTTAGTGACAGCACAGCAATGATTAAACAATTCTTTGCGCCATACTTAGATCAGAGTAACGTAGATCACATACACGGATGTGCAGCTAAAAGATATGAGTCGAGCTCAGATGATGAGGAGTCATATAGAAAGACTAACAGGCAACAACGTCGGTTGAAAAAGATAGCCAAACCACGACAAACAGATATGGCAGATTATACAAAATCAAACTGGCATGAAGAAACTCCGCCAAAGATGTCACAAACCCATTATACCAACACAAACACTTTACTAACAGAATGGAAACAACAAAGTGTTCCCGAAACTCAAATTAACAAAAGAATACGGGATGTGAAAATAAGGAATTGGAATCGGTATTGGAAATATCTAGGTTTATCCGATGAAGAACGGAAGGAAAGAACACGTCAAATAGATGACTATAAATCAGTAACAACATATGTCACACAGGAAGATGAGAATCACTGCCCAGTTCTACACATTAAAGAAACATAAATTAAATAGATTAAAACAAGTCAAGACAGATACATCCATTAGATACACATGCAGTACACACAGCGACAGATGAGCATTGTATTTCTGAACACTGAATTTTGTCTTTATAAATCTGTCGAAATTCTTCTGTCTATAAATTCACTTATATTCTAATTAAACGACACAATACATAAACAGATAGTTACATATACAATTTAGGAAGTAAAATTCTTTACAATCGCGTAATACGTCAAACACATATAACATATCAGTCAACCACATACATCACAGAACGTCAATAATATATACATACAATAAAAAAAAAAATTCACAACTTATAAAGGGTATTTAATCAAGTCTAATACGCTGAACAAACGGTCAGGACATTTCAGAACATCTAAAAACAGCTGATAGTATTGTTAATAACTATGTTTATAACTATGTCATTATTGATTTGCCAGATACATACATATTTAAGTTATTATTGTTACAGATAATTAGAATACGGCAGTATCTGTAACTACGTATATTGACATCAAAATAAGATCTGAAGCATGTCGAGCAGACGAAATGTAATCCAACGTTGCAAGTTATCTGCGAGCAAAATCGTCATATTCCAGATAAGTTAAATTAATTATTAAGATATATTAATGATATTTTATTGCTGTTGAAAATGAAATTCATGAAAATTGAAAAAAAAAGATGAATTCCTGAAAGAAAAAAAAAATTCAGGAATATTAAAAAAAAAAGATGAATTCCTGAAAAAAAAAAAATAAATATATTCAGGACAATGAAAAAAAAAATAATTTAATTATTGAAAAAAAAAAGAAAAAAAAAAGACATGACAAAACAAGTGAAAAGAACAAGATTTGTTATTATTTCGTTTAATGCATTTTCAGTGTCACATGATGTATTATTGTTGTTTTGTCACGACAATACATATATATTATGTACACTTTCACACAAATTCCACAGGTTTGGTAAACAAAATAGGCAGGGCACATGATGCAAAGGTTACTACTGATTTAATTTATGAAGAAATTAGATTAATTTTGATTATTCGGTGATTTTATTTCAATTGTATTATTGCATGGGTTATTATGCATAACTGTAAGATGCATTTATTTTCATGAATAGGATGAATGGGAATGAAAGGAATATTAGCTATCTAAGTAATTAATTTAATACTGCTATTATTATGTGATAGACTAGGATTAAATATTGCAGGTAAATATTAGGCAGCCATACTCATGAGCCACAAAGGTCAACGAAGAATAAACAGTAACAACATTAGAAGGTACCGAAAAAAAAAAATATGCACATATGAAAACCAAACCCCACATGAAGCGTTACACGAAACAGTCGAAGTCGAAGCACAGAAGTTACGTCAACTGTAGTCAGGTCATACACACAGTGGAGTATGAGAAGGTCGACTATGATTATGCACAGAGAAGGCAAGAGCGATTCACTTAACAATGATGTCAGTGGAGGCTGGATGTAATGAACACACACATTTAAGGAGCCAATAAGGATGTCCGGGGAGACATTGGGACTTAGTGATGCTGGACTTCAATTCTCTGAGATAAAAAGGAGTTTGGGAGCCACACATTGTCTACGGGAATAGATGTGAGATGTCTCCGATTTATAAAAAAAAAAATTTTTTTTTGGTGATGATGTTCATAACATTTCAACTATTCACAAGGGAATAGGTTATAAGGAAAAGGGATACGCTTTATTGCAGAGACACGGACAATTATGTGCGACCTTTAGTGAACAATGTAGACGGATATGTGCGACCTTTAGTAGACAATGTAGACGGAGATGTGCGACCATGGACCAATATGACAGGTATGTTCGACTACTGCGACTCATGTCACAGACTGGAAGACTGAGTTTATAGGTAACATGTCTACAACATTTTAATTTGACGAGGGGGCATATGTGCCATGTGTCGCAGGACAAAGAATGCGATAATCGGGAAATAGGAAAATACAGCACACATTGAACGCACTATAACTGACTTGGTGATGAGTACGTCAGTGAGCGAGAGATAGGAACGGGAGAGATCAACAAAGGAAACAAGAAGTTAGATCATCACAAGAGAATTTGAAGAGCGTATGTGGAAAGGTGAACATCAGGAAGAGATGGTTGGTTACAGGACGAAGGAAGATATGAAGATATTGAAAAAAAAAACAACAAAGAGAATATGGACAATGAGGCACGATTTGATAACTGAAGAGGTGGACATGAAGAGCAAATAGGGCTGATGAGCCATTATTGAAGATAACCAACGACTCAGAAGAAGTATAGGGAATCGCCCGATAAACAGCTGCTGCACAGGTAATATTAATGGATACAAGTCAACCTAGGTGAGTGCAAAGTAATTATGGCAAGATTGATGCTAATTCGTATTTAGTTATTAGAGCAGAACGACAGGTACAACGGGAATGCGAGTATGGATGATTTGAATCCTTGAGCATGTTGTAAGGATCGTTGAAGACTGTATTCTAAATAAAACTAAAACAGAATAGGAATCGCTTGTCCGGCGTTATTGAAAGACACTGTTAGAGTTGACCAGTTGGTCCGTTCATATTCAATTGAGAAAACGAGCTAATAACTGCCAATGAAGATAGTGAATCACAACATGGCAATCAGCACACCGGATGTTTAAGAACGGGTGCTCTTATCCATTCGGCCTTGCTGACCGACGTTGAATGTAATGTGCTAGTTTCATTAGCCTCTTTCAGGCAATCGTTGTTACCAATTCTGGAAGTCCAATGTAATCGCAACATTCGTTTCAGTAACACTATTTCCGTTGCTTCCACGATCTTCCTAGTTTGTTTATTTACGTTCCCTGATTCACTGTCATGCAGCAAAATACAGTCTATGAACAATCAAGTTTTCTCTTTCTGACATTAAATCATAGTGACGTATTGCAAGAGAAGCATTTACTTCTTAAATACAACTTTTGTTTGACCTATCCTGCTCTTAATCACTATTATGCACCTTACATTTGATGTTATGATTACCCCCAGATATTTACATTTATCAACTTGGGTAAGTATTTAAATTTATCAACATGGTTAAGTTTTAAATGTAACAATTTGGTTAAGTATTTAAATTTATCAACTTGGTTAAGCATTTCCCCCTTTTTTTATTACATCACATTTTGGTGTAACACTTTTCTTTGACTGCTTCGGGATGTTTTTTCTTTTGTTTTTGATATTCAAGGAATTTCAATTGTTTGCAGTCTCTACCGCTAAAATGCCCGAGAGTTGCCTAGATAGTAATTTACAATAGTATAAAAATAGATGGTGTCTCAAAATAACCTCATCATAGTGGAGCACGGTACAATAACATCAAAATGGATAGATACTGTACTTTAAATTAGAGCAATAACATCAAAATAGATCAATATTTTAAAATAGCCCAGACACAATCGTATAACATGTTCAGACTTCAGAGCTTAGTGTTTCTCTTGGTCATCACTTTATATGTTTTTATATTCATACCTTTCCCATAATTTAATTTGATACAGCGACTGATTTCAGGAAATATATACCAAGTTACATATTTTTCAAACATGGTGATTTGAAATCTTCCCTTATCTCTCTTAGTCACGTTGTGTTGTTTGTTTTTGTTATTCAGGACTTTCGGTATTTCCGTCGTTTCCATTTGATTTCTACTAATGTCTCCGCATATGTCACACCCCCTGTACGGAGACTATTTGTGATTGCGTGATCCTATTACAGCTCTCCACGTTTATCTATTTTTAACATGTTTTCAACCGTTTCATGTGTCTGATTTAGGTGAAGACATTCTATTACAGGAGCTCTTGTTTATTTACATGTATTGCATTCGAGTAAATAATGTTGTATATTGGTGGGATGTTGACACACCGAACAGTCACGTTCTTTGGTAATGCAGCATTCTATTCCTAGAGTGTTGTGTCTTGGGAATGTGTCTACTGCTAGGAATGTATGTTTTATTTCTTGCTTGCTTAACTGACTGATTAGTTTTGATTGGTGGATTATATTGGATTGATTTCTAAATTGATTAAATGTGTTGTACGTTTTGATTAATTGTGCTAAATGATTAACTGGTACATTGAATCATCAACTGATTAGTTGGTTGGCGACTGATTAGTTTAGCTTGCCTAATTAGTTTTGCTTGCCTAATTAATTTAGGTTGTTGCCTAATTAGTTTTTTTTTCTTCCGCATATCCTCTCCAGGACATAGATGTCGACATCAGCATTTTACCGCTGTTGTTGATTTCTTGGCAAGATTACGCTCAGTAGTTTGCCATTGCTTTCTGAGCGGCCGGCTCACTTATCCCGTAAGTCACCAACGCGGCGAGAACCGCTACCAATTCTCGCGCGCTGCGTTACCCTACGTGGATAAACGGGATTATGGAGAAAGTCGTTTAACCCCTACACCAGGGAGCTCGGCCTAATTAGTTTAGGTTGCCTAACACGTTTAGATAAGAGAGGCGTTGAATCAACGGTTAAGACATTACTGGAGAGGGTTCGTTGTCAACTCTCGACGCTCGCTATGGAAGGGAAAGGCTGGCCACCCATGTCCCCATGCAGTGAGACCTACAACATGTGACGCCCCTAACACTTGACATAACGACAGCAGGCTCTTGCTGAGAGGCTTATTTTGTGTTAATTAGTTTAGGTCGACAGACCGGAGACAAGATCCACGAGACTGCACTGCATTGATCTATCATCGCTCCTATATCCCACTGCAGTGGTTCTCAACCTTTTATGGCCCATGCACCCCTTCACCTTATCTTCAGAATGTCACCCCTTTCGTATTTCCTCACTATACCCCCCTCCCCCCGCGCCCCTACACAGTATACGTAAAAATGAAAGCTAAATTTAATAACACATACTAGAACAAGTCTAGACGTCTACATAAAATGTGATTTACGGGTCTACTTACGTTATAAACGAATTTCAGAAAGGCGAGATGTACAGAACCGTACAATTTGGAGGAGAAAAAAAAAACAAACAATATCACGTAATCGGTTCTTGTATTAATTCGATCTTGAAATAATCTTAATCCTCCCCCCCCCCCTTTTTTCCACACACAGGGGAGGGGGGTGGGAACTCCCCAACGGTTGAGAACCACTATCCTACTGGTTAAAATGCCAATCTAGGAGAATATAAGATCAAGGCACGAACTCTGTGGCATGGACGAGAATCCCAATGTGCAGTTACTTGAATGACACGTGCTGTAGATAGTATTATGTGGGCGTGAAATGTAACCAAAGAACCAGCCTCAGTTCTCCTACTGTAGTTTTAATTAAACATTGCATGCCCTTTGCAAGACATTGCGAAGAACCCCACGGTTTGATTTCCTTACGTTCAGTAGCTTGCCATTGCTTTCTGAACGAATAGTCAACGTTAAATCCACCTGACCGGTGTAGGGAATAACCTCACTATCCCACCGCAGCGCAAAGGAAGTCTAAGCACTAACGTGTTAAAGCTCTCGGCCGTGATGGCCTATCCTCTAAGATTTTTTAAATTATTATTTGCATATTCTTTTTTACAGGACATCGCAGTCAATACCAGCATTTCTGCCGTTGTGATCTCTTGACAAGTTTACGTTCACTAGTTTGCCTTTGCTTTCTGAACAACTGGCACTGATACCAACGCAAAACCAATGCAACGTGGTCTGCTGCCAAATCGCGCGCAGATGTGTTTCGAACGTGGGTATGCGGTTTTACGAACCACGTCCGTAACCAATCCTCTAAGATAGTCAGCGTAAATACACATTTTGAATATCTAGGTGCACTACTCGCTCGAGATGGATATGTGACGACATAATTTATAATAAGAACAAATAACTGATGAGCAGTTAAAGCGTTAATGGATTGGAATAAACAGAGCAAAAATGGTTAGAGAACTGAAAGCAAGCATGATATATATATATATATATATATATATATATATATATATATATATATATATATATATATATATATATATATATATCCGTGTGTGTGTGTGAGAGAGAGAGAGAGAGAGAGAGAGAGAGAGAGAGAGAGAGAGAGAGAGAGAGAGAGAGAGAGAGAGAGAGAGAGAGAGAGAGAGAGAGGAGTGTACATTAAAACAATCAGCTGAAATGCAAACAAGCGCCTTTGAATATAAGTGTTACTAAAGAGCATTACACATCCGTTGTGTGGAATAGAGATCCATCAGAAGCATCAAGAAATAACTCAATCATGAAGAAGGTTGGTTAGTAAGACAAACAAAATTGGGGAAAATTAAATATTCTGGATATGTGAAGAGACATGACTGTCTGGAAGAGATAACCACGGAGCGTAGAGGATGACCACGCCGCAGACCAGTGGTTCTCAACCTTTTGTTGCCCCTGCCTACCTTCACCATATTTTCAGAACGTCATTCCCCCCCCCCTCCCTTTTCGTATTTCGTACATAAAAATGTGGACCGTGCCCCCCTTCACCATATTTTCAGAACGTCATTCCCCCCTTTCGTATTTCCTACCTAAAAATCCCGCCCGCCCCTACACAGTATACGTAATAATGGAAGCTAAATTTAATAGCACATACTAAAACAAGTCTGGTCGTCCACATAAAACGTGATTTGTGGGTCTACTTACTTTATAAAATGAATTTTAGAAGGGTGAGACGTACAGAACCGTACAGTATGAAGGGAAAAACAATATCAAGTAATCGGTTCTTGTATTAACGCGATCTTGAAATAATCTTAATTCCCCCCTCCCCTCCCCTGGAACGCTAAAATTCCCCCCCCCCCCCCCCGAGCCACCGGTTGAGAACCACTGCCGTAAACGGACTCCAGGAGTGATGACTGATTTACACATGATAGCAGCAGAGGCAAGACATCTGGCTTATGATAGTGGGTAGTTTTAAAAGACTGTATGGAGGGAAAGTTATGAGTAAGACAAAACAGTAGATGACGATAATGATGATAATGACGATAATGATGATGATGACGATAATGATGATGATGATGACAATAATGATGATGATGATGATGATGATGATGATGATGATGATGATGATGAATGATGATGATGATGATGATGAATGATGATGATGATGATGATGATGATGATGATGATGATGCCCAGAACTCTACCTGCCGCAAGACAGAAGTCACCAACATGGCAATGGACCTCAGCAAGCTGGTGTGTTGGCTACCAGCAAGTACAAACATAACTCTGTTACTGCTACTCCGGGAAGTCCCATACATGTGATTCTCACTGGCAGTCTGGTATATGTCACACTCACTGGTACGTGTGTATATGTCACCGCAGCTGGTAGTCTGGTATATGTCACACTCACTGGTACGTGTGTATATGTCACCGCAGCTGGTAGTCTGGTATATTTGACACTCACTGCTACTTGTGATTATGTCACCGCAGCTGGTAGTCTGGCATGTCTACTGGTATGTGTGAGCTGGTTCTCCAGTTTCATCGTTTCTCGCAATATTTTCTGCATTCCCAAAGACACACGTTTATGATAGTAAAATAAAACAAATAGAACACAATAACAAGTAAAGTCCCTTACACACGCCCATCAGAGGTACTGGGCATGTTGGAGACAGACCCATATTTTTTTTTTTTTTATGGACGTCTTGGGTTCATTTCGTACAACGGCGGTTTCGATCTATTTTTTTTTTTTTTAAATTGATCTGGTATCCCGGGTCGATCCAAATTAAAATCGGTGCTTGGAAACGTATTCAGAAGTAAAGACGGTCCTTGTGATACGGACTACATCACACACTGTTATAAAAACATGAATAAAACTTGGTGGAACTGCGGCAAAGCTGTGTATAGCCTATACACAGCTCGGAATTCTGAGGTAAGTAGAAACATTTTTTCTAATTTTCATTTTCTCTTCATTGCTTTCATTTTTTCATCTTTTTATTCTTCTTGTCCTGTCGTCACGCTTTAATGTTGTCACGGGAGATCTCCGTGACTATATGTTGTGTTTTGTGAATGTGTGTGTTTGCTGATGAAGGCTAATCGCCGCAACGTCGTTGTGTGTCGTATTTCTGTTATGTAAAGCTGTACTACTTTGTGTCATTTTATATTGTTATAAAAACATCACGTTTACAGTGAGGAAAGATCCATATAGCATACAGCGTGGAAAAGATTCCTACAACTTACAGCTGGGATAGATTCCTACAGCACAAAATGTGGAAAAGATTCCCACAGCAAATAGCATAAAATAGATTCCTACGGCATACAGTGTGGAAAGATCCATACAGCGTACAGCGTGGAAAAGATTCCTGCAATTTACAGCTGGGATAGATTCATACATCAGCACACAATGTGGAAAAAATTCATACAGCATACAGCATAAAATAGATTCCTACAGCATACAGTGTGGAAAGATCCATACAGCATACAGCTTGGAAATGATTCCTGCAACTTACAGCTGGGAAAGATTCCTACAGCATGCATCGTAGAATAGATTCCTTCAGTATACATATCAGAATAGATTCAAGCGGAAACCAGCATGGAAAAGATCCCCAAAGCACATAGTGGAAAAGATTTGTGCAGCATACAGCGTAGAAAAGATCCCTACAGCACACGATGGGGTTCACAACCTCGGAAACCTACATCAGGCAAAAATAACTCCAAGGCAAAACACATTGGGCAAACAACTCAGATTTCCAGGCAGTGTTATCTTTTTTTCGACTGAACCACGAATGCTCAATGGTAGTTTATGGTTAAACTATTAGCATTCACGCTGCGTGTGTACTTTAAGGAAATGCCAATCACCATTAAAGACATTGGTGTATCCTAAATCAACACAAGAAAACGTATTTCCGAGACACATTTTAACACAAGTCTTACGATATATGCATCAGAAAAACTTGCTTTAAAGCACACAGGTTTTGTGCAATATTAAACAAAAACAAAAAAAAAAACGATTTTCCTTTACGAATACGAAAAGTCCTTCATCTATTTTGGGTCGCAAATACACACAGGTTCAAGCGAATAGTGATGTACTTGGAACGAAAACACTGCAGGGTCAAAAAAAATCCCGGAAAACAGGATCCCACATCTGAAAGCTGATCCTAACTCACACAGCACCTGTAGCGTGCAAGAATTATTCTGCTTTAAGAGCTCAGCTTTCAGTTATGCCATCGTTACCAAAATACCCCTGCCACTAGTGGACGATATCTAGCATCTGCTTAACTTTTCTTCTTCGTCATTCTCCTCTTATCAGTGCTCTGAAGACAAAGTGCGTGCGGAGAAGGAAAAATAGAAGGTCGGATTTACTGCTATTTCTGTACACGATAACGCACAGGTTTTTACTCAAAACATACACACTTTCTGATTGCCTGGCTCGAGTAGAGGCTGTTACACCGGAGACTTCTGCGGCAACTGCGTTAAGTGGAGGTGATAATATTAACAGTTTCATTTAGCTATCGTTGCTGATAAACCACAGGTCGTCGCCAGTCCGCGGTGATAACTCCGGGAGGGAAATGAAACGCGGGAGATAACGTTGTATACGGTACCGTGCGATTATGTCTGTCATCTGATATCATTGAACACTAGATTTGGTTTTCTTGATGTTATAGCCCCAGCCATCTCTCTCTCTCTCTCTCTCTCTCTCTCTCTCTCTCTCTCTCTCTCTCTCTCTCTCTCTCTCTCTCTCTCTCCTCATCGAAATTCGCTTTCAGATGAAATAATAGGCAGGTGAACAATAATAATAATAATTATAAACTAAAACATAGACACACAATAACATTTCAAGTTCTGTTCACAAAATGAAACCCTCGTGATACCGAGAGGAGCAGAAGTTCTTTGGCCATGTAGGCACTGAGAGAATTGCGTTCAGAAGGACTGATTCGCTTAGTCTCACAACACAACTCTCAGTTGATTTACACAAGGGCCACAAAGGGACACACGGGTGAAACTGCGTAATAAATATTTAGTTTAATAAAAGTACTTTGAAATAAAAAAAAAAATAATAATAATAAAATAAAAAAAGATCTTTGTTATCAGCGATGCGTATGATACCAATAGTATTCCAGTCGCCCACTCATGTCAACTGCCCACCACTGTTGGAACTGAGCATGCGTTCATTCTTCTTCTTCTTCTTCTTCTTCTTCTTCTTCTTCTTCTTCTTCGTTCAAGGAATTGAGCATGAAAGGGGGAAAGACGGTGAAAGGACAAAAAGTGCCGGAGAAATTTTAGATTCCTTTTATTGCAAACACTTATGTCCGGGAATTAGATTCAGAATGGGCTTAATGCGAACACCTTTTGTTTTATTTTATTGAATACTGTTGCAACGGTAAATTTAAAAAAAAAATTAAGACAGCACACGAAGCAGACGAGTACAGGCTTAGTGTTTTTATGTCACTAGCCAGATATGTTCATTTGGTTGTGTATATACTAGGGAGTGCAGAAAGAAGAGTCCCTCTCATATAGTGGTTCAATTGTTTATTCTTACAGGGATATTTATGCATCTCATTACGTTGCACACCGACGACAATGGAAAACATGTGACATCTAGATAGTTCGGGAGTCATGCAAAGAAAAATTTAACAATACAGTACACAAAACAGTAATCCCTATATAGGAGATCAATACTGCAAAACAAAACAAAACAAAAAATGTCGTTACTGTCTACAGTACCTTGCGATGTAGGAGAGGGTGGGGAAAGGAGGGGGCGGGGAGGGGCTAGTGCAATCGCCGCGAACTGTGCAGGTCAAGGATTTCTATTTTCCCCTGACAGAAAAAATACATCACCTTGCCGAGGGTCCGAACTCGGTCTTCCGAAAGACCAGACGCTTTTCTAAATATAATAATTCAAGCGACTCACTGAAAACCTTCACATATACTGACAGACGTAAAGATGGATAGCACAGTATGAATATCACAACTGCATGAAAGACATGACTATTTAATCTGCAAAATATGAACTAGAAACGATATAAGGTAAAACAACATAAACAACCATTATTTCAAACACAATTAAACACTATATGTCCCACTTACAGCCTGGAAAGGTTATGGATATATATGCTATCAATATATATATATATATATATATGTATATGTGTGTGTGTGTGTGTGTGTGCCTGCGTGTGTGTGTGTGTGTGCGTGTGCGTGTGTGTGTGTGTGTGCCAATACACATTGTTTCAAAATAATCGCAAAAGCAAGACAATAGTAATATCACATTTCGTTCACTCTTTTGACTCTTATTGTATGAGCCCAGCATCTTTCTATATTCTGGTATTGGTAGTTTTTTGTTGGTCGTGACTGATAATGGTACATCAGTGTATTGACTGACACTTTGCCGTCTTGACAGCCGATAGTTGTTGTGCTTCCAAAAAACCAGGCAAATACTAACCTCTCTGTAGAACAAAGCCTGATTTATTGTAGAGACCATGTTTGTCTGTGCAGCATAATCCCTGCATAGTTTCCTCCAGAGACCAAAACGTTTGCAACAAGACAAGATGCAGAAGTTGCAGGATCAGAAAAGCAATGCTCTTACTGTCCACTTGTCGGAGCTTCGATCCTAATGCTTAGGGTCTGATCTGCTCTGCCATGACATTTAATCGTTAGGCTGCATTTCCTCGCCTAATTGCGCTTCTCCACCCTAAGCCTAGCCACTTTAGTAACATTTTCTAAATTGCTTTTTAATTATGCAATCTGCATAGTTGGATACCTCTTGAAACAAGAAATCCAACTGTACCTCATTCAAGTCTGTAAATCAATTATAAGCTGAGATATTAATGTTTGTGTGTCAATTTATCTCTTAATATCCACAAAGAGAAAATACTATTTTCCTATTTTGAGAAGTTGTGACCAAAACACATTCGCTAAAGTTCAATGATATGGTCCGTTTAGATTGATGAAAAATTGCACATATATACAATAATGGGTGTTGAATGTAAACATGCATTAATTATCATTGTAGTCGCTCTTAATATTCCATAACAATATTAAATGTTCATGGCTGGAGTAAGACAAGAAAAACTGCCGTCTCCCACTATTGATCAAATACTAGTAAATACTACATTACAGCATGCGATTTTCATAATTTCAGTGTGACATTTATTGTCAACTTAAATGGTCCAAAATTACAAATTAGACATAAAATGGATGCCAAATTTAATAATGCATAGTATACCAATGTAGTAAGTCTCATAAAACGGTATTTACGGGTTTACTTACCGCTTAGAATAGACACAAGAAATAGTTGCCAAACAAAACCGCAAGTATATTTTCGTTAAAATTCGGTAATAGGTTACTAGCCTAAGCCTTTGGCTCAGCATGGGGTGTCGAGTTTGGTGAGCGCCGCCCAACATTCGGCGCTAACAGAAAGCAGGTTGTACCGTTTAATGTCATATGATAGCTCAGTCATATCTGACTAACCATTGGTAATGGTAACGTCAAGTGTATAGCCTGAGGTCGGCTAATCACCGAACAGAAAATTCAACACCACATGTCGACACACGGATGATCAAAAGTGGTTTGCAGAAATACTGGAATGGAAAGCGTGTCGACACACGGATGATCAAAAGTGGTTTGCAGAAATACCGAATAGAAAGCGTGTCGACACACGGATGATCAAAAGTCGTTTGCAGAAATACTGGAATGGAAAGCGTGTCGACACACGGATGATCAAAAGTCGTTTGCAGAAATACTGGAATGGAAAGCGTGTCGACACACGGATGATCAATAGTGGTTTGCAGAAATACTGGAACGGAATGCGCATCACATGTTTTACTTTATCTGGACTAGTAGAATTGCAACTGCTGGTGCCACTCAAATGAAGTTTGGTAAATTTAATGACACTAAAAATGAGGTTTCTGAGGGTAAAACATATCATAGATAACGGACCGCCTTAAGTTGGTTTTTTTTTAATGAAATGGTATAGATGCCGGTCGTTCAGAAAGCAATGGCAAACTACTGGACATAAACTGCCCAGGAATCACAAACAGCCAAAAATGCTGGAGTTGACTGCTAAGTCCTGTAAAGTATGTGCAACAACATTATAGATAGACAGAAAAACTACCGAGAAAGTCCTATAAGAAACAAATGAAAACAGCAAACTGATTAGAGAAATACAGTCAACATATTTTAGACAAGTTATAAGAAGAAATAAGCTGGATAACCTTGTGGCAACTCTCGAAAATGAGAAGAAAAGAACAAGGTGAAGGCAGAGAGGTAAATATCTGGATGTCTTGGCTGGCTACGTGGCATACTCGAGACAAAAATAGAGCTGATCCACGACTTTGGTGATCGTGTGAAATGGCGAAACATGACCGTCCACGCTTATCGCAATGTTACATGATGATGATGATGATGATGATGATGATGATGGTGATGGTGATGATGATGATGGTGATGGTGATGATGATGATGATGATGATGATGATGATGATGTTGATAATGCAGTCTGAGAGGATGTTTGAAACACTTCAAACTGTGCGCGGTACACAACAGTCAAAATACTTGTCGTCCTATGACATCACATTGATGTTGGACAACAGGATGTCTTCATCCGGCATACAGGACTTCACGCGGGAGTTCACAGCCAGCGAACACAAGCAAGCAAGCAATTGTCGTCCCTCCGGATCACTGGGCAGGAGACTGTTCACCATGATATACTTGTAACGAGACGCTTTGGTGTAATTACAGAATGCCTCTTCTCCATCTTCACGTTGAGTCATCATCATCAAGTGCACTGTCAGCTGGTGTAGGCGTTCATGGCTCTCCACATATCTCGGCCTTTGGTTTTCTGGATCTAGTCTGCTGCTGATATTCCTCCATGTCACCGTCTCAATCCATCCAGCATCCTTTCTCTTGGTCTGCGCCTCTGCTTCTCTTCCCCTCGATCTTTCCAGTTGTCACGATGTTCTCCATTGCCTCTCTTCTCATCACATGACCGAAGAAAGATGTTTGTCTCTTTCTTTTTGTTGTATATAGTGTTCCAGTTTCATTAGCCTGTTTCAGAGGAGGGCCACGTTAAGTACAAAGGAAATATGAAACTATATAGAAAGCCTTACTCGTATGCTATAGGGCTTGAGTTGACTGGGGGAGGGGTGTTATGTTATATGGCTTGAGGTGACTGAGGGTCTATGCCCCATTGTGAGATGAAAGGCAGACAGAGGACAACCACGATCGTGATGGTTTTCTCGGGACTGGTCGCGGTCCTCCATTTTTACAGTTGACATCGACCCTGGATGCTTCCACGGCATGAACTAGAATGTTCGCATTAATAATACAGTCAGTTGCATATCCTTTACAGGACGTAGTAGTCAATTCCAGCAGTTTTTGGCTGTTTGTGATTCATGGGCAAGTTTATGTTCAATAATTTGCCACTGTTTTCTGAACGACCGGCACTCATACCATTGTATGGAAACCAACGCAAGCCAGCCTGCTTCCAAATCACCCGCGGCTGTGTTTCAAACGCAGTATGTGGTATACAAATTGTATCCGTTAAGCCCTTCGCCACAGAGCCGGCATTATTACCGACTCAATATGGGAAAACCCTCGTGCCATCCCTAATAATGACTGCTTTCTGAAAGCCCTCAAAATATGACTCCAAGTGCGGTGTGGTGAACAAGGCTGCCTGATACGTGGGCACCAAAAGGAGGACATAATCAGACAAAAAAAGAGGACAAAGGAGGACATATTGAATGTTTCATTTGAATCGTTCCAAATTAAATCCACAATTTGTACAATTTTATTACAATAGCTGCCAATAAGTGTATTTTATTCTTAGTGACCAAGAAACAATCATGTTAAAAAATAAATATGAATTCAATGGAGGCCTTTTTCAAAAGGCCTCCATTGAATTTATATTTATTTTCATAAACATAGACGGCAAAAATTACAAATTAAAAAACATTTTAATTTGCGTCTTTGCTACCGGAAATAACACTAACATTATGACCATAGAGACTACAGCATAGAACTAGATTGTTAGTGTTGCCGAATAGAGCAACAGTTAGATTCAAATTATACAAATAATTGGTGTTTCACATTTGGTATAAATAGGAAAATTAAATAAATATTATTAAGCAATGCGTTTTAATAAAGAAGTAGTCGATTATAGTAATTCTAACTGTTATCTATAATCGACTAGTTCGCAGAAATGCAGACTTTGTACATTTTAACAATGTAAACATAACGGTAGAGTGTAGATACACAGTAAGTTGTAACAACAATACATAAAAAGTTATAACATAAAATATAAGAAAAGCCGGACATTTTAAGAGGTGTTTAGCTTTGCCTGCCGCACGGAGAATATTAGGCTAAAAATAAAAAGGAGGACATGTCCTCTTTTTGCCGGACGTCTAGCAACCCTATGTGAACTATTCTTTGTGGTCCTCTTACAGCTGCCGAAGAACCCACCAGATCACGACTTTCGGTACACTAAGCGGTCGTGACGACAGGATAAATACTTCTTCCAAATATTTCAGTCACGAAGCAATCAGAATATAAATGTGCCTCAATGGCAGGGGACAAAAGCCGCTGTCGGGGCAAGAAATCGGCTCTTATGTTTCCCCGCCACTAAATTCACCAAACCGTTTTTTATCGCAAAGCGCACATTTATCGCGTTAGGATTGTAGACTACAGTACGGTCAAGATGAATGTGAATCGGTGCTGTACCTCTTCCCACGCAAACCGAATAACAGATTCAGCCTCTTCTTGTGTCCACTCACACCATGTAACAGGGATTGTTGAATTATCAAGTTCAGGTTCATAGAGCGACCACTGTGGTCCTGCCCACGGACCAAGGTACTGTCACAAAACATATTCCGTATAACTGACTATCTTTGTTTCTGTTGTCTGTCTCTGCGTCTGGTGTCTGTATGTGTCTACTGTCTACCGTCTGTCGGTCTACCTGTATGTCTACTGTATATCTGTGTCTACTGTCTACCTACGTATCTACTGTCTACCCAGGTGTCTACTTTCTACAGTCTGCCGATATACCTGTATGTCTACTGTCTACTTACGTGTCTACTGTCTACTTGCGTGTCTACTGTCTACCCAGGTGTCTACCGTCTGTCGGTCTATCTGTGCGTCTACTGTCTACCGTCTGTCGGTCTACCTGTGTCTACTGTTTTCACATGTGTCTACTGTCCGCCTGTCTGCCTACTGTCTGCATGTGTGTCTACTGTCTGTCTACTTACTGTTTACACGTCTGCCAACTGCCTGCTTGCGTGTCTGTGTCTCCTGTCTGCCTGTATGTGTACTGTGTATTTGCCTACGTGTCTACTGTGTTGTTGTTTGCCTGCCTGCGTGTCTACGTTCCACCCACTGTCTACCTGTGTGTCTACAGTCTACCTCTATGTCTGCTGTCTAAATATGTGTCAACTGTCTACTAATGTATCTACTGTTTGTCTGTTCCCAATCCTCTCCACCAGATACGTTTGTATCTGTTGAAGCTAAGAGGAGTTTCTCGGGAACGCCGTATATACGAACCGTTTCTTCCCTTACAAACAGATAGTAGACTCACAGGCAGACAGTAGACACTCGGGTAGACAGTAGACAGACAGTCATACAGTAGAAACAGTAGACACTCGGGTAGGCAGTAGATACGCGGACAAACAGTAGGCACTCTAGTAGGCAGTAGAAACACAGCCACTCAGTAGACAGACGGTAGAAAGTAGACAATCAGGTGAACAGTAGAAATATGGACAAACAGTAGACAGAGGTAGGCAGTAGACAGACAGTCATACAGTAGACAGACGGTAGAAAGTAGACACGTAGGTAGATAGTAGACACATGGGCAGACAGTAGACATTCAGGTAGACAGTAGACAGACAGTAGACACGTGGTTGAATGTTATTACATCTACTTAACGGTGCTTGGGTGGAAATTGTCTACAACATATTTGGAGGCAGATGACGATCAATCTACGACAATCGACGCAGAATTGCTCGCTATTTTCACCAGGAAAGCAACGTATACGTGTTGGAGGGGAGAGAATAAATGCAGGTAACTCATTCTAGTCAGTATAAAGTGTGGATGGACTTATAAACGAGCCAGGACTTTTCGTAGACTTGGCCTCAAAGCAAATGAACCTACACCTGTGCTAGTTATACTTACCCAGTTCAGTATGCCACTATGACTGATTTGAAGGAGGAGATCCTGCTGTTAGCATATTTTAAGGATGATATTCTTATTGCTAATGAAACGGTTGTCGAAGCTTTATATCTTCGTTCAAACGTCGAGAAATTGGTTCGATTGCAGTGGAACCAATACCTCATATAGAGATCTCAACGTCCACTCATATTTCAATGGAATGCTGACAACAGTGGAGAGAGTTACACTTCTTCAAGCGAAGCTAGATGAATCTTCAATGTTAGGTCCAGTTGTCTTGGCAAGTAGAAACATGAATGTGGCACGGAGAGGTTATTCTACAATAGTGATTAAATGTAAAGCATAATTGGAGGACCTGGAAGACCAAATGCATCAGATTAAGAAGGTGGAAGACTGTGGATGAATGTAGCAGCTCTTCCTATGGGATAGACCTGTCTAGGTGGGAGACTTGTGACATATATGTCATCATCTCGCAGTCTTTTCCAGCAGACGTTGCTAGACACGCTATCTGAAGAGTAGAGGCTATTAAAAAAGCCCGACGGGAGAATTAACGAAACGAAATTTCGTTTCGTTTTTAAAGACAATTAATTGGCCGCGCCCCGGAAACACAGGCTTAATCTAGACAAAGGCTTGGTAGACAAAGCGGTCTGGTCAATCGCCATGTTTCTCCAATGTTAGCGGTGCCCCATTGTTAATGGGTTAATTTAAAGCCCACTTATTCTCTGCGTTTTAGGTGAGCATTATTATATACAACATATCATGTTATGTATTAGGATAAATGCTTTGTGGCAACTAATATCATGATTGAAGTTGTGTGTGTGAAAATTAGAGAATCGCTTTCATTAAAATGTTGGTTTACGTCACACAGCCTGGACATCGCCATGTTGTCCAGTCAGCCTTCATAAAGCTTACAATATAATCTTGCTATGAGTCATTCTTCTGAGATGATTTTGTGAACTTACTTTATTCCTAAATGCTTATTTTTCACAACTGGTCTCTGTGTTATAAAGTGTTTTTTTTTTCCTGAGTGCATATTTTGTATTTCTGCTCTTATGATGGAGAAATATTACTATCTCACATTTGTGTACAACTTTAATATAGGTTGTTAGATAGAGAGAGATATATATATATATTCTCGCTTGACTTTTTCATGCACTTAGGAGTTAATCTTTGGTTTACCTGGTTGTAAATACACAGAGATTGTCTTGTAGTCTTTTATTTTCATAAATGATGTTATGGGATTTTCATGTGGTATGATATACATAATCTCAAGTGTATGGGAAAAGATTCCCATGATTTCTCTTTTATGAGTATTTTACCTTTTATGTTCATGATTGTTACTGCTTGATGCTGTAATAAATGCTGTTATAAGAATGTATATTCTATTCATGATGTTACTGTTGGAGTAGATCTTTTAACTCCCCCCCCCCCCAATGGGGACAAACACGTGATGATGATGATGAGGATGATGATGAGGATGATGATGATGATGCAAAGGGAGATGACTGAACTGGTAGCTAAACTTCTGCCATTTATCAGTGGTACTTACATAATGCTGTTTGTAACTATGGAAAGGAGATTTATGAATTGTTTACATGAGGACAGTGTCTCATGAACTTTTTCCATGGTGTGACAGCGGTACTATCAAAATGTTTGGATGGATTAGGTGGTGCGTAACCCCTCAGGAAGCTCCAGTATCAGTCCAGAAGAAATGTACCTATTGAGTAGATATCTTACTCACTTTTGGAGTGAGACAAAACTCTACAGTAGGCGACAAGTGCTAGGCAACTATTGTCACCTTCTTTCTTCTCCCCTTTTGTTCCCTCTAATTTTAATTATGATACATTGGTATCAGAATGTATGGTTTATTATGATCCATTGTTATCAGAATGTAGGTTTTATTATGATACATTGTTATAAGAATGTAGATTTTATTATGATACAATTATCAATGTTTGGGTTGTATTACTAATCTATATCGACCCTGTTCTTCTTCACTCTACATAGGCGCTAGAGATGGCGGTGGAGTATTGGCACTAGTCACCATGCTTGGCACTGGATTTATAGTCAACTTGTTGGATTTAGAGGCAGGAAACTGGGATATCAGCCTCCTCTAATATTCTACAAAGAGTGCTGGTTACTGCTACTCACCCTGAACCTGAATGTCAATGCCTGGATACGTAACGGATTTTGAATATGCTGAAGTGGATTCCCTACCTCTGGGAACTTACAGACGGTGTTAAACGTTGCAATGTCTGCAAAGACATGAGGCATGCCTGGCCTAGATGGATACAGAGTATAACCTCTTCTAAAAGTCACCGCCTGAGTCCACGTTCAACTGTCATATTCCAGAGGCTCATGGATAGTCTGGAATTCACCATCATTTACCAGTATGGATTTACCAACTGATTGTGTGAACTCCCAGCTTCCTTTGAATCTTCTCATCCATCATATCCCAGACATGGATAATCAAGCACATTACCAACTCCCGTCAATCAAGTCGTATATTCAACTGAAGAAAGAATAACCTACATCTTAACCCAGAGAAAGGGGCTGGAATATTCATGCCCAATTCAAGTTAGTTCTGTCAGGAAATTCTAATGGATTATGTGATGTCACTCCTCATCCAAAGAGATACTGAAAGTGTTTGTGCCTGATCCTGATCGAATCAATCACATGGACCTCCTGTGTGTCATGCCACGCCAGAATGCTTCAGACTTATTTATACCTGTCTGTTATATCACCCTGGAACGCTCCTAGCCCAGGACTTAGCAACTGTGACTTGAGAGATTACAGTATATCCACATTGGATTCATATGGATTACTCCTACATGTTTTTCGCGATGGATATATGATCCAGAAGTGAAAGTTCTGTGTGTGTGTGTGTGTGTGCAATCCCCAATTTTCTAAATAGTGGATATATGCAAAGCAGCTGTTTTCCTTGGATTATAGAGTGTGATTATGGCCAGACTTTTCTAGTGGATATTGAAGGAGAGGGAGTCATCATTGGACCCCTAGGATATTTCTAGAGACAGATTAGATAGATTTTCTTTATCTAGTTCTTTGTATGGATTATTTACTTTGTTTTGTGTTTGACATGTATTTGATGTGAACCTTTTTTGGGGAAATATTTTTGGGGACTTCTGTTTGGTTGTATACTTTGTGTGCATTGCCTGAAATATGATAATTTTTCAGGTCCACGTCACCATATTGTAGCCAACAGGGTTTTCCAGAACCCAAATGTTTCCACAATACAATTGTTTGTTTGTTTGGTTTAACAAAGCCTTGAAGTTACTTCATTGTTAACCTGTTGTTCCAAAACTGATGTTTATAGTCCAGTTATTGTTACTGTTATGTGATACAGTGAGTTATTGTTACTGTTATGTGATACAGTGAGTCATTGTACTGTTTTGTCTAACAGTGGCTGTTTTCCTCTGTCATGTAATCCAGTTGTTGCGTCTAACATTGGTTGTTGTCCCTCTGTTGTATAATACTGTGGATGTGCATGACAGTGGATACTTGTCATTGTTTATATATATATGTGGGAGATTAAATGTGGGGGCGGGGGCACTTACACATGGACACACCCTCTGGGTAGAGTGATTAGTACTCGGGTGTCTGTGGTAGAACTTCCCGGATCTCCAGCCTTCTATGGGAAACATTTCTTCTATGATAGTGTTGAACTTGCACCCTTTTCTGCCTTGTTCAATACTTGGGGGTTACGAGCCAATATATTAATTCCTATAGAGGGCGTGTTTGGGTTTTAGACCCCATTCATACTGAATACCCCTAGCGAAACCTGTCCTTATTCTAATTTATTATATTTACCACCCTACAGTTGACAGTAGACACGCATATCGATAACAGACACAGAGGCAGACAAAAAAACAAAGACAATTATATGACATTTATGTTGTGACAAAGCCAAGGTCCTTGGGCGGGAACCACAGTTCAAGTTCTGGGTTCAAAGTTCTGGGTTCTCCACCAACCCGACACCGCTTCCATTGTATTTCCTGGACACAACAATGGATCAAAACAATACAAGACAAACATATGCAGATCAACAAGCAGAACACCATAGATCAGTGGTTCTCAACAGGTTGGGAATTCCCCCGCCCCCGGGGGTGGGGGGATTTTAGGGTTTCCAGGGGGAGGGGGGGGAGAGAATTAAGATTATTTCAAGATCGCATTAATATAAGAACCAGTTGCTTGATATTGTTTTTCCCTCTATATTTTGCGGTTCTGTACTTCTCGCCCTAATGAAGTTCGTTTTATAATGTAAGTAGACCCGCACATCACGTTTTATGTAGATGTCTAGACTTGTTCTAGTATGCGATATTAAATTTAGCTTCCATTTTTATGTATAATGTGTAAGGGTGGGGGGGGGGGGGGGGGGATGACGTTCTGAATATATGGTAAAAGGGGGGGGGGGGGGGCATGGGCCAAAAAAGGTTGAGAACCACTACCATAGATCATACACAGAGACAGGCAGAAAAGCACGGCAAAACCTCAACAGATGCCTTTTATTTCTCGTGCAAACTCAAAGAACTCTGCCATTTAAGTCACACGTCTCTGCCTGGCTTCGCCTATGTCTGTGGTTCTCAACCGGTGGGGAATCCCCCCCCCCCCCCCCCCCGAGGAGGAGGAAATTTCAGGGTGTACAAGGGGGGGGGGGGGGAATTAAGATTATTTCATGATAGCGTTAATACAAGAACCGATTACTTGATATTGTTTTTCCCTCCATAAATTACGGTTCTGTACTTCCGCCGTTCTGAAATTCGTTTTATAACATATGTAGACTCGCAAATCATGTTTTATGTTGACGTCTAGACTTGTTCTAGAATGTGTTATTAAATTTAGCTTCCATGTATATGTATACTGTGTAGGGGCGGGGGAGGGGGGTTATAGGGAGGACATACGAACGAGGTGGGGGGGGGGGATAACGTTCTGAACATATTCGTGAAGGGGTGCATAGGCCAAAAAAGGTTGAGAACCACTGGCCTATGCTATGAAAATAACGACCTTAATTTCAGGCCACAGGATGAGAGTTGGGGAGAGAGAGAGAGAGAGGAGAGAGAGAGAGAGAGAGAGAGAGAGAGAGAGAGAGAGAGAGAGAGAGATTAGTCTGTGTGATTGCCGGTCGAGTATCTGCCCCCAACGACTACAAAGATATCATCTTTCAGCGCCTTCTCCCAATTCCCCGCGCCTGCTCCCAGTGGCTATGCCGTTAGGACAACAAAACATGAGAGCCGGCCCAGATAGCCGTGTACTGCTGAGGTCTGTGCTGTGTTCATTAACTGTCCGTGCACATTTACTATCTGCTGTGTTTTAATGCCTTGATCTGGACACATCAGGGCAGGCAGTGACAGGATGTGGAGAAAACGATAGCACACGGAGGAGGAATGTAAACGAAATGACCCGTACAAGGAAAAATATAGTGACTTACAGAGGAAACATAATTAAGAAAGAATGAATACATGGAAAGACATAAAACGAAAAGACACAAGACAGATAGAAAAAGACAAGAAAGGTCAAGAAAAGACAGACAGATAGAAAGAGGCAAGAATGAAAGAAAGAATGAATAAATGGAAAGAATGAATAAGAAACGACAGACAGAGACAAGACAAGAAAGAAAAGAAAGAAAGAAAGAAAGAAAGAAAGAAAGAAAGAAAGAAAGAATTACTAAATTCAAAACAATGTTTTCACGTTGTTAATATGAATAACGAAGACACAAACAATAGATTGCACGATTTATTATCTGGCATATTTCGCTGCATCTCGTCAGGTACACACTGCATCATTCACACAACATAAAGTAAAATAATTAGATAAATCCTTCAAGCTGAAATATACACATGTTCGTACAGTAATGTCAATTGTCTACCACGGTAATTTTAGACTGACTAACATGTTTTTCAATTTGCACAAAATTGGCTTGTGTAGATTGATTATTATCGCTTCTGCAAACTTTAACAAGCGAGTATTTTGTGTGTTAAACAACACACGAAAGGCACTGTCTCTATCAATCATATGGCCGCTTTCCAGCATATGCCTAGGAATTGATGAAGCGGGAAGCTTCCGGTGTGTCGACCCCAATAGGCTCCCATAGCCTGTGTGTAGTATCTTGTCGATCCACTGAGGTATGTGTTCCGCAACTCTTTTGTTCAACTGCCGCTCTGTTCTGCCGATGCAGGTAGACTGGCCCCTACATGTGAATTGGTAAATGCAATAGTTTTTGGCGTACAGAGGAACAGGTTCTTTTACTGCTGGGGTGGGAATCGGTGTGGTTCTGTACCTAATGACTGGAGTTGCAGCACAGAATGTTAGACCGACTGCTGTAATGATCCGGCCTTGTAGACGCTGCATTACGTCACGTTGTGTGACGAGAGGACAATGGAGGTAGACCCACTTGAGAAAGACAATGGTTGAAATGGGAGGGTAACATTAACAGATGGACGGGAAGAGGGTGTTGGATTTTAACCTCACAATAGTGGCACGATAATAGACGATATAAACGATAACATAAGAAGTGAGGGCACACGAAGAGTGACACCAGAATAGGGGCTATGTGACTGACAAAAGAATAAATGGTCTACAAGAGAATCGAGAGTATACAAGAGTAACACAAGAGGCGGATGCTTACAAGAATGACACGGGAGGAAATAATGCCTCACATTATGTAGCATCCTCGTGGTTTTCACCGAAATGCCTGTATTCATGTCTCAATCTATATTCAAATACTCAACGCCAGCAGTGGTGATTGCCCGGAAACCCGGGTGGCACAAATCCCCCACTGCTCAAGACAGACATAAGAACCAGACAACAAGCAAACGACGCTGGGAAACCGAGATATCGATTGCAGCGATTTTTGAAAGCCTGTCTGACCAACTTGTACCCGATTCTTGTCCGATATTTAATGCAGATTCGTTGGGTCCGGTCTGTGTGACAAGACACAAGTGTCTAAATAATCGATATCGCTAACGGGCACTGATAGAGAAGTAGTAGCGTGATTGAACCAGGCGAGTTATTTCATTTCTCTGATTGCTACCACTGGGGACAATGTTCCGTGGCTCGGGTCAGGCGCAGTAGATTTTGGAACACTGTATTACATTCACATACTGGTTTTTGGGCATGGTAATAATACATGTTAGTTTCTACAAAAAACAAATGAAAATTGTAAACTGATTAGAATAATTAGACGTAGACAGTCACAGTTTTTTGGTCACGTTATGACAAGAAATTAACAGGAGAACTTGGCGACAACTGGCAAGATCGAGGGGAAGAGAACAAGGGGAAGGCAGAGAAGTAAATATCTGGATGGCTTGGCCACGTGGCATGGTCGAGACAAGAACACTGAGCTGATCCATGACTCTGGTGATCGTGTAAGATGCTTAAAGGCACGGACCATGATAATGATGAAGTCCTTTTATAGGGCGTTACAATCAATCCCAGCATTTATTGGCTGTTCTTGATTTGCTAGGCAACGCTTGTTCAGTAGTTTGCCACTGCTTTATGAACGTCCGACGCCTCAAAACACAGAAATCAACACAAAGATTATTGTAGTAATAGAGCAAGCAAACCAATTTTGTTTTTTCGAGTCTCCATCCTGCTTCAGGATATTGCGGTCAACATCAGCATCTTTCAGCTGTATGTTGATTCCTAGGCTAGATAGATTACGCTCATCAGCACGCCACGACTTTCTGAGCGACCGGCTCTATACTCTCATAAGTCACTGGCGCGACTCGAACCACTTCTAATTCTCGTGCGCTCACGTCGACCACGAGAGTATTCGGGGTTAACGAAGAAAGCTGCTAACCCCTCGGCCAGGCTGCCGGCAAGCTAATCAATGACTTACTGGAATATCAAGAAAACAGAAACAACGGCTACATGTTCTTCACAGGACGCTGCATTCAATCCCAGCATTTATTGGTTGTTTCTGGTGTACTAGGAAATATTAGTTCAGTAATTTACCGTTACTTTCTGAACGGCCTACGCCTCATACCATCGAAATCAACGCTAAAGCGTCCTGCGCCCAAATCGTTCGAGGCAGATGTCGAATCCTCGACTCGATCTGTCGGAGAATTGTGAAACTGCGCGTCTCATTATTACCGAAGTCATAGCGATGATTAAGAGCAGAATAGGCCACGTGAAAGCTGCATTTCACACAATGAAAAGTATCTTTGGCAGAAAGAAGGTCACTATCACTGAACGCAAGAATACAGAACCTGTTTTGCTGCATGGCAGTGAATCGTAGAGCGCGAGAGAAGAAATTAGGAAGAGTTTAGAAGCAAAAGAGATGTGGTTCCTGAGACGAATGTTTTGAAAACCCTGGATTGCTAGAGTAACTAACACCAATTGCATGGAAGAGACTAATGAAGCTAGAGAATTATATATAACTGTAGGAACGAGACAAATAGCATTCTCTGGTTATGTGATGATAAGAGAGCGTTGGAGAACGCTGTGACTACCGGAACAATCATTAGGAAAAGAGCAGAGGAGGACCGAAAGAAATTATGCTGGATGGATTGAGACGGTGACATAGAGGAAAATCAGTAATAGAGATGATTCAGAACACAAATGACCGAGATCTGTGGAGAGATATGAACCCCTACGACAGTTTTCAGGGGACATGATGATGATGATGATGATGATGATGATGATGATGATGATGATGATGATGATGATGATGATGATGATGATGATGACGACGAACGCAGATCGCCAGTGCAGATTAGAGAAGAAGAATAATTATTCAAACAATCTTGAAATTCTGCCAAGAACAAAGACCTTTCAATACAAAAGACAACGCCCAATTTTAATTTCAATTATTTTTCTTTCTAATTATGTGAACCACACAAGATCACACCTGTAGGTGGTGAAGCAACGATCTTCATTTCTTGCTACCTCTTCAGTAAATTCAGTTATCCCTTAATAAAGTACCAACAATGAAGACATTTAAAACTTTGAATACCTCCTCTTCTTTTGCCACCCCTTACCTCCAAATGGAGAGTAGGCCCTAAGTAGACCAACTTATGCCAAGTCGTCCTATCCTTTGCTATCTCATGCAGCTTCGTCCATGTACCCCCACTTATCCCGATTTTAAATGATCACCGCGTATTTTAAGTCTCCCACTATTTTGCTCGTCCTCGGGGTTCCAGGCAAGAGAGTGCCTACTTATACTATCCTCAGCTTTTCACAGTGTTTATTCTAACAAGCGCTGGCGCCTTTTCCGCACCCGTTGCACACATTGAAATTTGCAGTTTTCGCCATAGTTCCACGTTGATGATTCTGCCATACCATTTTAGTTCCATTCCAGCATTAATTAATGAATGTTTGTAGTTTATTAATAGTTAGATTACGCGTTCTCCGTGTCTCTGATCTATACAGTAGCACCGATTCAACACTGGTGACAAACACTCCAAGTCTGGCACTAGGAATCATTTCTTTTGACTTCCACAGATTTCCTAATGATATGAAAGTTCATCTTGCATTTTGCATTCCCATTGTAATACAGTGATACCTCGGGTTACGAACGCCTCAGGTCACGAATAATTCAGGTTAAGAACAACAACTTCGAAAATTTTATGTCTCGGGTAACGAACAGTGCCTCGGGTTAGGAACGAAGAAGAAGGAGAGAGAGAGAGAGAGAGAGAGAGAGAGAGAGAGAGAGAGAGAGAGAGAGAGAGAGAGAGAGAGAGAGAGAGAGAGAGAGAGAGAGAGAGCAAGGTGGTAACGTTGGAGACAAACGACCGAGTACAGTACAAACAGTACTACAGATGAGCCTGTGGATCTTCAGAATGAACAGCTAAAGACATTAAAGGAGGAGCAGTCGTCCGATGATGAGGAGTCAGTGACCTTTTCAACTGCCAGGATTAAAGAAATTTGCAGCAAGTGGGCAGACATCGAAGACTTCATTGTGAACCATCATCCAAACAAACTTGTTGCTAACAGGGCAGTAAACCCGTTGAATGATAACGCGATGGCCCACTTCAGAAAGATTCTCCAACAAAGATAGCGACAAATTTCCTTGATAGTTTCTTGGTGCAGAAGGATTCCCAGTCGGCTGCCAAGAAACAGCGACAAGATAGTCCTGAAACTAATGATTCAGAATAATAAAGAAAGTGACAAATTTCCCATGATCGTTTTCTTGGTAATAAAGATAAACTACATCTTTTTTTTTATTTTAAATTTAATTTATTTGGTTGTTTTCTTTCTCTTTATTTAATACGTGAAGTACACGTATTTTTTTTTGCGTGTTGTCATGTAAACGACCGGATGTTAATAAAAAAAAAAAAAAAGAACGATTCTTTCATCTTGAAACGGATTGTCTTTATTTCATTGATTTCTTGTTTCGGGCTACGAACCGAGTTCTGGAAATAATTAAGTTCGTAACCCGAGGAACCACTGTATCTCTTTCTGTCCCCCTGTCCTCATCCACACTGCTACCCAACCGGGTGGATGACTCCGCCTCTGGAAGTGAGCCCTCCCCAAGGGAGATCGGCCTGTTAAACTTTGAATTTTTTTTTCATATCCTTTACAGGACATCGCTGTCAACACCAGCATTTTACTGCTGTTGTGATCTCTTGGCAAGTTTACGTTCAGTAGTTTGACATTGCTTTCTGAACGACCGGCTCCCATACCAATTCGTTAAAAGCCAGCGCAACTCAATCTTATGCCAAATCGCGCGCAGCTGTGTTTCTAACGCGGGTCAGCGGCATTACGAACCGTGTCCGTAACCTCTACGCCACGAATTCCATTACACAATGTTGCACGTTCTTTGCAGGACGTTGTGATGAAACCCAGGTTGATTTCCCAGCCAATCTTACGTTCAGTAGTTTGCCACTGCTTTCTGAACGAGAAATCCACGTTTACGTCCGATTGAATTAATGCCGGTGCTGGGACTGAACCGCTTACTCCACGGTCTGCGCACCGGAAGTTTAAGAGCGACCGCTCTTATCCTTTCGGTGGCATCGACGTCTTGGAAGACCATGGCTCCACAATTAACAGCATTGGCCACCGTTCAAGAGAAGGCAGAAGCAGGCTGTCCACAGCAATGGGCAGGGTTAAATAACATAGACAACTATGGGAAAGGTTAAATAACATGGGCAACTATGGGAAAGGTTAAATAACATGGGCAACTATGGGAAAGGTTAAATAACATAGACAACTATGGGAAAGGTTAAATAACATGGGCAACTATGGGAAAGGTTAAATAACATGGGCAACTATGGGAAAGGTTAAATAACATAGACAACTATGGGAAAGGTTAAATAACATGGGCAACTATGGGAAAGGTTAAATAACATGGGCAACTATGGGAAAGGTTAAATATCATAGACAACTATGGGAAAGGTTAAATAACATGGGCAACTATGGGAAAGGTTAAATAACATAGACAACTATGGGAAAGGTTAAATAACATAGACAACTATGGGAAAGGTTATATAACATGGACAACTATAGGAAAGGTTAAATAACATGGGCAACTATGGGAAAGGTTAAGTAACATGGACAACTATGGGAAAGGTTAATTAACATGAGCAACTATGGGAAAGGTTAAATAACATGGGCAACTATGGGAAAGGTTAAATGACATGGGCAACTATGGGAAAGGTTAAATGACATGGGCAACTATGGGAAAGGTTAAATAACATGAGCAACTATGGGAAAGGTTAAATAACATGGGCAACTATGGGAAAGGTTAAATAACATGGGCAACTATGGGAAAGGTTATATAACATGGGCAACTATGGGAAAGGTTAAATAACATGGGCAACTATGGGAAAGGTTAAATAACATGGACAACTATGAGAAAGGTTAAATAACATGGGCAACTATGGGAAAGGTTAAATAACATGGGCAACTATTCCCCCCCCCCCCGAATTTCTGACTTTAGGATCGAATTTCTGCCGAAAGAGTCGAACTCCGTAGCTCCAGCGACGATTCCCTGTGATCTCCGGAAGAATAAAACAATCTGCACTAGCGAACAGAATGAGAGCGTCAGCAAACGAACCCACGACCTTTTCAGCACGAGACTGACAGCTCCACCAAATCGCCACGGAGACCCATGTTACAGTGGTTTAGAAAGAACAGCCATGGAGGGACGACTAGCAAGACCTTGGGTACAGGACCATAAAGACAGCCTCATCATGAACAAGTACAGAGCAAGTGAGCTGGTGAAGGGTCCAGACTCTTTTCAACGAGATGTGATGAGACTAGCATTATATGATGATGACGGACAGACAGACAGACAGACAGACAGACAGACAGACACACTAATACAACTCCAGTTTACGCTACGCGATGCTGTTAACTTCCGCGTCTTTCAACACTTTTTCCAAGCCAGCTGTACTTTTCATTCACCGGATCGATTCTCTTCGAGTCGCCATTTCCTCATTATAATGTTTTCAGAGTGCGAGAGTTCAAGTCTGCACAAACAAGCGATTTATTTCCGCGCCACATAGTTCACGACGTTGGCAAGTCTTTCAACGATTAAATGCTGAATTTAAACTTAGTTTAAACCACATCCGCTTAACCGACGAATAGCACAGATTTTGTCGGGAACTAGTAACACATTCAGAACTACCACAAAGCCTGTATTCTACATCTGTCCAATTTCTTGTTTCGGTGGCCTATTCTCACCTCACTGTATTTGTAGCCGCGGTGGCATACTAATTAGTGGCATGCCTGCAAAACAGTGGTTCGGGTCCAATTCCCCCCAGACTTCTTCTTTTTATTATGTTATCCTGCTGCTTTCGCTGTAAAGCCTCGCAGATTCAGGATTAATTTTTCTGACCTGCACGGCTCTGGGGTAGACCCGGCCTTATAAAAGAGTACCAGGCAATTGTCAGAATGCTCTGGGCAGGAAAGACGACGAGGCAGAGAGCTGGCGACCTCACCACATACGTCGTGACCCAGAACAGGTGAGGACATAACACTTCGCACCTTAACGGCAGAATCTACCATGCGGCTGCTTGTGGTAACAATCAAACTTAACTTCAGTGTAATTATGTATGTCTGTCATTCCAAAATGTTTCTAAATATACATCCATTTATCAATGGGTCAATTTACTGATATATTACTACCCAACCGTCTGTGTGTTTATATATCTGTCTGTATGTATGTTTGTGCTGGGAGTCTCCGTGGCGAAGAAGTCAAACCGTCTGCCTCGCGCTCCGAAGGTTGTGGGTTCGATTCCGGGCTACGTCTTTCGGTTCACGAGTGCATTTTTCTCGGAGACTCCTGGAGGTCGTCGCCGGAGATACTGAGTTCGCGCTTTGTGCGATGCTTTGTGCAGGTTGCTCTGCAGAAAGAGACCGAGCCATATGGGATAAAACCCGGGGCAATGAAGTCGATCCTCTCGACTTTTAAGACTTTTAAAGATTTTTAAGATGTATGTTTGTTTTAGTCTGTCTAGTTAGATAGCTAGTTATCCATCCACAAAGCAGTGTAACTGTCCGTCTATCCACCCTCCAAGCTACTTACTTATTTACCTATCTATCTACCTACTTTCCTACTTCTTTTTCTCCTTCTTTGAGAATACCATGATAACAGGACAGCTAAGGTTTTTCGTCACAACGAAAATGTTGTAGAGGAGGCGATGCCTGGGAGACCAAGAGAGAAGATGCTGGACAGTTTGACATCATGGTTTGGAGAAACGTCTGTATCAGAAATGACTGCCAGTGCAAGGGACAGAAGGCTGTGGACAGACATGATTACTAACGCCACGTGACATGGACTATAACTATAACATGAGGCAGACTAGTGTTTGTCAACTTTGTTCGAGTCGCGGCTGCCGCTTTAAAACAACCAAGTGTCACGAGATCGCCATGAGTTAACCAGATAATGAAAATACAGAAGTTTGATTAACGGGATATTTTCTAGGCCACAGCGATTTTAACTAACAGAGTAAATACAGCTGCACGAGTTACATCGGGTCAGCAAATAGTAAACATTGGGAAGTGAGTGCGCTGAATCAGACACCGCGTTGACAGTTCAATAACAGATAGAATCACATAGACTTGCCCAGCTCAGTACATGGAACAGCCCTGTCTGTCATTTATAGTTCCGGACATCAGGCGAAATGGCGGCTGGGATTGTCACCACTGAACAGAAGACTGACAGTTTATCAACAGGTCGGAAGTGCCCGACTAGGGAGAAAACGGTCAGACTGTCATTTGGTATTTCCCGACATCAAACGGAATGGCGGATTTGACTGTCACCACATGACAGAAAGTTCAGGACTTGTTATTGGAAACAGTGGAACACCTGCAGGACATCAACAACGTCACGTGCACAATGTAAGGTTGTTTGGAAAACCATGATTGGCAGCTTGGTATCGAAACCCTTTGTTGGAACTGTACAGTAACTCTCTAGATTGTTTTGGATGTCAAAACCAGTGATGACAAATCTAACATTGATGGATCCCTGACAAGGGAGGGTCTGCCCAATATGCCACCTGTGTGGGCATAAAGGAAAATGTCACGTGATCAACTTTAGGAGTTGCCATAAAAACCCGAGTTGGGACCAACTAGGGGAACTTGAAAATGTGGATCTAGGCAGACATGCTTGTCACTGCAGCAGTTAGAACATCTAACGTGTGAAGGAGATATTTGATTTAGTTTACACGAGCCTGTATGGCTACCATTAGATGTAATTTAGTGTAAACTGCAGTGCCGTAAGGTATAACCTATTATAATATTCGTTCTAATTAATATAGACTGTAGCCTTGTTAAAACCAAGTGTGATAATTAGCACTGGTAGTGGAAAACTAGCTAGAGTAGGGAAGTGATACTTGGCTCTGTTAGTTGTTAATAGATTAGTGAAGTGTTGATAAGCTTTACTAGTTGAGAATTGAGTAATGAGGAATAATTGGGATATTACAGTGGGCGCTCCCTGGTGGGGGGGGGGGGGGGGTTCCGCATTCTGTTTGCTGATTTTTTTTCTTGTCTTGGACTGATGATAACCTATGTGGTCAGTTCATCTGTCCCTGACAGGTTCACTGTATTGTCTGAGCGAGGCCGATGGCCACGATCATCTAATAGAGATCAGTGACGGGGAGGCTATCACCGGTTATATGATTTATGTTACAGGTTTCCTCTGGTTGGAATGAAGAACACGAAACCCAGAGAAAATCCGATCCCGGATAACGTTTGGCGCAGGAAGATTGGCCAGCAAATTTACAACAGAGATTAGGCTAGAGGAAGATGATCAACATTGCTCAGTGGAGCTGAATGGTATATGTATCCTACAGGATAAATACCGAAAGAGTTTAGGTCATACCAGTTTTAACACACCAGTCGTGATGGATATTCAGTTCACTTATGACTAGAACAAAAATAAAGGACTCTATTGGAGTATAGACAATAACTGTTTAATAGTGAGAACTAGTGAACATTTATCAAGAGACAAAAAGTCCTGTTCATAGGACAGTGTCCAAGGTTGTTTCACCGCGCCGGAATTATGAAGCCGGAGTTTCTATAAACTATTAGGAACAGTTGTGTTAGGAACAATAATAGTTTTTTTTTTCCACGGATTATATTTACATGGGATTCAGATCTCATGGTCATCAGAGTTCCTGGAGGAGGACATGTCTGGAGAGAAGGACACGACTTCGGTGAGGTCCCTTGTGATGAGTCTTGTGATGTCGTGTGATCCTTGCCATGATGGAACTTTGAAGGCTGACATATACAGTTATGTTATAATACACGACACACATTGTCTTCGCATGCACGTCTCATATACGTTACACTTTTCTTTTAATAAATTAATCTTTATTAATTTTTGGAAGCAAGAGTTGTTGAGTATATTGCGTTGGGGAATTATGAGAGGGGGCAAAGTACGGCAGTGAGAGAGTGATAGGAAAAGGTGTCCACGGGCTGATGGAGTGTGTTGGACGGAAGCTGGTGGATTCTCCAGGATATTGATAAGGGAAAAAATATTATAATGTGGGTGTTGACTCTCTTCACTCCAGGGACGACACTTTAAAGGAGGACACGACACCAAATAACTTACCATCTCAATAATAGCCAAGAAATGTGTCAATCTCTGTTACAATAGCAAAGCCATTCTTTATCCACAAGTATAATAGCAAAGTAATTCGTGATCCACATGTATAATAAATAGCCAAGTAATTCGTGATCCACATGTATAGTAGCTAAGTAATTCGTTATTCGCAATTGTATAGTAGCTAAGTAACTCGTAACACCCGACTAATTCGTGGTCAACTTTTATAATAACCAATCATCTCCTGACGACCTTTTACAATATCCACGTAATGTGTGACCACCTTGTATAAAAGTCAAGTATTGCGTGGCCCTCTGTGTCATATCGAAGTCATTTATAATCCCCTTTTTATAATATATCCAAATAATTCGTGGTCACCGTTTATATTTGCTAATATTTGCTCTCTCTCTCTCTCTCTCTCTCTCTCTCTCTCATATGTATATGTGTGTGTGTGTGTGTGTGTGTGTGTGTGTGTGTGTGTGTGTGTGTGTGTGTGTGTGTGTGTGTATATTGCCTGGTTATGATTCACCAGACAACTTCACTTTCTGAATGAACGACGCCTCAAACCATCGAAAACTAAGCAAGGCGACCTGCTTCCAAATTGCCCACGGCTGGTTTCAAACCCTCGACTCCTATGACGGGGAACGGAAGCTGCTTCGCCATCCCATAGACCAGAGACGCCGACGAAAGATAACGTTCTAAATTACTATTATGTGTAACAGCCCCTGATCTAGGATGTGACTGCCTGACAGTAACACCAGCCTGGGGAAGACGGTGCTAACAGGGTCAGGAAAGCCAAGTACCTTCTCCACTGATTACAACCCTTCTCTCACCAGGCTCCTCTCATGCATGTGGTCGGCGGTAACAGACAAGAGCACATGCCGTCTGCCTTGCTGCTACCTGTTGGTGTTGATGTCACATTTACCTGCGCTACATGGAACGGTTCCACCCTTCTGCTTGAATCTGCCAATTATTAGTATATATATAAACTCCACCGTGGAGCAAACACAACAGCTGAGGCGGATTATGATCGTCAGAATTAGCCCTCCTGCCTTTCCACCAATCATCATCATCATAAAGTGTCCTGCCAGCTGGCGTAGGCGTTCATGGCTCTCCACAGATCTCGGTGTTTAGTGTTCTGGATCAACTCTGCTAATAATATTTCTCTATGCCACCGTCTCAACCCACACATCATCGTTTCTCTTGGTCTGCCTCTGCCTATCTTTCCTTTGATATTTCCAGTGATCACGGTGTTCTCCAATGCCTCTCTTCTTATCACATAACAACAGAAAGCTGTCTCTTTCTGATTGTTGTATATACTGTTCTAGTTTCATTAGCCTCTTTCCGGCAATCGTTGTTAGTTACTCTAGTAGTCCAAGGAATTCCGCAACATTTGTCTCAGGAACCTCACCGCTGTTGCTAAGTAATTCGTTATCTACGTGTATAACAGCTAAGTAATTCTGCTTTTTCTCTCTCTCTCCCCCCCCCCACCCTCTTCCTCCAACATTATTTACCTAGCTTCTCCACCTTCTCCATAATTACCTAGTCTCTTCTCCCCCTCCTCCCCCAAAATCATCATCCCAATCAATGAAGGCTAATAGATGGCTCATCATACACCTGCCCAAAGAGCCTATCCATCAACAACAGCCACCGAACACTTACAGCTGTCGACACAGCCACCGGCCCACAGTTTGCCAGTCCCTACCCCCCCCCCCCCCCCCCCCCCCCCCAAACCAAAGATACGCATCCGCAAGACGAACGAGAAACTGGGGAGGAACCCGAATTTAGACCTGGCCGGGTGTTCCACTGGTAAACATCCAATTAAATCTGTAGGGTGTCTTGTCTGGGAGTAACACAAGGTGCTTGGCAGTGTCCCCCAGAGCTGCTAGGTATCATCAGTTACAAGTAACAGGAAGTTATAGATATGGCTGCAACCTATTGCCCTCGATTTAGTTTTTATGGATATACCTCTCCTTCCTCCTCATTCGACTTATTATTATTATTATTATTATTATTATTATTATTATTATTATTATTATTATCCCGTTGTTTTTGTTTACTTTAAATTTATTTTTTTTTTTTGGTTTTGTTTTGCGTTCGCTCGTTTTGAACACACGTGTAGTCCATATCCATGTTGATACTTCTTGTGCACTAAATTGTTTGCGTGTGGATTAGCTTTCGCTGTTACCAGAGTCTATCATCATCAGGCGAACCCAATCCGAGTTCTGAGATACTTGCAATATACGTCCCCAAGTCAAGGACGAGAAGTCAACGTTTGAGTCCAACTGTCCGGTGTTCTTCTTCTTCCTCCTCATTGTATTTTTCTTTCTTCTTCTTCTCTTCCATTCTTTCTAGTCTTTTTCATATCTTACTCATACTCGTCTTCTTCCCCATTCTTCTTCTTTTTTTCCCACATTCTTCTCTTTCTTCCCCATCCTGTTTCTTCTTCTTCTTCTTCTTCTTCTTCTTCTTCTTCTTCTTCTTCTTCTTCTTCTTCTTCTTCTTCCTCATCTTCTTCTTGCCCATTCTGTTTCTTCTTCTTGCCCATTCTGTTTCTTCTTCTTGCCCATTCTGTTTCTTCTTCTTCCCCATTCTTCTTCTTCTTCTTCTTCCTCTTCTTCTTCTTGCCCATTCTGTTTCTTCTTCTTGCCCATTCTGTTTCTTCTTCTTCTTCTTCTTCTTCTTCTTCTTCTTCTTCTTCTTCTTCTTCTTCTTCTTCGTCTTCTTCTTCTTCTTCTTCTTCGCTTTGCATCTTTAGCGCACTGACGACGAGGATCCCTTACAGGGTTGCCATGTGCAATGTAAAGATCAAGAATGTGAAGCGACCCTAACGGAAGAATTGTCTTATATTGATAATAGCGTCGATGACGAATAAGAGAAGACTATCAATGACGACGACAGAAGTCAGCATGGCAAAATGGATAAGAGCCCACACTCTTAAACTTCCGGTGTGCTGATGCCGAAGTAGTGAATTCAACCTCTACATCAGCCAGTTGGACTAAAATCTTATAACTTCTCGTCCTTGACTTGGTGACGTAAATTTAAAGTACCTCAGAAGTCGGAGTGGGGTTCGCCTGATGGCGAGGGACACTAGTAACAGGGAAAACTAATCCACACGCAAAAATCATTGTAGTGAACTAGAAGTAGTAGCACGTATGAGCTTCGCTAGAGTTTAAAGCGTGGGACCGCAAATTAAAGAAAAAGTATGACGACAATATTGATGATAATATTTATTATAATGATGAGGAGGGTGGCGACAACAGCGTTGATGAGCGCATAATTTTATCTCTAATCAATTAATAATATCGAGGAAAACATCCCGCTGTGAAACGAAAGCGGTGTAACACATATGGGGCGATTGATTGCAAACCTCCGCAGCTCCCATACTATAAATTATACATCAACATACAGAGGAGCTGTTGCAAGAAAGGTCTGCTTTCATCTGACGGACCCAACCCAGTGGAAGTCAACGGCCACTATCGATCCGGTTTGCCAGGGTCGGTTCAAGGACAGTATGCGCGATAGAAATCCGGATACTTTTAGCGTAAATTAGCCCCAACAAGTAGCTCGTGTGTCACGTAGGACATTTAGTCTAAACCGCAAGCCTATACAAAAACGTGCAATAAATTTACAATAAACTGAAAGCCCAAGTAAAAGATACGAGATATTCGTGTTAACATGGAAGCCCGTGTAATAAATACAACATAATAGTCCTAATCTAGAACTCTCTGTTGCAAATACAACACAATAGCTCCAATCTGGAAGTCTCTGTTACAAATGCAACATAATAGCTCTAATCTGAAAGTCTTTGATACAAATAAAACATAGCTGTCCCAACCAGGAAGCCCATTTAACGAACACAACATATCAGCCATAAAATGGAAGCCCGAGCAACAAAGAAAATATATTAGCCCCAATCTGGAAGTTTGTGTAACAAATACAATATATTTGCCTAAATCTGGAAGCTCATGTAATAAATACAACATATTTGCCCCAAATCCGGAAGCTCATGTAACAAATACAACATATTTGCCCTAATCTGAAAGCCCATATAACAAATACAACATATTTGCCCCAACCTGGAAGTCCGTATAGCAAATACAACATATTTCCCCCAACCCGGAAGCCCATGTAACAAATACAATATATTTGCCCTAACCCTGAAGCCCATGTAACAAATACAACATATCTGCCCCACTCTGGAAGCCATGTAACAAATACAACATATTTGCCCCAACCCGGAAGCCCATGTAACAAATATAACATATTTGCCCCAATCTGGAAGCCCAGGTAACAAATACAACATATTTGCCCCACTCTGGAAGCGTGTAACAAATACAACATATTTGCCCCAATCCTGAAGAACATGTAAAAAATGCAACATATTTGCCCCAATCTGAAAGCCCATGTAACAAATACAACACATTTGCCCAAATATGGAAGCCCATGTAACAAATACAACATATTTGCCCCAATATGAAAGCCCATGTAACAAATACAACATATTTTCCCCCAACCTGGAAGTCCGTGTAACAAATACAACATATTTGCCCCAACCTGGAAGCCCATGTAACAAATACAACATATTTGCCCCAACCCGGAAGGCCATGTAACAAATACAACATATATGCCCCACTCTGGAAGCCCATGTAACAAATACAACATATTTGCCCCAATCTGGATGCCCATGTAACAAATACAACATATTTGCCCCAACCTGGAAGCCCGTATAGCAAATACAACATATTTGCCCCAACCCGGAAGCCCATGTACTAAATACAACATATTCGCCAAAATCTGGAAGCCCAGGTAACAAATACAATATATTTGCCCCACTCTGGAAGCGCGTGTAACAAATACGACATATCTGCCCCAACCCGGAAACCCATGTAACAAATACAACATATTTGCCCCAACCCGTAAACCCATGTAACAAATACAACATATTTGCCATAATCTGGAAGCCCCTGTAACAAATGCAACACATTTGCCCCAATCTGAATACCCGTGTAACAAATACAATATATCTGCCACAATTTGGATGCCCATGTAACAAATACAACATATTTGCCCCAATCTGGAAGTGCGTGTAACAAATACAACATATCTGCCACAATCTGGAAGTCCATGTAACAAATACAACATATTTGCCCCATTCTGGAAGTGCGTGTAACAAATACAACATATCTGCCCCAATCCGGAAGTCCATGTAACACATGCGACATATTTGCCCCAGTCTGGATGCACATGTAACAAACACATTTTGCCTTAACCTATAAGACCCGGCAACACATGGCCTATTTATCCTAATCGGACAAGCCCGTGTAACACATTCATAACGTCGGGTAACACATACGTCAATGATACCATAATTATGAAGTAACAAAAACGACATATTTACCATATCCTGTAAACCCAGTAGCACATACGACATACAGTCTAATCTGTAAGCCCGTTATGCAGCGAAAGAGACATATTTATTATAATCTTAAATTTGTGTAACACTTACAACATATTTGCCAATATCTGTCCATGTAACACATTAAAATATGTTTACCATAATCTGTAAGCGCATATAACACATTCACGTCTAAGTCTTTTTCTCCTCTTCTTGCTTCCTCTTCTTCTTCCTGTCTCTCTTTCTCCTTATCTTCTCATCTATGTTCTCGATCGTCTTGTTCTATTATCTTCTTCTGTTTTTCTTCCTCTTCTTCTCCTCCCCCTCTGTTCTTCGTCTTCTTCCTCCTCCTCCTCCTCCTACGTCTTCTTCTCTCTCCCCATTTCCCGTAACTGTTTAATCTGTCCGGGCCAGGTTACACAGAGACATTCGAAGAGACCTGAGAACTCTGGTGTGTCCTTCAAACATGGTAATATTCACAAGTTCAAATACTGCATCCATACATCGTCAGTAGGGCTGTCCTCCTCTTCTGTTCCCGCTGTGCCTTAATACTTAGTTTATGGCAGTGGTTCTCAACCGGTGGGGAATTCTACCCACCCCCCCCCCCACGGGGAAGGAGGAGGGATTTTAGGGTTTCCAGGGGGGGGGGATTAAGACCACAGACTGCCAGACTAAAAATGGATTCAGGCACAATATTGTATTAAGTGACAATTCTTTGACGTTTTAACTGTTTGTTTATTGTAATGTGATTAATTTGGCGTGTTAATAAAGTATTATGAATATAAACAAGTGCATCTTTTGAGGCTGACAATTTTGGAAAGGGGGCAATTATTCTTCTTTCGTTCGATGGAAATGGAGGAATAACATTTTTACATATGGTGAAAGGGTGCACGGACCAAAAAAGGTTGAGAACCACTGGTTAAGGGGATACAAAAAAAACCAAAAACATGCTGGGAAGTACAGGTCGGGTCATGATTGGTAAAAGTAAATTGAAGCTCACTGCTTGAGATTGAAATGTTATTAAAAATGCCAGCCTATATCTATACATAGACGTTAGTTAAGTACAAGTGAACGTCCCTCTGACATGTACTGGGGAGTTTTGGGTATATGGTGCCAGTCCTATATTTCTATACACCAATCGGCATTCGTTGAGTGACGTGCCATTACCAGGCCGGCCGCCTTTACTTCATGGGATATTTCCTGGTACCAATTTATGGGAGTCCAGGGCAAGTTTTACAAACTTACTTCGATGGAGATTCGAACACATGATCACCACGCCGGCAGGATAGTCCCAGGAAATGCTCTGGAAAGTGCAAGCGGCCGGCGTGACATTGAACACATAACCCGCCGAGAACCGACTGGTCTATGTAAATATGCGGCCAGCCCCGTACGCCCAATACTCTTTAAAGCGCAGAAGAATAAGTCCTTTACTTTCCCTTCTACAGTTAGTGGCGAACGTCACACATCAATGCCCCTAAGATTCCTGCAGGCTACGTACAAAATACAACATATTGGATGAAGGATAACTTGCGCGATGAATTGGATTAATGTGAGGAAGAGTTGCGCAATTCGTCGACCTCTCTTGTCTGAGTCCATCTGAGTCCAGTGGCAAGACAAGTCAAGACGATTGGAGACGAATACAGGTGCAGTGGATGACCAGGCCGCTCTACGTGCCTTGCCGTGCTCATTACGTTCCACAGCGCTTTGCAGGTAATCGCCGTCCTGTCCGTTGAATCATCACCGATTTCTTCCGCGCATTCTGCCGAATCCTGTCTTTACATGCTGGGTCGGCATACCCTAAGTTCACCGATTGGTTTGACGCCGAATCGGTTACCCACGCCTGGTTTAGCCAGCCTGTCACAGCTGTTGTGGGGGGGGGGGGGGGGGGGGGGGGGGGGGGGGTGCGGGCCGCTGTTGCATGCTGACAGCTACTAGGAGCCACAAGAACATACAACATAGTAAATATGTGAAAGACCCTTTGATTTGCGCTCGCTCGCATTGAATTCAAGCGTTGTCCATACACATTATTTATAGTATTGATGGACTAAATTTTGCGTGTGGGCTAGCTTTCCGTATTAACAGTGTCCCTCGCGTCAGGCGAACCCAGTCCGACTTCAGAGGTACTTGTAATTTACGTCCCCAAGTCAAGGACGACAGGTCAACATTTTAGTCCAACTGTCCAGTGTAGGGGTTGAACCGCTTACCTCGGCATCAGCACAACGCATGTTTAAGTTAGAACACGCGGTCTTACCCATTCGGCCATGCGGGCCAGCGAAAGGACCTTTTGATACGTCTTAAGATGTATTGGTCATAAAGTGCTGGAGCCACATTTATATGGACCACTAAGTACTGAAGGAGCGATGTGGTCAATACCCCACTGGCCGCCTTCATTTCCCAAGTAATGTCATGGTGCCCAATTTAGAAGTAAACAAGGACATGCATAATATGGGGAGGGCGTGGCGGAGCTGCACGGGATAGCTTAGGGCAGCGCGGACGATCTGGAGTCGGGAAGCTGATAGCCTGGGCCCCAATGGGGAGGGGGGGGGAGGTAAAAAGGAGAACGAACGAACGAACGAAAATCTTTATTTTCAAAGGTTTAAGAATTGGGCACGCAGACCTGTCTGACATTCTGCCCTTCTTCACAATTTCCTCTCATACACTCTTTCATTCAACATCACTTATAAAGCAAATTTTTTACAACAAAAGAGCAAATAAGCTAGGTCCACTTGGGAGTCTGGGTTAATTTTAAAAACCCGCCTCCATGTGGGTTTGAACCCATGACAACAGGGCCGGGGAAAGACAAGGGCCTAACCACTACGCTACCGCCTTTCACAAACGTGTGTACAACACGGCCTCCCGCTACTTGCGGACCCGGAAACTCGGGCTGACTTCAGCTGTCAGCAGATCAGCGTCCAGTTTGTGACGTGCAGACGACAAACTGACATTTCCACACATACATCACCGCTTTGTGTCAGAGAAGAGATCTGGCAAGTTCATTTTATGGCAAATCTGTGGTCTAGCAACGGATGGGAGATCATAAAATAAGTCGCGACATAGATACAAAAACAGAATGGGGGATGGAGGAGGAGGCTGAGGGAAGGTATAGGGTTGCCAGACGTCCGGCAAAGAGAGGACATGTCCTCCTTTTTAGCCTAATGTCCTCTGTCCGGCAGGCAAAGCTAACAACCTTTAAAATGTCCGGCTTTTTTATATTTTATGTTATCATTTTTTATGTATTGTTGTTACAACATACAATGTGTCTACACTCTACCGTGTGTTTACATTCTTTATTAAAACCCATTGCTTAATAGTATTTATTTAATTTTCCTATTTATACCAAATGTGAAACACCAGTTATTTATATAATTTGAATCTAACTGTTGCTCTATTCGCAACACTAATAATGCTGCAGTCTCTATGGTCAAAATGTTAATGTTATTTCCGGTTCCGGTAGTAGAGACGCCACTTAAAATTGTATTTTTAATTTGTAATTTTTGCCATCTATGTTTATGAAAAAATTTTTTGGACATGTTATGAGAAGAAATGGATTAGAGAACTTAGTGACAACTGGCAAGATCGAAGGGAACAGACTAAGAGGTAGACCGGGAGGAAAATACCTGGATGGATTGGCAACATGGCATGGACGAGACAAATAAACTTCAAATCAACTTTATTAGGGTCACAAATTGGGCGCGCAGGCCCGTCTTGCATTCGGCCCTTCCAATCACTCGTCTTTCGTTCATCAAGAGCATTATTCATTTACATATGTGAAATGAATATTATAAACATAAACAAGGCAAATTACCATGTTATGAGGCCCATCTCCCACCTACCCATACATCACCCCACCCACACACACACCCCCACCTACCCACACACACCAAGGGACACATACATACCCCACCAACCGACCCATCCCCCACCCACACACACTGCCCTCACCTGTTCCCCCCACCAAAACACACTCGCCACCCACAAACATTCCCCGACCAACCCACACATCCCACGCCCACCCACATACACATCCTAACCCACACATCCTCTCCCCACCCACACCTCAAACCACCCATCCCACAGCCTCATCTCCATCGACCACATATTCCCCACCCACGCACACAATCCCCCACCAACCCACACATCGCACATCCACTCACACATCCCCAAACCATACACACACATCCCCACCAACTGACATCTCCCTACCCCCCCCCCCACACACACACACATCTCCCTAACCACCCATACATCCCCCAATCCACTCACACACACACCCCACCACCCACACATACATCCTCCACCCACCCACACATGCCTTAACCCAATCTCCCACCCACCCACACATGCCTTAACCCAATCCCCCACCACACAATCCCCCACCCGCACATCACATACATCCCCTACCACGCAATATTCCCAACCCACGCACCGCACACAAACATATCACAGACACACAGACAGAAACACTGAGCTGATCCACGACTCTGGTGATCGAGTGAAATGGCGAGTCATGATTGCTCACGCTTTCCGGCATGGCACATGATTGATTGATTGATTGATTGATGTTTATGAAAATGGCTTCTACAAAGAGAAAATGCAAATTCTCGAACACTATGAAAAATACGTTTCCATGCTTCGTTGAAGGACGCAACGAGAATGAGACAAAGTGTACGATTTGCGATAGTTACTTTTCCGTTGCCAACGAAGGAACTACTGACTTGGAGATCCATGTTGGCAGTGAAAGACATAGAAACCTAATCAAAGTGTTCGCGCCATCTAGCACATTGACGTATTTTTTTTTTCAACCTAAGTACTCAAATGTGTTGCTGAAAGCGCATGCGGCTGAGGCAACTTTGGCATTTCATAGTTTGTCATCTCACCAGTCTTACAACTTGATGACCTGCACAGCTGGTTTGATGCACACATTATTTGAAGATTCAGAAATTGCTAAAAATATTGCTTGTGCAAAAACAAAGAGTGAAGAATAATAAACCAGGTGATTGGTCCCCCACACTGTTGATGAATTGGATAAATCCTTAAGTGGTATTTCATGTTTCGGTCTTTCGACAGATGCTAGCAATTACGATTCGCAGAAAATATTTCCGATCGTTGTTCAGTACTTTGACTTCAAAGGAGGTGAAATCCAAACTAAAATTCTGGAGTTAGACAACACCAAATGAAACCTCAGAAGCTATATCACAGTATATTTTGATAACACGCCAAAAACATTATTTGTACTCCAAATGTGTTGCTTTTGCTGATGACAATGCCAATATGAATTTTGGAGGTCTTAACAGAAGAGAAGGTAGAAGTGTGATATCGCATTTGAAGGAAGCCTTGAGCAAGCCATTAGTAGGTGTTGAATGTTCTGCTCATGTTCTGCACAACTGCATCCAACACGGCGCAGATTTAATGCAGATTGACGATCTATTGTCTTGAAGATATTCACTTACTTTTCTGTATACACTGTCAGAACAGAAACTTTAAAGAATGTTTGTGACTATTTCAACATTAACTATCAGTAACTACTCTATCACTCTAAACCTAGATGGCTCAGTTTGTTTCCAGCTGCTGAGAGGCTGTTGAGGCTGTTTACTGCTTTGAAGAATATTTTCTTTCTGTAAACCAACCACCTGCTATGGTAAAAAAATTTATTGGCAGCTATTGTAATAACATTGTACTGATTGTGGGTTTAATCTGGAACGATGTAAATAAAACATTCAATATGTCCTTCTTTTTGTCTTATTATTTCATCCTTTGTCCTCCTTTTGGTGCCCACGTATCTGGCAACCCTAGGAAGGTATCGCCTTAGAGCACCAGAAACAGAGGGGATAAACTGGCGAGAGATCGGACACACACACACACACACACACATAGAGAGAGAGAGAGAGAGAGAGAGAGAGAGAGAGAGAGAGAGAGAGAGAGAGAGAGAGAGAGAGAGAGAAGGTGGGGAATATATCTCTGTTGATATAAACAGTCAGTGAATGAAGACACCTGATTAAGGTGTGGGATTGAAGACATGTTCTTACATACAAAACACAACAAATAAAGACAGATACAAGGCAGATGGAACAAAAGCAAAGCCTTGGCAACAACAGAGGTAAAGGTACTCTCATAGCGGATACTATGGCTAGGATGTAAAGTATTAGGCCTTCAAATAATCTAGGCCAGTGGTTCTCAACCTGGTGGGGAATTCCCCCACCCCCCCCCCACCCCGACCGGAGAGGGGGGAATTTTAGGGTTTCCAGGGGGGAATTAAGATTATTTCAAGATCCTGTAAATACAAGGACCGGTTTACTTGATATTGGTTTTCCCTCCATACTTTACGGTTTTGTACTTCTCGCCCTTCTGAAATTCGTTTCATAACGTAAGTAGACCCTCAAATCACGTTTTGTGTCTAGACTTGTTCTAGTATGTGTTGTTAAATTTAGCTTCCATTTTTACGTAACTGTGTAGGGGCGGGGGAGGGGGGAGAATTTACAGGGATGAAATACTAAAAGGGGGGGGGGGGGGAATTACATTCTGAACATATGGTGAAGGGGTGCATGGGCCAAAAAGGGTTGAGAACCACTGCTCTAGGCCATGACAAACGAGGTGAGTTGATCAATTCCCTTCCTAGCCGGCTTTCCTTGTCGGATGAGGGCCGTGTTCTTGTCCCGATTATGCCGTTAGGCCAGGTCATCTAAGTATTTATATATGTGTCTTCCTTTCTTCCCTTTGCTTTTCTACCACCAAGTTTGTCATCTATCTCACAATCTTCAGGTTTATTTCTCGTCTTCATAAGTCCAACAAGCCTGAACAAATTATGAGAGGGAGTGAGAGAGAGAGAGAGAGAGAGAGAGAGAGAGAGAGAGAGAGAGAGAGAGAGAGAGAGAGAGAGAGAGAGAGAGAGAGAGAGAGAGAGAGACCAAATACATACTATAATTATAACCATACATTTTATTTCTTCTTCGTCATATCCTTCGTCTTAATCTCCTCCTTCTCTCACTCAAAAGCATCAACATTGAAGATATCAACAAAAATATTCCCCCATTCTGCCTATGCTTTGTTCTGCATATATTTTTAGTATCGGCCAAATTCTGATTGGACCTGACATACAGGTCAACCTTGGCGTACGCCGCTAGCAGTCATTGTGTCCTCAGTGTCATTAAGTGAGTACATTTCAGCCCCTTCTACACGCCCACAGGTTCGCTGGCCACATGCTGCTTGCCCCATGTTTATAATAGACCAATCCTCACTCTTGCTTTACTGTATGGCAGTGAATCTTGGAATGTAAATGAACGAATTCGGAAGAACTTGGAAGCAACAAAGATGTGTTTCCTAAGACGAATGCTGCGAATTCCATGAACTGCCAGAGTAACTAACGAAGATTGCATGAAAGGGACTAATGAAACTAGAACATTATATACAACAATAGAAAAGAGACAAATAGCGTTCTTTGGTCATGTGATGAGATGAGAGGCAATGGAGAACATCGAGACGACTGGAAAAAATCGAGGGGAAAAGAGGCAGAGGTCGACCAAGACAAAATATGTTGGATGGATTGAGGCGGTGGCATGGAGGAATATCAGCAGTAGAGTTGATCCAGAACACCACAGACGGAGATATGTGGAGAAACAAGAACGCACATGCCAGCTAGCATGGCACTTGATGATGATGATGATGATGATGATGATGATGATGATGATGATGATGATGATGATGATGATGATGATGATGATGATGATGATGATGATGAATCCTCACTCGAGGGGAAATGTCGTTAATTTCACTCTGACCAGGATATGTCGTGGCACCCATTGGAAGTCCGGGTCATTCTGGAAGCCCAGATCAGTTTGTTAAAATCCGCCCTACACGCGACTTCGAACGCATGACCACCGACCCGGCAGACAAGCATTGCTAGACCCTGAGCTACCCCGGCTCAATAGTACTACTTTCCAACTGTTGGCAAGATGATAACAAGAATTATTCTTCGTGAGCTCAGGGCCGTCTGCAGTCCATGTTGCCCTGCTTGCTTGCTTGCTTGTGTTCGTTAGCTTGAGCTCCAACGTGAAGTCCTGTATGTCGGATGAAGACATCCTGTTGTCCAACATCAGTGTGATGTCATACAGGACCTGAGGTTTGCATGAGTATCCGTTGTCCCATGTCTGGCTTATTGGTGTGCAGACTGGTGGTTCCTCGCCGTAAGGCGACAACAAGCCAGATAACAATCCAGCTTTACATAAATAATTATTCCGCAGCTTTTATCTGAAACACACAAACAACCACATTCAACAAACCCGTGAACGGATTTACTGCGCCAAGCAGTTGGGAACTGAGAACATTACAAACCATATTCATATTAGTCGGCGATTCCAGTACGCAACTCTGGACAATTTTGGGCGGAAGTCTACTAAATGGGAACAAGGACTGGCAGCGGATGTGAGACGATGGGGGAGTGCTCAAATTAGTTTTAATTTCCTGACACGGGACAGTTTCTTTGTGAGTGCGATTGTGTGTGCTTCTTCTTCTTCTTCATTCGTTCCCTTGAAATGTGTCTATATCTGCATTGTTGTCTCTTGTATGAATTTCATTGTCTTTGCTTTTTAATTCACTCAGTGGTTCTTAGAGTTTATCTTCCACAGTTGTTTCTCTAGGCCAGGAGGTTGGTTAGATATATATGTGATGTGCGACCGATTAATCAATACTGAATTTTGTATTGTTTGTTTTTTTTTTAAACTGGATGGATATTAAGTAGCTTAGAAAGTGGGTTGGAAGGTTGTAACGTTTATAGGTAAGTTAAAGTGTAGACACACACACACACGCGCGAGCGTGTGTGTTCATTATTTTAATGCATGTATATTTGTTTGTAGGTAGGTTGGATGTAGGTTAGAATGTTTGTAGATAGGCTGGTATGTATGTAGGTTTAAATGTTTGTATGTAGGTTGGTAAGTACGATTGTATATATAGAAGAATTCTTGGTATTAAGTGGCAAGACAAAACCACAAATACTGAAGTATTGGAAAGATCAGGTTGTGTGACGGTTTATTCTATGCTCAGTCTTCGTAGATTTAGATGGATAGGACATCTTAGGACTTAGGAGGATGGATGATGGTAGAATACCAAAGGACATCTTTTTTGGTGAATTACAGATGGGTAAGAGATCTCAGGGTCGGCCTCTACTACGATACAAAGATGTGTGTAAGCGGGACATGATTGATACAGGCATTGATAATGCACATTGGGAGCAAGTCGCCGCTGAACGTGTTGCATGGAGGGCAAACATCAGAAATGGAATAAAGACAAAGGAGAAAATTATTGCAGATAAGTCACACACCGAGCGTATGAGACGTAAGATGGTGCATGATGGTGGAAATGACTACGTGTTCACATGCACCCACTGTGAACGGACATTAACAGCGCAAATTGGCCTTATCAGTCACATTCGCTACCGCCATAGGTAAAAGTTATTATGCCTTTTTAAAGCACAAACTATCGTCTGTCAAGACGGCAAGGTGCCAATGGGATATAGGGTAGAATGTCCGTATGTTTGTAGGTAGCATGGAATGAATGTATGTTCGTAGGTAGGCTGTAATGTACTTGTAGGCTGTGGTAGGTAGGTTTGAATGTATGTATGTTTGTAGGTAGACTGTTTTATATGTATATTTGTGAGTAGGGTGTGAAATAAAGAGAAGAAAATAATACCTCTGTAAGGGTGTGAAATGAGAAGAAGAAGACCGCTACAAGGCCATGAAGTGATCGAACATGTACACTGTGCTTTGTACACACTCTCATGAATACCACCTCTCATTTATTGTGTCTTCACCTGAAGATAATGTTATGTTTACTCTAAACATCCTGTTAAATATGCAAATTAAACAAAAGTGTTGGACAGCCCGCCCATATATTTGTATGTTGCTTTCCAACCAGTACCCGCAGTAACAAGAGATAAGAATAATCAATGAACATTCTCCAACACTGAGTCTGTGGGGTAACAGTCTATGACGGCCAACCAAATACTTCAACCCTAACCAACTTACAGCCTTCTTGTGCTTTTTATATTCCACTGGAATAGAGACCCTCACCCACCTCAAGCGAAACCAACCTATCATTTATTACCTCCTGCAGCGTTCTCCATGTTCTCCACATACAGTCCATCTCTATCTGTATTCTCTTCTCCATGTCCTCCCCATACAGTCCATCTCTATCTGTGATTCTCTTCTCCATGTCCTCCCCATATAGTCCATCTCTATCTGTGATTCTCTTCTCCATGTCCTCCCCATATAGTCCATCTCTATCTTTGATTCTCTTCTCCATGTCCTCCCCATATAGTCCATCTCTATCTTTGATTCTCTTCTGCGTGTGTGTTTAGGTCTCCCACTATTTCATTCGCCATGTGGGTTCCAGACAAGAGAGTGTCTATTATATTCTAACCTTTTCTCAATGTGTGTTTTATCCAGCTTCAGCCTTATCCTCACCTTTTCTCAATGTGTGTTTTATCTAGCGTCAGCCTTATCCTCACCTTTTCTCAATGTGTTTTATCCAGAGCCAGTCTTATCCTCACTTTTTCTCAGTGTGTGTTTTATCCAGCATCAGTCTTATCCTCACCTTTTATCAATGTATGTTTTATCCAGCGTGATTCTAATCAACACCTTTTCTCAATGTGTGTGTAATCCAGCACCAGTCTTATCCTCATCGTTTATCAATAAGTGTTTTATCCAGCGTCAGTCTTATCCTCACCTTTTCTGAATGCGTGTTTTATCCAGCGACAACCTTATCCTCACCTTTTCTGAATGTGTTTTATCCAGCGTCAGTCTTATCCTCACCTTTTCTCAATGTGTGTTGTATCCAACGTCAGTCTTTCTCTCACCTTTTCTCAATGTGTGTTGTATCCAACGTCAGTCGTATCTTCACCTTTCCTCAGTGTGTGTTTTATCCAGCGTCAATCTTTTCCTCTCTCCTTGATTCACTGGGATATTGTTTACTTCTTTCCACGAGCTCCACAGTAGTGATTCTGTCATACCATTGTAGCCCCATTATTCTACACAGGCACCAATTAATGCATATTTTATAAGTGGTTTAAATTCTGTTTCTCTCCATGTCAATCCATACAGAAGTAGTGATTTCACACTGGAGTCAACCTACTGTAATAAACGTAAACACATATAGCATCAATACACGCCCTTCCGTCAACATCTGTAGTAGGCATGATGTCACGACACGAAAACTAACTACTGACGCCAACAGTAGCCATCTGAGTGCTAACGAAGAAGATGAAGGAGGAGGAGGAGGTGAAGGAGGAGGAGAAGAAGAAGAAGAAGAAGAAGAAGAAGAAGAAGAAGAAGAAGAAGAAGAAGAAGAAGAAGAAGAGGAAGAAGAAGAAGAAGAAGAAGAAGAAGAAGAAGAAGAAGAAGAAGAAGAAGAAGAAGAAGGATGAGGAGGAGGTGCAGGAGGTGGAGGAGAAGAAGAAGCAGCAGCAGCAGCAGCAGCAGGAGGAGGAGGAGGAGGAGGAGCAGCAGCAGCAGCAGCAGCAGCAGAAGAAGAAGAAGAAGAAGAAGAAGAAGAAGAAGAAGAAGAAGAAGAAGAAGAAGAAGAAGAAGAAGAAGAAGAAGAAGAAGAAGAAGAAGAACAACAACAACAACAACAACAACAACAACAACAACACTTCACATGCACTGATTTGCCCTCACAGAAATAAAGGAAAGAAGTAGATAATACACGATGCACCAGACATTAAAAGTTGCCGCCCTGAACGAAGAATAATGTTTACACTTAACATCGTGTTTCACTGGTTAACTACAAGAACGCATTGAAACGTCTGTCTTTAAGCATGCACGTGACTGTTCCAAGAAAAATCTGCCAGCAGAAGCTGTCAAAGTTCAACCCGTTCATTACGGAGTTAATTACGTGTTATTTTCCAGGACTTGGCAATCAAACACAACATTTTTGGTTGTTTGTGGTTTCGTAGGCAATTTTACGTTTACTAGTTTGTCATTGCTTTCTGAACGACCGACGCTCTTACCGTTGTGAAAATCAACGCAAAACGGTCTGCTTCGAAATGGCCTACGGCTGACTTCCAATCCGCTATGTGGAAATTGTAAAACTGCATTCAGGACCCCTTAGCTCAAGAGGGCGACCATTAAGAGGAACATGGACATATAATTAATAGCTTTAAGTGCGGACGGAATTATGTATTAACGCATCAGCGCATCAGTGGCATGTTGTTTAGATAAATACAGCAGAACAAATATGTACATACAAAAAGTGCACTGGTCAACGTTATCTTCCTGTCGACATCATGCTGTTAGACAGAGCTAGGACTGGACAACGACAGCACATCTGTAGTAACAAGGAAGAAATGCCTCTAAGAACACTGAATATGACCGGGAGAGAAAGGATAAGAAATTATGACATAAATAGTCAAGTGAGTAGAGTGCCAGAAATTATGATATTAAGAATCAAGTGTGTAGAGTGCCAGAAATTATGTCATAAAATATCATGTGGTAAAGTGACAGAAATTATGACATTAAGAATCATGTAGGTAGAGTGCCAGAAATTATGTCATTAAGAGTCTTGTGGTAGAGTACCAGAAATTATGACATTAAGAATCATGTAGATAGAGTGCCAGAAATTATGACTTTCAGAATCATGTAGGTAGAGCGCCAGAAATTATGACATTAAGAGTCTTGTGGTAGAGTGCCAGAAATTATGACATTAAGAATCATGTAGGTAGAGTGGCAGAAATTATGACATTAAGAATCATGTCGGTAGAGTGCCAGAAATTATGACTTAAAGAATCATGCAGGAAGAGTGCCGAAAATTATGACATTAAGAATCATGTGGTGGAGTACCAGAAATTATGACATTAAGAGTATTGTGGTAGAGTGCCAGAAATTATGACAATAAGAATCACGTGGGTACAGTGGCAGAAACTGATTTTACTGAGAGACATTTTGATAGAGCGGATTTAGTCAAAAATAGGCAATAATAGGGATGGACTGGAGGACTAGGTTTAACGTATAGATACGCAAGAAACAGACTGATGAATATGGATTAGTATAACAGGATTAACATATAAATAAGCAAGAAAGAGACTGATGGAGAAGAATTAGTAAAATAGGATTAACATACGGATACGAAGTAAACATCAAGAAAGAGACTGATAGTGATAGGTTAGTAAAATAGGATTAACATACAGAAACGAAGTAAACATCAAGAAACAGACTGATAGCGATGGATTAGTATAATAAGATTAACATATGGATATGAAGTAAACATAAAGAAACGGACTGATAGTGATGGGTTAGTAAAATAGGATTAACATACAGAAACGAAGTAAACATCAAGAAACAGACTGATAGCGATGGATTAGTATAATAAGATTAACATATAGATTAGAAGGAAGCAGCAAGAAGCAACCTGATAGTGCTGGATTGGCACAATAGAATTACCATACAGGTACAGTGGAAACAGACAGAAGCTGACTGACAATGCTGGATTAGCAGAATAGGAGAAGGCAAGAACACTCACTGCCTAGTGCACATGAGGGTCTTGTCAAGAAAGCTCGTCCTAGTCTGACAATAGTAGGGATAATATAGGCAGTTAGGGAGGGAAGGAAGGAAGGAAGGAAAGAAGGAAGAAGGAAGGAAGGAAGGAAGGAAGGAAGGAAGGAAGGAAGCCAGGCAGGCAGGCAGGCAGGCAGGCAGACAGAAGGTGTCACTATAAGAAGACAGACAGACAGACAGACAGACAGACAGACAGACAGACAGACAGACTGACAGATTGACAGACAGACAGGCAGGCAGGCAGGCAGACAGAAGGTGTCACTATAAGAAGAAGGACGAGGAAGAGAAGAAGGAGGAGGAGAGAAGAAGGATGGGGAAGAGGAGGAGAAGCAGCAACAGAAGAAGAAGAAGAAGAAGAAGAAGAAGAAGAAGAAGAAGAAGAAGAAGAAGAAGAAGAAGAAGAAGAAGCTGACACTTTCAGAACGTATAAATTCTGCTAACTACTAACAATGAGGAGGTGACGTCACACAATGTGTATTGTAAATTCACCTCCGCTCCATCACAAAGAGTGGAAAAACAGCCCATCAAACAACTAACTAGGAAAGTAAAAAATAAAAAATATGACTATATTTTCAGACTGGAAGACAAAGAAAGAACATAAACAACCAGAGGAAACTAAATAACAGGAAATGAATGACGAAAAAAAATCACAATAATAATAATAACACAGGAAACTGAAGAACCTAAAAAACCAAAGATGAGCCAGACAAAATCTTTTGAAATGTAAGACGCGGCAAAGGAGAGAAAAATAATGTGTGTATGCAGGAAATAAACTTAAAATTGATCTGAAATCAATCTAATGGCATCGTTGAGCATTGAGGTTGTAGTCTTTTCCGAGCGTAATGACTTGTTCAGGAGTGCGTTGTTTGTTTTTTATATTCACCTTTGTAACTGTTTTAATGCAGAATTTTGTGAATTTAAGATGGCAGTAAAGATGCAGTTCCTTGGTGGTAATATCATACGCTGAACTATGAATACATGTTAGGTTGGTTAGTTTCAATTGAATATCTTCTATGTGATTTTCGGTTAGTCGTCTAAGGTTTTTGGCTGTAGGGCAGATTGGCGAAGTGGTAAAGCCGTTTGACTCGAGCCCCGAAGGTTGTGGGTTCGATTCCGGGCGGAGACTTGGTTCACGAGTTAAATTTTCGGAGACTCCTGTGGGTCTTCGCTAGAGCTACGGAGTTCGTGCTTGGTGCGACACTTTCCGCGCTGGGGAAAGAGACCGAGCCATATGGGATAAAACCCGGTGCAATGAAGTCGACCCTGTCGACTTTTAAGCGACTTTTTAAGGGCAGATTCTATCATTTCTCGGGGTCTGAAACAATTGTAAGGAAATATCCCCGATGTGAGCCATTATTTAACCAAATGTAATTGATAAACATACAATACGATTGTACATTTCAGCTCCAGTAATTCATCCAATCGCTTCAATTCACTTCTCTCTTTTTCTCTTCCTCTCTCTCTCTCTCTCTCTCTCTCTCTCTCTCTCTCTCTCTCTCTCTCTACACACACACACACACACACACACACACACACACACACGTGCGCGCGCGTCGGACGATAGTTTGTAAAATAGCGAACGAAAGAAGGAGGAGGTTGTAAAATTGAGTTAGGGAAGGCTGGTAAGAGTGCACGGCGAAGACGTAGAACAGAGCGTTAGAGACTCACTACAGCCAACCTTCATTGCGAAGATGACACTTTATAATGATGATAAGGACACGGTCTTCTCGAGTTTGAAGGAATGACGTACTTCAAAGCCGGCAATTTCCTCATCGTCTCATTAATTGGAGTGAACCAAGCACGCCAAGTCTCTTAGCGCCCTCGGGGTTTTCTTTCACAGTATTGTCTGTGCTACACGCTGTACCAATAACACTGTAGTCACGCCAAACTTCTGGCTAGATGATGCCCAGGGTGTTTAATGAGAAAGAAAGAAAGAAAGAAAGAAAGAAAGAAAGAAAGAAAGAAAGAAGAAAGAAGGTTAGATAGATGGATTATATAAAGAAAGAAAGAAACGTGGATGGATGGATTTTATAAGAAAGAAAGAAAGAAAGAAAGAAAGAAACGTGGATGGATGGATTTTATAAGAAAGAAAGAAAGAAAGAAAGAAAGAAAAGCGGATGGTTGGATTGTATAAAGAAAGAAAGAAAGAAAGAAAGAGAGAAAGAAAGAAAGAAAGAAAGAAAAAAAGAAAGAAAGAAAGAATGAAAGAAAGAAAGAAGGTTAGATAGATGGATCATATAAAGAAAGAAAGAAACATGGATGGATGAATTTTATAAGAAAGAAAGAAAGAAAGAAAGAAAGAAACGTGGATGGATGGATTTTATAAGAAAGAAAGAAAGAAAGAAAGAAAGAAAGAAAGAAAGAAGAAAGAAAGAAAGAAAGCGCCAACAAGAGGCAAAGACACACAGACAAAAATTAGCTTCTAACAAAACAAGATTTGAACAAATCAGAGGTGGGCAAGTGCTAAATCTAGACCAATCTTGGCAGACCGACCCCAGAGAGATACCTGACACCCATGTACACACAGGTAAGGCAGATAAGTGTCACTTGAGTGGAAACCCCTGCAGGTACAAGATATGCACGGCCCTAACAGGTGAAATGTCAGGCCATGTAGGCAGGTGGCCTGGTCCTGCCAATCTAAGCCCATCTGTTTCTTCTGTTCTTAAGGCAAGGGTTTAAAAGGCAAGACGGCCGACATCATTGCACCGAGTTTTGTCCCATATGGTGAAGTGGTTACGACGTCTGCCTCGCGCTCCGAAGGTCGTGGGTTCGATTCCGGACTGCAATAAATGGTTCACGGGTGTAATTTCCTCCGGCTCCTGGAGGTCTTCGCTGGAGCTACGGAGTTCGTGCTCTGTGCAACGCCTTCAACAGAAAGAGACCGAGCCATGTGGGATAGCACCAGATGCCATGAAGTCGAGCCTCTCGTCTATAAAACCAATTTTTTTTTCTACTTGTGATTATGTTCCAGTAAAGCTGTGAATCGGTACAGCTATCTCGGAACAATCATAACATCTGATGGGAGATGCCTTGAAGAGATTAGAACAAGAATTGCTATAGCTAAGGTAGCCTTTTACAAGGTGAAAAACATACTGACTAATAAAACGATATCAACTGAAACGAGAAAAAGAGTGTTGAAGTGCTACATAGAACCTGTACTTTTGTATGGATGTGAAGCGTGGACAATGAGCAGTCAATCTGAAAAACAGCTATGGCTGTGAAAATGTGGTTTCTGAGGAAAATGCAAAGAATACCATGGACAGACAGAAAAACCAATGAACAAGTCCTTCAAGAAACAAATGAAGATCCTAAACTGATTAGAGACATTAGACGTAGACAGTCAAAAAATTTTGGGCATGTTATGAGAAGAAATGAATTGGAGAACTTGGTGACAATTGGCAAGATCGAAGGGAGGATACCAAAGGGAAGACCAAGAATTAAATACCTGGATGGCTTGGCCACGTGGCATGGTTGAGACAGAAACACGGAGTTGATCTACGACTCTGGTGATCGAGTGAGATGGCAAAACATGACCGACCACGTTTATCGGCATGGCACGTGATAATGATGATGAAAGCTAACCGATTCTACTTCTGGTTTTCTGATGATTCATTGACTGTCTAAATCACTGTGATGTAGGATGTGACCAAGGTATTTTAGTTTCCTGTTCCCCAGCCAGTTTTCTTGGGTGTTCAAACCGTTTAGAAGGCCAGTATTTTATGTTACCGTGAACCGCGGTATTCTAAGACTTATCATGTAACACACTACGACCATCTACATATCACTAATAAAATAATCATTATCCACCACTTGACAACGAATAGCACTATGCCGTACCCACAGCAACCGGCCATCTTTACATTTTAAAGTCTTATTTGTATCCATATGATGATAGTGTATAGGCCATTACATCCCTCTACATATCATTAACAACCGGTATCCTCCTCTTAACACCGAGTTTCACTAAGCCATACCCACTACAATCAATAATACCGGCCATCTGTACTTTTTTTAAGGTTTTCATTTGTAACTCGTATGATGATAGTGTTTGAACCACTACGACACTCTACGGACCACTAATAACCACTACCCACCCGTTAACAATGATTTTCACTAAGCCATATCCACTACGACCAATAATACCGGCCATCTTTAAATTTGTTAGGTTTTCATTTGTAACCCGTATGATGATAGTGTTTAAACCCGAACCGCCTAGCCCACGTCACGCACCTGCTCCCCACTCCCGGACCCCCACCCTACACCTGGTCGATATTTATTTTTATTTATTTTATTTTTATAATTAACTAGCTGACCCGGCCCGGTTCGCCCAGGCCCTGGAGGGGATCTATCTATCTATCAGTCTGTCTGTCTGCTTGTTTGTCTGTCTGTCTGTCTGGCTGACCCGGCCCGGCTTCACCCAGTCCCTGGTGGGGATCATCTCATTTAATTCATATAAGTAGTCATATAAGCTCTTCCGTTCCCGACTATCTGTCTGTCTGTCTATCTGTCTGTCTGTCTGACCCGGCCCGGCTTCACCCAGTCCCTGGTGGGGAGCATCTCATTTAATTCATATACGTAGTCATATAAGCTCTCCCGTTCCCGACTATCTGTTTGTCTGTCTATCTGTCTGTCTGTCTGTCCCGGCCCGGCTTCACCCAGTCCCTGGTGGGGAGCATCTCATTTAATTCATATACGTAGTCATATAAGCTCTCCCGTTCCCGACTGTCTGTCTATCTGTCTGTCTGTCTGACCCGGCCCGGCTTCACCCAGTCCCTGGTGGGGAGCATATAAGTAGTCAAATAAGCTTCCGTTCCCGACTATCTGTCTGTCTGTCTATCTATCTGACCCGGCGTGGTTTCGCCCAGCTCCTGGCGCACAGTAACTTAAAAGAATGTCCTTCCACACACCATTCATTATTTTTAATGAAAACTTTTTAATCACCGACATGACAGTTGATAAGTTCTTTAAGCAGAAAAAGATGGGTTACAATGTTATGCATTATGCATTATTTTTATGAAAACTTTGAAAATGCCTTAAAGATTATATCATTATTTATTATAACTTATATGCCTGAAAATAACTATAGACAAAGAGTTTAACAATAGTGCAAGTAAGTCCAACAATATGACTATAAAGTATATAGAAATGTTATTAAAAGTTATGCCCCTTGAAATAACTTTTCTAGAGTGAAGTCCCCCTGCTATATAGAAATTATATAATAAAAATGGAAAAGTAAATGTTATTAAATAAGTAGAAGATTTTACACTAAGAAACTATTATAGTCGGTTGCATAGGAATGAAAGGAAGACGTGTAGAAAATTTCATCTCAATCGGATGTACCGTTATCGAACGCATCCAATACATATCTAGCTGACCACAAACACACAAAGCCACATACACTCTGTTTTATAGATATAGATTTTAAAAAAATATGCACCCACCCAATAGTTATCTGCCCTTAGAAACATAATTCTAAGAATTATCTCCCTTAGATATGACCTAGTTATCGCCCCTTACCCACCCAACGGCAGGACGGCGGAGGAGTGGGAAAACACGTACATATACAAAACACAACAAATAATCACAGAGAGGACCCTCCAGTGACTTCACTAAGGCATGAGAACGGGATGAGAAGAATAAAAAGATGACACCATGAGAACATAAATGGAAGGTAAGAGGTAGAAACCACATTTTGTAGGCCGGAGTGCAGTTTTTAGGGGACCAGCCTTTCCCTCTTGACAGGCGACGAACGTAGTCGTCGAACTCTCGTTCGACCTCACTGACATTATCAATGTAGTTCTTTATCAACTACACTATCGAGCCCGAGTTAGCACCAATCATCATCATGTGCCATGCGGTTAGGCGTGACCGGTCTTGTTTCGCCATCTTACACGATCACCAAAGTCGTTGATCAGCTCTGTGTTCTTGTTCCGCCCATGCCATGTGGTCATGTCATCCAGATATTTACTTCTCTGCCTTCCCCTTGTTCTTTTCTCCGCTCAATTCTGCCAATTGTCAGCGAGTTGTCTAGGTTATTTCTTCTAGCACTAATGCACGGTCACTTTGACCAAATCTTTCTGTAAGTTGCCTTGATGCCATTTAATACACATAACTTTATAACAAACACCGGTGTCTGTGGCTTGGTGGCAGTGAGTGCAGTTTCACAAACCCGCCTACCGGATTCATAATAAGCTGCACGCGATATGGAAGCAGACCGCATTGCGTTGATTTGCACCATTTTGGGTGCCGGTCGTCCAGAAATCCATGGCAAGCTACTGAACGTAAAATTGCCTAGAAAATCACAGACAGCCAAACATTCTGGTGTTGACTTCGACGTCCTGTAAAGGACATGCAACCAACTATTAACTTATTACACACGGACAGCTTCACTATACTTGTTAAGTAGTTTTGTAGAATATAACCCTTAATCTATAACCATGTGTGCTCATAGTGGACATCCCTTGTTCCCCACGTTCAGCACTTAGTCTCCCGCTGATGGTCTGAAAGCCTTGACAGGAAAGCAAGAAGAAGACAAAGAGAGACATACCTATAATAGCCGTCTTTGCCATAGAGTCAGAATTGGGACAAGAATGCAGTGCTGATCAGAGACCCTGGTGATCGTGTGGCATAGAAAATATTGATCGCCCAAGCTTATTGGCATGACGCATACACGATAATGATTAATATGTAACACAATATCAAAACTCAATTTAAAACTCACAAAGAGAGACAACGCTAGACGCAAACATGGGAAAACCCATACGCCCTATACAAGAAATGAATTCTACAGTTCGTGATTATGTGTGACAGTCAGTCGTCATGGGAAAACCCCCACGGCGTATATAAGTGATGGATTTTTCCCGTAAGTGATTAAGTGTGACAGCCCGTCAGGTCAGTCTGGGTTGGAGTGGCTACTGGAATAGTTACGACGTCCGTTTCTAACTCGAGAAGATTTGGGTGCGAATCACGATGTTAACCTTGACATACAAAATATACTGAATATTGAGAAGTGCCCAACAGCCCGACTTCTCACTTCTTCTTCTCCTTCTTCTGTCGTTTATCCCTTAATAGAGCATTGTCCCCCAACCTACCCTCGCCAGGATCTCTTATATTTTACCACAGCATGCAGCTTCTTCCATGTCCACTTCCAGGTATTAATATGTTAATGTTATAATATAAGGGTATATTAGATATGAAATCAATAGTAACATCTTGAGATATTAACAACGCATTACAAAGTAGAATTGTCAAATATTATGCATATTCAATATTACTATATGGAGCGGAACCCTGGACAATGAACAAACAATTATAAAGTCGAATAGAGGCCGGGGAGAACAGAATTAAAACAAGAACACAATTAAAACAAACGGGGATATTAATAAAGAACATAATGAAAACAAGAACATGATTAAAACAAGAACAGAATTACAAGAAACGGGGATATAAATAAAGGACAGAATTAAAACAAACGGACATATACATAAATAGTTTCCATACAAAAAGTACACGAGAAAACTAAGAAATTGTGATCATAGACGAAAAGAAGCAGTTTGTAAGGGATATTTGCAATAGACAGAACTCCTCCTGTTTTAAGGAAAATATTGAGCCTTGATCAATTAAATTAGAAGATTAACAGGCGAATTCATACCATCATCACATGCAATATGATAAAAGACAGAAATGGCAATACTTTAATAGCAATTAAAGATATACCAGAAAGATGTCAGAATTACTGTGGGAAAACGTATGAAGACATGACAAGAAGGCCAGATAACAAACATAAAAGCAAAGAGATAGAGTCAGTCATTATTAGAGGAAATAGGATCAGTAATACAATCTGGAAAAAAAGAGAAGTCACCAGGATTTGAAGATACACAAACGAAACTAACCCACACAGGAGGATAAACAAGCGTCCATATCTATCATGCACTATGCGTGAAGATACGTAACAGCGCCGTCTGGCCCACCCAATGCATGGAAGAGAACATTCTACATCCATCTCCTACAAGGAAAATGTAAAACTGTACCAGCTAACGTACTATTGCATTAATAAGTCGTGATGCTTGCAAAATCTTCATACGAATCGTTGTGTAGAGGATTCAAAGTAAGTTCAAGATTATCAGTTACAAGAAATAGAGGCAAGTTTCAGACAGGGCATGAGGACCAGGGATTGCATGTTCAACATATGAACAATCTTTGACAAGTGCAGACAGTACAATGTAAATCCTCATAAATAGTACGTAGGCTGTAGGAAAATCTTAAACTGTGATCGAAACCACAAACTGTCGATAACCATGAGAGATATGGGGTTTCCTGCATACCTGATCCACTGAAATAAATCTTTATATTAATAACAATCAGCTGTTAGAGTAACTGGTGAAACATCAAACTGGTATAATGTATAAAGGACGGTCAGTTAGGGCTGCATCACCCCCCTTTACCTGTCCAACATCTATGTAATGAGAATGTAAAAATGATGAGACCAGTGATAATCTGACCCATTCATACTTGCTGAAAAACGAACTCCATACCTCAGATATGAAAACGACACTGCCATCTTCTTAACATTTCGCTAAGGAATTAGAAAAGTTGATCATGTACGTCAAAAGATGTAGTTAAAGCCGACATCTTTTTCTGAACGTAAACATATTACGTCAACGGACATAACTACAACTCAAAGAAATATTACAATCAACAATACGAAATTGAAAATGCTACAAGAATCGAATATCCTAGCTCCATGACCAGTAACAATGAGGATTGTTCTAAAGACACCAGACAAGAAACATTTTGTAAGGAGTTAGTCCTGGATGTCAAAAGACACACTGACGATATTTTTCTGAACGAAAACACATAATATCTACGGCCCCAACTACACGACAACCATATATTACAATCAACAATAAGAAACTGAAAAAGCCACAAGCACTGAATATCTAATCTCCACGACCCGCAACAAAGGACTGCCCTAAAGACGTCGAGCGGAAACTCACCATAGCAATGTGGACGTGACAAAGTATACAATGTGGACGTGACAAAGTATACAATGTTGACGTGACAAAGTATACAATGTGGACATGACAAGGTATACAATGCGGACGTGACAAGGTATACAATGTGGACGTGACAAGGTATACAATGTGGACGTGACAAGGTATACAATGTGGACGTGACAAGGTATACAATGTGGACGTGACAAGGTATACAATGTGGACGTGACAAAGTATGCAATATGGACGTGACAATGTATACAATGTGGGCGTGACAATGTATACAATGTGGACGTGACAATGCATACAATGTGGACGTGACAATGCATACAATGTGGACGTGACGAAGTATACAATGTGGACGTGACAACGTATACAATGTGTACGTGACAAAGTATACAATGTGGACGTGACAAGGTATACAATGTGGACGTGACAAAGTATACAATGTGGACGTGACAATGTAAACAATGTGGACGTGACAAGGTGTACAATGTGGACGTGACAAGGTATACAATGTGGACGTGACAATGTATACAATATGGTCGTGACAATGTATACAATGTGGTCGTGACAAAGTATACAATGTTGTCGTGACAAGGTATACAATGTGGACGTGACAATGTATACAATGTGGACGTGACAATGCATACAATTTGAAAGTGACAATGTATACAATATGGACGCGACAAGGTATACAATGTGGACGTGACATTGTATACAATGTGGACGTGACAAGGTACGTAATGTGGACGTGACAATGTATACAATGTGGACGTGACAAGATATACAATGTGGACGTGACAAGGTATACAATGTGGACGTGACAAGGTATACAATGTGGACGCGACAAAGTATACAATGTGGACGTGACAATGTATACAATGTGGACGTGACAAGGTATACAATGTGGACGTGACAAGGTATACAATGTGGACGTGACAAGGTATACAATGTGGACGTGACAAAGTATACAATGTGGACGTGACAAAGTATACAATGTGGACGTGACAAAGTATACAATGTGGACGTGACAATGTATATAATGTGGACGTGACATGTTATACAATGTGGACGTGACACGGTATACAATATGGACGTGACAAGGTATACAATGTGGAAGTGACAGGGTATACAATATGGACGTGATAAGTTATACAATATGGACGTGACAAGTTATACAGCGTGGACGTGACAAGGTATACAATGTGGACGTGACAATGTATACACTGTGGACGTGACAATGTATACAATGTGGAAGTGACAAGGTATACAATATGGACGTGACAAGTTATACAATATGGACGTGACAAGTTATACAGCGTGGACGTGACAAGGTATACAATGTGGACGTGACAATGTATACAGTGTGGACATGACATGGTATACAATGTGGACGTGACACTGTATACAATGTTGACGTGACAATGTATACAATGTAGACGTGACAAGGTATACAATATGGACGTGACAAGGCATACAACGCGGACGTGACAAAGTTTATAATGTGGACGTGAGCGTCCACCAGTGGACGTGAGCGTCCACCAGCACACCACCAGCATATACATTTTTTTGCGCTCACTCGCTTTGAACTCAAGCATAGTCCATACACACTATTTATAATAGTGATGGACTCAATTTTGCGTGTGGATTAGCTTTCCATTTTAAAGCATATACACTCGGTGGATCAGTAGGTAGCGCGTCAGCCTCATTAACTAAACTAAATTTGTCAAAGCATACATCTTACCGGTGGCTACCAACGGATGTGAGTCATAGAACATTTCCCAACCATTAAAGAAGAAAGTCGGGCTTTGGAACTTAACTGAATAACTGCCATTGGATGATTAACCGTCTTAAGCGACTTCCCGTATATGCCATGGGCTTAAATACAGTAGTTTTCCCTATGCAAGCCCCTTTCATTTGATATATAATACAACATGTCTGTTACCATATTAACCACTTTTCAATCATAACTGTGACACGCCCCTACTTCCCATGTTCCGACATGCGTTTTTGTTTGGTCCAAACATATTTTTTGTTTGATATAAATCTGTTATATTACAAAAACAATCTTTGAATACCGTGGACGAAGAAAAAGAAAACTACTGACATTCTACAACAGTGGTTCTCAACCGATGGAGAATTCCCCTATTATTTATTGAGAACTGATCCTTTATCGCCATCAATTGCTTTTTCTTCACTAGAAACAATTTCATCATCGTTCAAAATTTCAAAGCCTCCATCCATTTTGACACATTCCAACCAATCTGTTACTTCTTCTGGCGTAATGTTCAGTCCTACATTGTTGCACAGTTGCACAATTTCGTCTATACTAACAGTCTCAGTTCCTTCAATTTCGCCAATAGCTTCAGGCAAGAGTTTATTCCATCCATTCTTTAGGTCAGACACTGCAAGGTCAGCCCAGGCAGTGGCGACATTGAAAACAGCGTCCTTTATGTTGTATCTCGCATTTTACTTTATTTTTAGGCGGTGACGGATAGCAGAAACTGGTGGTTAAATTAGTGAAAGTTAATCGAAGTGCCACTGTATTTCATTTCCCCCACCACTGATGGTTGGTTGACATGCATAGTTCAAACATTCTGGAGGCTTTCCCTAGTGACATGCGGTAAGTAACCGATTCAAACTCCTTACGCATTTCTCCGCATCGCGCAATATTTTTTTCTAGAAGGAGTGTCCCTTTCATCATGGCTGACTTAAGTCATATTTCATTCCTATTCAAGAGAGTTTATTATTTTTTTTTAATGAATGGTAGGTGTTGGCAGCTAAGGTATCTAGTCCCAAGTCAACCCTTCTTGGACGCCTCTTACGGCAAGCATGATAAGTTATAGTGTTATTATTCTTTGCTTGCCCAAAGGTCCCCGGTACCACACAGACGTCATTCTCTCGTTATCTTTTCTTTATTCACCAGGCGGGATCGACCATTTAGCTTCACTGGTCGAAGGCCATACGCCTGCAAGAACCGAGACTACTATTACTACTACTACTACTACTACTACTACTACTACTACTACTACTACTACTACTACTACTACTACTACTACTGTTGCTGCTGCTACTGCTGCTGATGCTGATACTCCTATTACTTCTTTTTTTAAAGTTGCATATCCCTTACAGGACGTCGCAGTCAACATAATAGTTTTTCAGCTGTTGTTGATGTTCTTGGCAAGATTACGCTCAGCAATTTGCCATTGCTTTCTGAGCGACCGGCTCACATTACCCGTAAGTAACCAAAGCGACGCGATCCGCAGACGAATCTCGCGCAACTATGTTCCTCACGTGGATATACGGGATTATGGAGAAAGTCGTTAAATCCTTCGCCAGGTAGACCGGCTCCTACTACTACTACTACTGCTGCTGCTGCTGCTGCTGCTTGTGTTGTAACTGCTACTACTATTACTACTACTCTCCTGCTTCTCTTCTTCGTCTCCTCTTTCTACCCCTACTCTCCTTCGTCTACCTCCTCTTCTCCTCCTCCTCCTCGCCCTCTACCTGACGTTATTTACGCTGTATCTGACATCAAGGCCTTCCTTCCACAACTTCACCATATCAGTTAGGACCAACTTCCCCAAACCGACTTATTTGTATACGTTCAATGACAAAACTTCACATACTGTCTCCAGTTAAAAACAAAACACGCCCTCATAAGCGTATCCTAGAAATAAACAGCAATGCTCAGTCCAGCCCACACCAGAAGGCCAGGCTTATAGCCTGAAATGTTTTCCCGTTGTGGTGAGGTATGTCCTCTCCGCTCCTACATCGCGGTGTCCCCCCCCTGTGGTGTTTACATTCACCTCGCGTCGACAGCGACATCTGTGTTTATTTCCCAACTACCGATTTATCCTCGTCAAAAGTAATTACCGGTAATTTACGAGAGGAAGTGTCCAGTGGTAGGTGGACCCGTAGATAAATCATCAGTAAGTGACCCTTACGGTGAACAGTACATATGGTAACAGTGCAAGTTTCTAGGCCATGTTACACACCTTAAGGTACATCGGAGATATGGTAACAGTGCAAGTTTTACACACCTAAAGATAAGTTGACGTATGGTAAAAGTGCAAGTTTATAGGCCATTTTACACACCTAAAAATACGTTGACGTATGGTAAAAGTGCAAGTTTATAAGCCATGTTACACACCTTAAGGTACATTTGATATATCGTAACAGTGCAAGTTTATAGGCTATGTTACACATCTTAAGGTACATTTGACATGTGGTAACGGTGCAAGTTTGTAGGCCATGTTACACACCTAAAGATACGTTGACGTATGGTAAAAGTGCAAGTTTATAGATCATTTTATACACCTTAAGGTACATTTGGCATATGGTAACAGTGCACGTTTATAGGCCATGTTACACACATTAAGGTACATTTGACATATTGTAACAGTGCAAGTTTATAGGCCATGTTACACACCTTAAGGTACATTTGACATATGGTACATAATGACACCTTTTTAGGGTGTCTAGTTGGCAGCGGTTTAATTTTAATCAGAACTTGGCTGTTTTCTGTCTTTGATTGTTCTTGACTGTTAATTTTATGTGTGTGAATCAATGCTTGTACGAGGGCGAGTCAACAAGTAAGTCACACAGTTCTGTGGGATGGCAGGTAAATGTAGTTGGTGTTTTCTACAGGTGTCATTAGGTGTCATCGAACTTTATATTCCCGAAGGTAAAGTGGCGCTAGGTGTCTCGTGCGCATGCGCAGCGCATAAACAAAATGGCGACTGTACTTACGGCGTGTACAACCAAAGAGCAACGTGCTGTTGTGCGTTTTTTTTTTTCGGGGGGGGGGGGGGGGGGGGGGAGAAGGACTGCCTGCAACGGACATTCATTAAGGAAATGCTTCCTGTTTATGCTGACAAATGTTTGTCTCTACAATTGTCGATGAAACCCGATCTGATCGTCCTGTTGAGATTGCAACAGAAGCATCAGTGCAGCGGGTGGAGGAGACAAATTAACCAAGGTGGGAAGTTCTGGAACATCCATCTTGCAGCCCCGACTTAGCCCCTAGCTATTTCCACCTTTTTGGTCCACTGAAAACCCACCTTGGCGGGAGACATTTCGCGAATGACGCCGAGACAACGTGGTTTAGAAAACAGAGTACGCAGTTCTATGCAGCCGGTTTGGGAGGACTGATAAAACGATGGGATAAGTGCTTCAATGTTGGTGCAAATTATGTTGAGAAATACAGGGACAATGTATGTATAAAAATAAACTGGTTTCAAGTTGTTATCATAGTTAGTTATTTTTCTACAGCCATTTGTGACTTACTTATTGACTTCCCTCTTGTATTCTGTACCAGCTACAACGTTAACTTTCTAGCATTCTCTGTCTGTCTGTCTGTCTGTCTGTCTGTCTGTCTGTCTGTCTGTCTATCTACTTAGCTACCTTTCTAGCTACCTATTCTTTCTTTGGTCTTACAAATGTCAATATATTCACATAATAATTATATACGTGATACAGTTAACTAACAACCCTATCCGCCTATAACCTTTTACAATCAACAACATATGGCTGGAGCATGTTCAGTGCAAGAAGTCAAGCTGAAAGAGCTAGTTTCTTCTATTAGAATAATCCATTAACTATCAATTAGTTAATTTAGTAATTCACGGGTAACCGGAAACGTATTATAATACAGTTCACAGCTCAAAAGTTATGATTCAGATGAATTGAGTCGAGAACCGACATCAGAGCACTTGGGGGTAACCTACACCGGACTCCCCCATCTTCAACAACAAGCGAAGAGTCCTAAATATAATGCTTTCAGTTGCAGTTTGAATATGTGTCCTTCTGGAATCTCCGTGGAGTACGAAGTGTCGGTCAGATCATCTGATCCCTCCCTACAACACCATTCTCTCTAGGTCATGATGATTTGACTGTTCTTCCACACTATTCACGTGATCCCAAAAGGGCTCTGACCAAATGATCGTGCTCCAATAACCCACACAGCGGTACCAAGCCTCTCCAAACCCAACGGTTTTGTTTTTTTTTTTTTTCATCTTTTGAAAGCACCAGCATGGCCCAAGGAAAAGATCCAACGGATGCTCCCTATATTTGATGGTTGCAATGAAGAATGGCACTCTTGTTTTAACCCTTCTCAACATGCTCTTGTGGGTCCGCTACAATCACCACATTGTGTACGATTTGTTCTCCAGCCAGCAAAGAACCGCAGTGGCTGCCTCTACCTCCATTCTCACAAGTTATGGTGATACAGTATAGTTCACGAAGAAATGGTGCGAGTAATACTACGTAGTCCAAGAGCAAAAGATTATGGTGATTTATCACAGTTAACCGATCAAAGGAAAATAATAAATTTCCTCATCGTCACCATAATCATTATGTAGTATATCCTTTGCAGAACGTCGTTCTCATCAATGCCGTCCGGAAAGACTCTCGGTCGTTCGCAAGTCCCTCTCCCTCGTGCATGTTTGCCCAGGGTGCCTTCGCTGACCTGTGTCAATTCTGGTGCTGGTCGACCAGCCTTTCCCCCCAGGAACGCTGCATGCCATTACTGTTCTCTCTAAGCCAATGTGGCGGTTTGTTGTTGTTGTTTTTTTTTTAAAAATGAACCCAAAGGGGTTTCCTGCTATGAGTCTGTGATGTGATAGCGCCATCACAATTGGTAGGCCTGGTAGCCAGGAGGAAGAGGCGGCCAATCTAATTTATAAACAGATAATATCCTATAATAATATCCTATATCCTATATCCTATCCTATGGATCAAAGGTAACAATATTACTGAATAGATCCTATGCGGAAAATCTTATGACATTGTTTTCACGAGTTTTAAAAAACAAGTATATAATTAAGCAAATTTCGTAGGTCACATGTAATACAATAAAGTTCATAGGTGAAAAGGCACTGATCTTTGATAAAAACTAATATAGCATATTATATGGCGGTATAGTTGTTCATAGGTATAGGGCATATTAACATAGTTCATAGGTAAAATGTTATACATAATAGGTACTATAATACTATAAAAGCATTATATATATATATATATATATATATATATATATATATATATATATATATATATATATATATATATATATATATATATATATATATATGGTTATGCATAGTTTACAAGTGAATAATAAGTAAAGGTGATAAGTAAAGGTAATAAAAGCCTCAGAACAGTACACAAACTCCGTAGAGCCGGCGAGGTTCCAAATGAGTGTATACCAAAACCACACGCCTATCAACTGTCTTGTGTGGGATAAAGTTAGTTGCATATCCATTACAAGACGTCGCAGTCAAACCCATAATTTTTTTTAGCTCTTTGTGATTTCATGGCAAGTTTACGTTCAGTAGTTTGCCACTGCTATCCGAACGACCAGCAGTCATACCTTTGCATGGGAACCAACGCAAGGTGGTCTGCTTCCAAATCGCCCGCAGCTGTGTTTTGAAGACGTATGCGAGATTAAGAAATCTTTGAAGGGTAATACACATAAGTCCACACGTTAAAGATGACTGAAACAGTGTAATAGCCGCAAGAAAGAAACAAGTTATGGTAATGTAGCAAAGATCACAGGCAAAAGCTTGCGGTAATAAAGCAGGGTGAATATGCAAAAGGTAATGATGGATACTACACACACTACACACACAGACACTAACTAGCTAGCAAGAGAAACTTTTGATTTGCGCTCGCTCGCTTTGAACTCAAGAGTAGTCCATACTCATACAGCTACTTCCGGTTGTTTTGGTGCCACTACTGAGGAGTGCAATGGACTGATGTCTGCGTGTGGATTAGTTTTCCCTATTATCTGTGTCCCTCGCCATCAGACGAACCACTCCGACTTCTGAGGTACTTGTAATTTACGTCCGCAAGTCGGGGACGAGAAGTCATCATTTTAGTCTAGCTAACCGGTGTAGGGGTTGAAGCCGCTACCTCGGCATCAGCACACCGGAAGTTTAAGAGTGGGCGCTTTTATCCATTCGGCCATGTTGAGTAGGACTACTAGCACAAGGGTCAATACGACTAGAAACTACTAGGCCCGCTGGCAACTACTACTGACAGAAGCTTGTCCGGCACTGTCTCGCAAACTCTGGACCAGGTTTCGAGGGTGATGACCACTGTGTCGCCCTCACAGCGCTCTCTGTAAGTGATGTCTGGTATTCAAGCTGTACGTAGCAACTCACCATACGCTGACGGTTGCCTGGGGGGGTCTCCCGTTTCTGTACTGTTTCCGTGGAGGGTCCTGTTTCTGTACTGTTTCTGTACTGTTTCAGTGGACGGTCCTGTTTCTGTTCTGTTTCAGTGGAGGGTCATGTTTCTGTACTGTTTCAGTGGAGGTTCTCCAATTTCTGTACTGTTTCCGTGGATGGTCTCCTGTTTCTGTACTGTTTCCGTGGGGAGTCTCCTGTTTCTGTACTGTTTCCGTTGAGAGTCTCCTGTTTCTGTACTGCTTCCGTGGATAATCCAGTTTCTGTACTCTTTCTGTGAAAGGAGGGTCCTGTTTTTATATTGTTTCCGTGGAGAGTTTCCTGTTTCTGTACTGTTTATGTGGAGCGTCTCCTATTTCTATACTGTTTCCATGGAGAGTTTCCTGTTTCTGTACTGTTTATGTGGAAGGTCTCCTGTTTCTGTACTATTTCCGAGGAGGGCCTCCTGTTTCTGTACTGTTTCCGTGGAGGGTTCTGTTTCTGTACTGTTTCCGTGGAGGATTCTGTTTCTGTACTGTTTCCGCGGAGGGTTCTGTTTCTGTACTGTTTCCGTGGAGGGTCTCCTGTTTCTGTACTCTTTCTGTGGAGGGTCCTGTTTCTATACAGTTTCCGTGGAGAGTTTCCTGTTTCTGTACTGTTTATGTGGAGGGTCTCCTGCTTCTCTACTGTTTCCGAGGAGGGTCTCCTGTTTCTCTACTGTTTCCGTGGAGGGTCTCCTGTTTCGGTACTGTTTCCGTGGAGGGTCCTGTTTCTGTACTGTTTCGATGGACGGTCTCCTTTTTCTGTACTTCTGGATAACTTAAATATATAAAGCCACTTTCACTTGCCCCAATCAAAAGTGTTAACTATTGTAAACAAAAATAACTGCAAGGGGTGGAGGGATAGAAGAAAAACCATAGGCTACTCATAATTACACTTTCTTCATATTGTAGAACATTACATAGTTCAGAACTAGTTGTAGAACAACACACACAATTATCACGAAGCGGGCAATAAATTATATTAAATAAATAAGTATTTGTGTATTTACTTTCATTACAACTTCTATTTATATCTCTAAATCTCCTTGGTCTTTGAATGTATTAGTTATTAGTCCACACCTACGCGTTGCGCGGGGCACCGTTTGGGAACCAATGCTACAGAAAAAAAGCAGCGCGATGAAAGTATGCCATGTTAACTCAAGCACAAGCGTCGAGACATATGCTAAGCTGAAATAGGAAACAAATGACAAAATCTAATTGACCATTCTGACATCGTCCATTCCGGGGAGATACATGGATTGAGGCCTGGCATAAGGGAGAGAATACGGTCTGGCAGGGAAGTCCATTAGTGAATTATCTTCCTTGTCAGTAGTTTCCCTGCTGAAATCAAAATGTTGTATGGGGTGAGAATTTGCAAAAGGGGCATACCGACAACATTGCGAACATATATAGAAGCACTAAAAAGCACATAACACAGACATTATACAATGAATTATATATTGTCCTTCCGAAAAGCGTGGGCGGTTGTGGCTCGCCATCTCACAGGACAATCAGTCGTGTTCTTGCCCCGAGTATGTTTTCAAGCCATCCAGGCATTTGTCTCTTTGTCTTCACCGTCGCCTGTTCCTATTAATTTAGCCAGTTGTCAACAAGTTTTCTAATTTATGTCTCATCATAACATGCCTACAAAAATCTGTGGCTATCTACGTTTAATCTGTAAACACAATTTACGGTTTTCATGCGTTTCTTATAGTACTGATTCATTATTGTGTCTGTCCATTATAATCTTCGCATTTTTTCTTAAAAAAAACAAAAAAAACAAAAAAACATCACATTTGTAATGCCATTAATGTTTCTCAGCTTTTCTGCTTATAGTTCTAGTTTCACACACATGTAACAGTATAGGTTCTATGTAGCATTTCAACACTTCTTTTCTCCTTGCAATTGACACCCTTTTCTTGGTCAAAATGTTTTCCATCTTGCAAACGGCTACCTTAGCAATAGCCGTTCATGTTTCAATCTCTTCAGGGCGATTCCCATTAATGACTGTTTCCCAGATAGTTGTGCGCGCGCGCACGTTGTTTCCTCTAAGCTATGCTACCCGGGTCTGAAGCTCAAATATATAACTCCTAGCAAGGACATGTTGGCTCAAACTTGAGCAGACATATAAAGGACGAAACGATAATCAAATAAAACTCGCTCACAACCGTAATGCTGGGTGGGGTGTGGCCATGAAGCATTTCTTTGACTCTGTTCAGACAACCCCACAACTCTGAGATCCGCGTGAGCGCAGTGGATAGCATCCGTCCATGGAACAATCGGTCTAAACACACGGGGCCGGGCCACCATATACCCAATACGCCCCACGGCAAGAAAATGACTCGTTTTCTTTACTTACGTTTGGCCCACAGATTACAGGAGCAGTGTCAGTGAGTGAGTGAGTTCTTCATCTTGTTCTTCTTTCGTTCGCTTGAAATATGTCTATAACTGCAATGTTGTCTCTTGTGTGAATGTAATTGTCTTTTTTAGTTCACTCAGCGGTCCATAGAGTTTATCTTTCACTGTCGTCTCTCTAGGCCAGAAGGTTTGCCTAGACATGTTGTAATTTGGGCTGTCTTGGAGTATGTGCTCTGCTGTCTGCGACGCCAATCCACAAGTGCACATGGCTGATTCACCAAAGTGAGTGAGTGAGTGAGAGACAGAAAGAGACATGGACAGACAGACACTGCCGAATAAATGTGACATGCTACTTCAAATATACTACTAGATCAAGGCGTTATGATGTGTGGTGACCAGCTCTCTTCTGTGTCGCCTTTACGCATTCCTTCCCAGGAACGCCCGTCACGCATTTAACGAGGCTGGACAGACTGGAGCCGAACCTGTCGGGGGTATGAGGTAGAGATAAACCTTATCACCACGGGCACTCCTACCTACAGACCACCGTGTAGGCGAGTCTGTGCACTAACAGGCTACTGGGATTCATGTACAAAGTGAGATAGTGAGGTCAATGCTCCTGAGCCAAGCGCATAATGAACACGCGCATTGTACGCACGCATATGTGAATCATGATATGCAAACATTGCTAAACACATGACACAAGTGTAATGAGAAATACATTCATAGTTATTAATCGATTATCATAAAAGTAGAAGAGACTAGTTAGTTGTGTTGCCATAAGAGAGGAGACCACTCACCATCCAATGAGACTTTTTCTCTCTCGTCCTTGACTTGGGACGTAAATTATAAATAAATACCTCTGAAGTTGGAGTGGGTTCGCTTGATGGCGAGGGACACTGGTAATAGGGAATGCTAATCCGTAAGCAAAATTCAGTGCAGTGCTACTAGAATTAGCGTGTATGGACTGCGCTTGAGTTTAAAGCGAGCCAGCAGGTGAATACAGAGGCCGATATGAGCCCGAAGGATTTTTGATCAGCGTGAACAGTAGTTTCTAGTAGTCACGCTAGAGGGGAGATGAAGCCCACAAGCGGGCACTCTCCGACTGTTTACGCTTCACATAAACATCGCCTGGTACACGGGAGTCTCCGTGGCCAAGTGGTTACGCCGCATGCCTGGCGCTCCGAAGTTTGTGGGTTCGATACCGGGCCACGTCACTCGGTTCACAAGTGCAATTTTCTTGTAGCTCGCCATCACATATCCCCTTTGGTATGACATGCGAGCTAGGTGTCCTTCCCAGGGAATCTGACATTACATTAGTATCGTGTGAATGCTTAGCGGGTATGTCCTGTCGAGAACTCCTGTATTTGGAATCATACCCCGTCATTTAATTTTCATTTGTTTTCTGAGATGGGTTACGAAATGGTTAAAAACCAAAACTAGTTGCATATCATTTACATGACGTCGCTGTCAACCCCATCCTTTTTTGGCTGTTTGTGATTTCTTTGTAAGTTTACGTTCAATAGTTTGTCATTGCTTTCTGAATGACCGGCACTCATACTATTGTACGAAAACCAAGGCAAGGCAATATACTGCCAAATCGCCCGCAGCTGTAATGTAAAGGCGGTATGTGGGATTGAGAACTGCGTACGTAAGCCCTTCGTCACAGAGCCGGAATAAAATGGTAAACGTGTGCTAAATAAGTTAACATGTACACCGTGGAGTGTACAAGAGATATATACTATGTGCAGATACCACACCAACACATGAAATGCTAAACGTGTGCTGCACATATTTGTATGTAAACAACATGACGTTTGGGGAAAATACATTATGTACAAAAGTTTAACAAAATGAACATACACTTTGTACTCAAATAAAATACCTAGAAATAAAGAAACCGACAGATTATAAAGTAAGGTGAAAGATTATCTCAAAGAAAGGCGGAAGATTATCTCAAAGCAAGGTGGAAGACTATCTCAAAGGAAGGTGAAAGTCTATCTCAAAAGAAGGCGGAAGACGATCTCAAATGAAGGTGAAAGACTATCTCAGAGGAAGGTGAAAGATTATCTCAAAGGAAGGTGGAAGAATATATCAAAGGAAGGAGGAAGACTATCTCAAAGGAAGGAGGAAGACATAACCTATGAGGAGGCCAGGAGATTTTTAAAAAGCAGTTATTGAACCAAGTGGGAATCCGAGCATCCAGGTCACCAGACAGATGATGCATATTACGAACTCAACCGAAAAGAACAAGACTCCGCACAGGACACAACAGACTGAAGCATCCATCCATCCATCCATCCATCATGTGCCATGCCGGTAAGCGTGGGCGGTCATGTTCTGCCATCTCACTCGATCACCAGAGTCGTGGATCAGTTCCGTGTTTCTGTCTCGACCATGCCACAAGGCCAAGCCATCCAGATACTTGTTTCTAGGTCTTCCCCTTGGTCTGTTTCCCTCGATCTTACCAGTTGTCACCAAGTTCTCCAAATCATTTCTTCTCATAACATGTCCAAAAAATTGTGACTGTTTACGTCTAATGTCTCTGATCAGTTTACGATCTTCATTTGTTTCTTGAAGGACTTGTTCATTGGTCTTTCTGGCTGTCCATGGTATTCTTTGCATTTTCCTCAGAAACCACATTTCTACAGCCATCAGATGTTTTTCAGCCTGGCTGCTGCCTGAAGCATCACACGCCTAATACACTGGAGCTAGGAGACATTGATGCATGTGACCGTGGAACCAGTAAAATTACAGCTGACCATTCGTTGCAAGAGTGTCCAACATATGCAGAACAGGGAAACGTATTTTGGCCTACACCCGCTTCAACTGAGAACAAATACTATGGAGACGTCCACAAGCTTAAGTTTACAGTTATCTGCTTTCTTTGGATAAATTTATACTGACGCCTGAGTATAAACGAAGGTGGGGCTGAAATCGCAAACATGGGCAACATATACAAGTGTAGACGATTCCGCTTAATAGAGGCTGGTTAAGATGGTTAAATGATCAAGTGCCATGGAATAATTAATAGTCTTAAACGATTTCCCACATCTGCCATGGGTTTATAAATCGCCGAAATGCTGTCACTGCAAAATGTTGTCTTAATTAAATTATCAAAACAGTAGCTTTTCCCTAAGCAAAATCCTTTACTTTGATATATAATATAACATTTCCGCTACCATAATAACAACTTGTAAGTCATACTTGTGACACACCCCTACTTCTCATTGTCCGCCATCCATCTTTATTTGGTTCAAACCTACTTTTTGTTTGGTACTGAATCTATTAGTTTCTCTCCAAATAAGCGGATGGACAGAAAGCGACATTTTTACTGGCTTGCTGAAGAACGCATTCAAAAAGGAAAGCATGCAAGACCATCATAGAAGACATGTGGCGTTTAAAGAAAGCTTTTTGTTACACTTGTATTGGTACAATTACTACGCTTGACGGCAAACATGACGTTTAAAAGTTACTAGCACGTCCTTTACACGACGTTGCAATCAACCTCATCATTTTTTGGGTTACTTGTGATTTACTAGGTAAGTTTAAGTTCCGTAGTTTGCCACTGATTTTTGAACCACCGACGCTCATACCATTGTTAAAATCAACACAAGGCGGTCTGCTTCCAAATCGCCTGCAGTTGATTCTGAACCTGATATACAGAACTGTGAAACAGAGGCCAGCTAAAACAAACAAAAAGTACATATATTATAATGGTATATACTGTTGAAGTGTAAAGTGTTAAGCCGTAACATATTATAAACCATACTGAGGTGTAGTGGTCGATTCCCTTCCTCTCCGTTAAAATAACAACCTGGTATACTAAGCGTTTTCGTGTTTTATTTTACGCTATATTTCTCTTATCCTTATTATAATTACCATATTAATAATTAGTATTAATCACCCATGCAGTCGTGATTTGTGTCAGATCTACGTCAGATTTGACTGAGCAATCTAAGGACTAAATATCGTCGTAGGACAGACCAGGCCCTAAGCCTTGGTTGGCAACTGCTATAGGATCGAAGCTCTGACAGGCGGACACTTAAAGCATTGCTTTGCTCCTCCGGCAGCTTCTGCAGCTTGTCTTGTTCCAGGTGTATTGGTGTTATCTTTCCTCTGGGGTAAACTAGGCAGGCCGAGAGAGGGACCATGCTGCATGGGCAACACATGGTCTCTTCAATTCGGCCCAGACTTTGTACTATTTTTGAAGCACAATGTAACAAATTATTGTCTGTCAAGACTTGCCAGTATAGTAATGATTTGTGTACCTTTCTCGTGCGGTTATAATGCGTATTTAGCTATTGTTGTTGTTTAAGATTAACCGTAAAGGTGGGGTATGCATGAAGTAAACTATGGAGTTTCTATTGGTCTATAAATCTACCAAGCTTAGCACCATATATCCAGTACACCTTAAGGCATGTAGAAGAACCTTTTAATTAACACAACTTTAATTTAGCTTCACATTTCATTACATTCTGGTTATCCCTCACTTGTAAGTATCTCATCACCATTGTTCTCGGGATCTTATCGAGTTAAAAAACACCATTGCAAAAAAAAAAAACAACAACAAATCAACCCCACGATTTCCTAGGCAAATGTACATTCAGTAGTTTGTAACTGCTTTCTGAACGAGAAGTCAAAGCTGAAGTGCAACATAATGCCGGTGTAGGGGTTGAACCGCCTACCTCGCCATCAATGCACCGGAAGTTTCAGAGCGGGGGCTCTTATCGTTTTGACCGCGAGGGCGTCTTCGTAAAAACATAACACAAATCTCAGAGCTCTAACATCTAGGCGGTGATTTTACACAGGACGGAAGATTGGACACGGAGACAACACATCATGACAACATGCAAAAAACTAACTAATCACATGTCATTCTTACCCAAACACCCGAAGATTAAGATGGAAATCCAGCGACAAACGACAAACTGTATTTTTCTTCCAACACTTTCTTATCAACATTAAAGTTGGTATGTGTCAACATCCCACTACAGAAACACATCAAGTGAGAGGAACGGCCGCCGGGCCCTCCAGAAGAGACAGGATGCGAAACGACTTGATATCACCGAAACACAACAAATAAAGTGGTTGGACCATTTGACCAGAACGAGACCTGCTGATCATCCAAGGGTAAGAGCTTACAACCGACCACACAAGACGTTCACACGCCACGGCTCAAGGGGCTAGCCCCATATTTGCGTAGACCCAACGGCCCTGACTGGGTGATGTGGTCTTATGGGGACGGCAACCTTTCCTTCCCATGACATGTCCTGGCATACATTGTAGGCGGGGTCGCCCTAGGAGCCCAGGTCATTTTCTTTGCATTCTCAAGCGCCCTGAGGCGATCGGACTCAAGACATCAGTACGGTATTTGAATCCCTGCTTCAGTGTTTACTTTTAGTTCCTTCTTCATTGTTTAGTGTTGGTTCCTGCTTCATTGTCTAGTTTTGGTTTCCTGCTTCATTGTTTAGCGTTAGTTCCTGCTTCATTGTCAAGTTTTAGTTTCCTGCTTTATTGTTTAGTGTTAGTTCCTGCTTCATTGTTTAGTGTTAGTTCCTGCTTCATTGTTTAGTGTTAGTTCCTGCTTCATTGTTTAGTGGTAGTTCCTGCTTCATTGTTTAGTGGTAGTTCCTGCTCCATTGTTTAGTGTTAGTTCCTGCTCCATTGTTTAGTGTTAGTTCCTGCTTCATTGTCTAGTTTTAGTTCCTGCTTCATTGTTTAGTTTTAGTTCCTGCATCATTGTCTAGTTTTAGTTCCTGCTTCATTGTCTAGTTTTAGTTCCTGCTTCATTGTCTAGTTTTAGTTCCTGCTTCATTGTCTAGTCTTAGTTCCTGCTTCATTGTTTAGTGTTAGTTCCTGCGTCATTGTCTAGTTTAAGTTCCTGCTTCATTGTCTAGTTTTAGTTCCTGCTTCATTGTCTAGTTTCAGTGCCTGTTTCATTGTATAGTTTTAGTCCCTGCTTCATTGTATAAATTTAGGTCCTGTTTCACTATATAGTTTTAGTTCCTCCTTGACAGTATAGTTTTAGCCCCTGCTTTACTGTTTGATTTTAGTCCCTGCTTTTAGTTTTCGTACTCGCTCCACTGTATATTTTTAGTCCCTGTTTCACATGATAATTTTAGTCTCTGCTTCACTATATAGTTTTAATCCTTGTTTCACAGTATATTTTTAGTCCCTGCTAATCTGTATAGTTTTAGTCCCTGCTTCAATATATAGTTTTAGTCCCTGTTTCATTGTACAGATTTAGTCCCTACTTCACTCTATAGTTTTAATCCCTCCTTCAATGTTTAGTTTCAGTCCTTGCTTCACTGTGCAGTTTTATCCCCTGCTTTACTGAATAGTTTTAATTCCAACTTCACTGTATAATTTCAATCCCTGCTTCACTGTATAGTTTTAATCCCTATTTCACTGTATAACTGTAATCCCCATTTCACTGCATAGTTTTTATCCCTGCTTCATTGTATAGTTTTAACCCCTGCTTCATTGTATAGTTTTAATCCCTATTTCACTGTATAATTGTAATCTCTATTTCACTGTATAGTTTTAATCCCTGCTTCATTGTATAGTGCCAATGTGCTGTTAGGGGTAGTTCCAGCTATCACTGACAGTTCTCTATGTATGTACTTGAGAGAATGAGTCAACAACAGTTGCGTCCGAGATTGGTAGTGAGCAAAATATATTTATTGATCAACATCAGAGTCTGGTGACGTCGACACAATCAAGCCGTCTGCACGTCCCTACCAGCACCCAACCTGCTACACTCCCATTCTGTCGTCAGGACTGTCACGCCCATATCCTCTACACACGCTGTTTCTAACTGTTTTCCTTCCACTCTAACTTCTACTCACAATCCTGCGGCTCGACAGTGACCTCCGGTCAGCACAGGCCTGTTGACCCGTCGAACAACACAGATGTGGCTTGCTCAAATCGCTGTTCAACCGCTGTTAAACGCCCGGTGGCGGTGGCGTAATTGTTAGCCATTGTATACAACAGGTGGCAGTATAAACTTTCATGACGCATTCTGAACAGGCTTTCATGGTGTATCAACTCTGTTGTTCTCTATTTCTATGCTGGCTTGTCGTTTCTTCGATGTTAACCTCACAGCGATTCCCAGACCACCTCCTTCTCGTCTCCTTCCTAACCGCACTCGCCAATACATCACGTGGCCTCGCCCTCGCGATCCCATTTGTTCCTTTAATTTAACCATCTGTTTCTTAGTGGTCCCACTGTGACCAGTTGTCACTATTAACAACTATTCTCATTTTAGACGTTTTAACCTCTGCTTCACTGTATAGTTTTAATCCACATTTCACTGTATAATTGTAATCACTATTTCACTGTATAGTATAGTTTTAATCCCTGCTTCATTGTAAAGTTTTAATCCCTGCTTCGCTATATAGCTGCAGTCCCTATTTCACTTATAATTTTAATCCCTGTTTCATTGTATAGTTTTAATCCCTGCTTCACTGTATAGCTGTAGTCCCTATTTCACTTATAATTTTAATCCCTGTTTCATTGTATAGTTTTAATCCCTGCTTCACTGTATAGCTGTAGTCCCTATTTCACTTATAATTTTAATCCCTGTTTCATTGTATAGTTTTAATCCCTGCTTCACTGTAAAGCTGTAGTCCCTATTTCACTTATAATTTTAACCCCTGTTTCATTGTATAGTTTTAATCCCTGCTTCACTGTATAGCTGTAGTCCCTATTTCACTTATAATTTTAATCCCTGCTTCACTCTATAGTTGTATTTGTAGTCCCTACTTCACTATGTAATAGTAGTCCTTGCTTCATTTAGTAGCTTTAGTTCATACTTTATGTCAGGTTTACCGTGTCTATTGATTCTTGCAGTTCACGTACATTTATTGACATACACAATGTGTCCGTACATTTATTGACATACACAATGTGTCATCAAAACAACGCACAGTACATATATTATGTTCTTCAACTGTCACACCTGGTTTATCTCTGACAGATCTCGTTATATTCTCCCTGTAAACAGAAAGGATATCTGGTGATAGAACTCAACCCCTGTCTAACTCCTTGTTTTATGTCATTGGGTGAACCGATCTGACTGTTGATACATATACAAGGTCATGTCTGGTGTAATACAATAATTACACCTGAAACATCCTTGCGAGATGGTGTAGCGACTAGACGCCCGCCTGCCGTACCGGCAGTCTTGTGTTTAATCCGCATCAGGTTGGTTTCGAATTTTATAACACTGACCTGAGCTCCCAGGTCGACAACGCATATAAAAGAAAAATGGGTACCAGGAAATGTCTTGTGAAATAAAGGCGGCCGATGTGGTACCGATAACTTCAACCATTGAGTGTTCTAGTTCCAGTTCCAGTTGTAGAAAAACAAAAACTTTACACCACGTTAAACTAGCCTTTGTGGCTTTGGTTATAATTGTGGTAGCTCATGGTGCAGGATAAGTTTGTCTCGTTTTCTGCGCCAGTGTTAGCTGGCTTTTTGATTGAGAACCGTTCATGCATGTGACGTAAACTGGGGGATTGGCCGGCGGGTTCTCCTTTGAGTTCGTCTCCTCCTGTAGCTCCTGTAGTTTCTTTTATTGAGTGCCGTTAGGTTTATATTAAATACTGGGTTTAGCTCCACATGCCCAATGCGCCTTAGGCGTGTAAAGGTGAACATTGCATTTTTACTTTACATCCTTGTCATCTATACCTGCGGAAATATCGGCCACCAAACTAACCTGGAGCATTGTAGCATTGTGGTTGGTGCGTTTGCAGTGGGAGAATGATCTCATGCATCCTCATCTCATACACCCTCATCTCATGCACCTTCATCTCACACACCCTCATCTCATGCACCCTCATTTCAAGAGCCCTACCTTCCACCAACGAGCTCTCCAGGTCACTGTGACGTTTAATCTGGTCACAATATTTCAGTTTTCCCAGACATGACGCTGTGTATGGGCTAGTTTTAAGTTTTCCCAGGCATGACGCTGTGTATGGGCTAGTTTTCAGTTTTCCCAGACATGACGCTGTTTATGGGCCAGTTTTCTTTCATATTTCGGTCTTGTACAATTTCAGTATTTCTCTTCTTCTCAGTCCACGATATTCTTAAAGTTTTTCTCACACGTTTCAGCTCAACAGTCCAAATTTTCCTCTTCAGTAATTGCGAAATGGTCCTCGACTTACGTTCATATGCTGTCATATGATAGAGAGCGAAATAACAAAGACGCATAAACAGAGCGGAGAGAGAGAGAGAGAGAGAGAGAGAGAGAGAGAGAGAGAGAGAGAGAGAAGAGAGAGAGAGAGAGAGAGAGAGAGAGGCACACCCTTTTGATGAAGTCAACAGGCCACGATTGTAACTACATTGATCCGTTGAAACATGTCTGCCCTAGATTATATAATAGAAGCTCACAAACAGATCACTCGGGTAGGGGGCGGGCTTGGGCAGCTAGTGACCTCGGATCCTATTAACTTATGAATCACCGGCCCGTGAATCTGTGGGACTGAAAGTACATCAGCTTGTTACTAATAACACCAGGGCTGCTTGAAACGTGGTGCCTCCACTGACGTTGATGGATTGAAAGCGGGCGCTTGCCTGGGCTTTTGACATGTTGTCAGATTAGAACCTGGAGGTAACGAGGCTCCGGGAGGCAGCAAGGAAATGAGATAGATCAACGATAGCTCTGCTGTCATGGTGGGATATGATCGGCACCACGTCGTGTCTCCACCCCCTCGCTTTGTGTCTCGCCTAATTTGTAAGAAGACGGCGTGGGAAGCGAGCTGAGAACCTGCAGGAAACTGGAAGTCGGTTCAGTTGCATTCTTCTTCTTCTACCGCCCCTTGTTTATGTGACCTGCCACGCACATCATAAGATGCGACTAAGGAAGGTATGGATAAGAGAGATGCGACAATCCTCTCCTACGCTGGACAAACATCCTGCTGAACCAAGACCCAAGAAAATGACAACAGACGATAAAAAGGCGGGCCCTGCTTAGGTCCAACGGAAGAAAAACGCAAGTAACAAAATGTTAAGCAAGAATTGGAACCAATGATAATAAACCCCAGTCTGGCGGGTCCTCCTCAAGATCTGTCTATGTAAGGGCTATTCAATGATAATGAATGCAGAACAGAGAGAACCAGAAGTGTAGAGCACAAGAGGAATGGAAGATAATGAAAAAGAGGAATCCTGCCAGGCATGCATTAGTGGAAGTCGTCTAATGCGTAAAGGACCAGGACACTTTAAACCGTACTATGAACCACCACCATTAGAACAAATGCTGCTTAAGCTGGTTGAACGATGTGGGAAAGGCTTCTTTTTGTATTTTTAAACAAAACGGCAAAGGAAACCCCCCCCCCCCCCCCCCCCCCCCCCCCACACACACACACACAAATAAAAAGTTGGCGTGAGACTGGCTGCCTCATCCTGTTAAAAAAAAAAAAAAAAAAAACTTCAACTGCACGAATCCTACAAACATGATCGAAGTCCCCAAAGGGCTTGGGTTGGTTGAAGTCTATATCCCATTGGAAGATCACATGCAGAAGAAGAATAAAGAATGCCTTGTTGCAGCGGAGATATTACCCAATCCACCATTGCATGAACCGAGACTAGTGTGTGCTTCCGCGACCAAAGCCAGGAGTAGCCTTTAACAGTAGAACTACATCTAGGCAAGTAATTTCTCATCCACACTGCTGATTGTCCACGGACAGCTTCCAGCCATTTTGACAGATTGTTCATAACGAGGAGATAGCAGGTAACTATAGAACCAAATCCACACAAGTAATTTCTCACTAAACTACCGATTGTGCATTATCCACTTCCATCCATCAGGACTGGCTCTATATAGCTATTAAGAAGTCACTTTCTCAATAAGTGCCTAGGTATTGATATTCTAACAGAAAACTAGCTTGGGACTGTGGTACACTACTGATTATGGACATTATAGGAAACCGCTGTGGCCATCAAAGTATCCTAAATTAACGTATGTCTGGGTGTTCACTGACGCCCATTCAAAGACGAAGTTAAAGTTTTGCATATCCCTTACAGGACGTATGCAGTCAGCCCCAGAATTTTTTGCTGTTGGTGTCTTGGCAAGTTTGCGTTCAGTATTTTGCAATTGCTTTCTGAACGACCGGCACCCATACCATTTCGTAAACAACCAGCGCAACGCGATCTACTGCCAAATCACGCGCAGCTGTGTTTCGAACGCGGGTATACGGGATCACGAACCGCGTCCTTAACACCTTCGCCACGGACCAAGGCGAAAGATGTAGAAGGTGGTTTATACTCCAGCGCACATACGAGATAACAAGCCCATGAACGCTATAATTATGCTAAACTGACACCGGCTAACTTGACATTACCAGAACAATCTCACTGAAAGAGCAACTATAGTTGGTACAGTCAAAGTGGGAGAGAGGTCACTCAGTGTCTAGCACACACACACGCCTGTGGCCAGGTGGTTACGTGATCACATCCTCTTCGAGGCGGAGATATTTTTGTTTCACTGACCCTAGGTCGTTAAAGAAAAAGAAAAAAACACAAGGTAAGGACCCGTTTCACGTCTAAAGGTGCAACGATCATACCATGCTATACCCATATTCATATAGACCAATCGACACTCGGTGCGGGATAAAGTCATGACCACGGCAGCCGCCTTTACTCTCCAAGACATTATTGGTACCTATTTTAAGCTGGGTCGACCGGGGAGCCCAGCACAATTTGAAAATTACTTATTCGCCAAGCCGTGAATCGAACCCCTAACCTCCTGGACGGTAGGCGAGTGTCTAGCCACTACGCTACCGAGGCTGCCGAGGCTGCCTACCTTGACCAAATCTAAATTAGGTACTAGAAAATATTTGAGAAAGTAAAAGTGGCCGGCTTGACACAGACCACATGACCTATCGAGTGCCGATTGGTCTAAAAATCAAACAGGGCGGTCACCATGTACCCATCACTTCTCATATGGCGTTAATAAGAGCACATTAGTTTACTTAGAGGCAAAGTACGCTAGCTGTTTTAGTCAGGGATAGAATGAGGTTTCCCATAGACTTCAAGTTTGTCCCGTTGTCCTGTGTCTTCTCACATACCCACCAGTTCCGTGTCAATGTTTTCAATGAGTAAACAGATAAATATTTTGGTCATCTGAAACGTCATGAAAGCTTGAAAAAAAAAAAAAAAATAATCACGGAGGGGTACATGCCGGAAAGAGAAGAAGAAGAAGGTCAAAGAGAAGATGGATGCAGGATGTGGCGGATGATCTCTAGATGGGTGTATCAGACGCGGGACATATTGCTTATGACCGAGAAGTTTCCCGGAAGATTGTTGTGGGAGCGAGGTTCTGCAAAGGACATGCTCCTGAATGAATGAATGAATGAATGAATGAATGAATGAATGAAAATGCAGGTCAGCATGGTCGAATGGGTAAGAACGCGTGTTCTTAAACATCCGGTGTGTTGATGCCGAGGTTAGCGGTTCAACCCCTACACCGGACAGCTGGACTAAAATGTTGGCCTGTCGTCCTTGACTTGGGGACGTAAATTACAAGTACCTCTGAAGTCGGAGTGGGTTCGCCTGATGTCGAGGGACACTGTTAATAAGGAAAGCGAGCCCACACGCAAAATCCAGTCCACCACTACTATAAATAGTGTGTAAAGACTACGCTTGAGTTCAAAGCGAGCGAGCGCAAAATAAAAATGAATGAAAAGGGTATCCCATATGGCTCAGTCTCTTTCCGCAGCGCGGAAAGCATCGCCTAAAGCACGAACTCCGTAGCTCCAGCGACGACCCTCGTGAGTCTCCGAAAATATGCACTCGTGAACCGAAGGACGCGGCCCGGAATCGAACCCACAACCTTCGGAGCCCGAGTCTGACGGCGTGACCACTTCGCTACGGAGACTCCCAGGTCTAGCCGTTTGGATGGTGAAGTGTTCACATATTCTAGGCGGGGGCATAAGAGATAGGCTAGTCAAAGCCTTCCTCGTCGCCTTTCCTTCCAAGGCAATTTACAGAAAATTCTGACACCTGGAACCCAATTTAGTTAGACTGGGCCGACCCCAGCGCCGTAGTGGCGGGAAAAATAGGCCCGCACTTCCTGGAAATTGAACAGGGAACAGTACACGGTATCGGCAGGTAACCACACTAGCCACGATGTCACCGCGACTCCATTCTATGAGTATTAATCGATAATTTAAAAAAACGTGGTAATCTGATTAGGCTGAAGCTGTCATAGCTACGGCACTGGTGGACAGTTCTATTAAAGGTTAAAGATAAGACGACGTAATCCCCAAGCAGACACAGCATTCTGAACTGAGTCCCTAGGACTTCCCACATTTTAAACCCCCATCTGGGAGCGGGGAAAGTGGCCAGAGATATGTCCAATCTTCCTCCACAACCATAGCGACGTGCCAGAACAGAATATGAACCACCCTGAGAAATCCTGGCCTTCGTCTGTGGCTTAGGGAAAGTGAACGCAGTTTTACAACGTCCGACATATCGGGTCCGAATTCAGCAGCAAGCGATTTGGAAGCAGACCGCTTTGAGCTGATTTTCACAATGGTGTCAGCGTCGGCCGTTCAGACAGCAATGGCAAACTAATGAATGGAAAATTGCCTAGAAAATCAGCAACGGCCAAAAAATAATTTGGTTGATTGTGATGTCTTGTGAAAGGACAAGCAACCTGAGACGTCAATGACATCTTGCCACGACCTGAAAATTAAAGGATGCCCTTCCTTACTGATGATGTTTGTATTGGTTAGTTTTATGAAGGCAACACAAACAGCAGGCCAGTAGGCAAGCTAATCATCAACTAAAGCAGGGGGTAGGCATGCAAATAACCAACCACGTAGTCGGGTGGGCAGGCAAGTAAAATAACGAACGAAGTAGGCGTGTAGAAATGCAAATAACCAAGCAAGTAGTAACCCCCCCCCCCTTCCCCCCACACGCACGCACACACACACGCACACACACACACACACACACAATAAGCGGGTAGACATCAAACAAATAAGCAAGTAGTCGGATAGGCAGACAAATAACATTGCAAGTAGGCTCATATGCATGCAAATAACCAAGCAAGTAGTGGGGCGGCAGACAAATAACCAAGCAAGTAGGCTGCTAGACGAGCAAATAACCAAACAAGTAGGTGGGTAGGCGTGCAAATAACCAACAAAGTAGGCTGGTAGACACGAGAAATAAATTCACAGGTACTGACAGGCACTCCCCGAAGCAGACTGAGACTGTTGTGTGCACTCTGCCTGTGTCATGTGATATAAAAAGTGAATAAATTGCTTCAGAGCAGCTTATACATACCTTAATTATGTTTGACAACCTAACAGCAGAGCAGACTGATGTAAGATATACAGCGTAGGCACATGTGAAACATAAGGACCATTTTGCAGTCTCAAGACACAATGGGTACTAATAGGAAGTGGAAGCCTAAGCAATTAACAAGTCGAACAGAGGCCTTGGAGATGTGGATATATAGAAGAATATCTCGTATTTCAAAGAAGCAAAAACAATTAAATACAGAGTTCCCAGAAAAGAGAGTTGATAAGAGAAATGAAAAAAAAGAGGCAAGCGAAATATTTCGGTCACATTAAAAGACATAAAACTCTTATAATAACCACTCTGGAGGGTAAGGTAAGGCAAAAAGAGGTAGACAACAATACAAGTGGGAAGATAACATCAAGAGATGGACGAACAGCAAGCAGTTCGACAGAATGCACAATCAAGGCGAGAGACAGTGTGTGTTAGAGATCCATTGCAGCCAACCTTCACCTTTCAGACAGAACAAAATTGATTGATTGATTGATTTGTAAGGAGTGAGGGGGTGTTTCCTGCTGGTTACGTTTTAGTTTGTATAAAAATATAGTTCGTGCTATTACTCCGTCACTGTCAGGGCAGTGAGTAAGACTTTCACAATACCTGCTTGACGATCTTTTCTCCCCCCCCCCCCTTTTTTTTTCTTCTCCCTTGTACCTAGGGCATGTCGTGAGGTCAGGTCACTATCTTCTCTTATGCACTTCTCCCTTTTCAACCTCCATTAGGTGACGAGTGGCGTTGTCGGGATGATATATAGTGACATGTATATCTTCTGCCTACTGTTCTCCCTAGTTCTCTCTAGTATCATAAACATTCTGCTAACTGTGGCACGTTACCGTAGCTAATTATAACTGCCATGTCAAACACTAGACATGCATTATTGATTACTGCACGCTTTCTATGCGTTTATAATGAATATTGTTTCTGTTGTTGTCCTTGTTCTCTACAATTAGCTTCATAAGTGATGTACGAATGAAATAATGTATGACAGCAGAGAGATCACAAGGGCAGAATGTCAGATCCTTAACAATTTGAAAATAACGTTCGCTAGTTCTCCTCGAGCCGGTCTCCCTGGTCTAATGGTTACACGACTTTCTTAGTAATCCGTATACTCTCGTGAGTAACGTAACGTGCGCGAGAGTTGGTAGCGGTTCTCTCCGCGTCGGTAACTTACGGGGTATGTGAGCCGGTCGCTCAGAAAGCAATGGCAAACTACTGAGCGTAATCTTGCCAAGAAATCAACAATCAGCTGAAAGATGCCGATGTTGACAGCGATGTCCTGTAAAGTATATGCGAACAAACAAACAAAGTTCTCCCCGACTCTCTTCTCCTCCGCCCTGTCCCAAACATGCGACATATTATGTGAGTAAAACGTCCAGGTGATTTCGGTTAAGCATCTGTCAAGGTAACGTTTGAACAACGGGTCTAGGACAGCAGATGTGTGTACCGTTAAGAACCATTCAAAACCAGGTATTCCCTTAGTGAATTATACACAGAAATCACAAACAAGAGGTTGCACGATTTATTGCCTGGCCTATTTCGTGGCACTGTTGTTTTAAACTTGCGATTACCGTGGGGATAACAAATGCCTCGCGTGTAAACAATACCAGAAACAACGTGTTTCAGGTATTTCAGTCAAAGTATCATTCATTTACTCACTGTATATGATATATATAATTCTGCACTATGCACCTGAAGCGATGAGCGGAATATGCCAGGCAACAAATCTGCAATCTTTCGTGTGTGATTTTTGTGTTTAAATATAGAACAAGTCCAACTGACTTAATGGACAGGAAGATCATTCGGTCGGTTTGACTAAAATATTAACTTCTCGTATTTGATTTGGGGACGTAAGTTACAAGTACCTCGTAAGTCGGAGTGAGTTCGACTGATGGCGGGGGACATTGGTAAACGGGGAAGCTAATCTACAGGCAAAAACCAGTCCAGTGCACTAGAAGTAGTAGCGATTGCGTTCAAAACTAGCGAACGGGAAAAAAAAAAAATTCTAGATGAAGCAAACTTAATCCGAAGATCGATGGTCCATGAATAGTAGAACTGACGTTGTACTTCCCCCGTATATATCAAATGTCTTCACTCACCCCATGATAAGTTAGTACAGACAATGGTGCAATATACCAAACCTCCTCCATCACCTTCTTCTTCTGACACCGTTTATCTCCCCGCCTAGGACATGGGACCTCAGCCAACTCATTCCAAGCCTTTTGATTTATCTGTGATTGGTTGCATTATGCAACTAAAGTTTTTCTACGGAATGGGAAAGCCAACCCAGCGACCAACCTTCCTCGGTCGCCTCTTACTACCTGTATAGTAGATTACAGTGTGATACTATTCTTTGCTTCTTTGAGGGTCCCGGTAGCACACGGGCGGAATTCTCCTTTGTCGCATCTTCGGACCAGCGTGGTAGGTACAGTGTTAATATTATTTGCCCCCCCCCATGGTCCCTTAACACAGAGGTGGAACTTCCACTCGGGTCCGCATGGCCTAATGGGTGAGAACGCATGTTCATAAACATCGGGCGTGCTGATGCCGAGGTAAGCGGTTCAACCCCTACACCGGACAACTGGACTAAAATGTTGACCTGTCGTCCTTGACTTTGGGACGTTAATTACAAGTACCTCTGAAGTCGGAGTGGGTTCGCCTGATGGCGAAGGACATTTTTAACAGAGAAAGCTAATCCACACACAAAATTCAGCCCATCACAACTATAAATAGTGTATGGACTACGCTAGAGTTTAAAGCAAGCGGCGAAAAAACAAACCTCCACTAGTCGTCTCTTACGGCATGCTTGGTAAGTTGCAGTGTTAGCATTCTTTGCGTTCCCTCTGTGCGTCCCGGTAGCACACGTGGGGGGGGGGGGGGGGGGGGGGGGTGAAAAGCTCTCTCCTTCGTGATGATTACTTATTATCAACCCATATCGGAGTATCATTAAAGGTCGGTTTATCGCGAGCCATTATCTCTCTTCCCCGTGGTCTAATTTTCTGTCCGTATTCTAACATCGCCATTATAATCATCTTCTTCCACTTTTGCCGTCAAGCGCCGTGGGGAGGAATAATTGGCACTCCAGCGTCGGATGGGTGACGCTGGATAGTGAGTTTCATTCCATGTAATTGTACAATGTCGTTGATGTCGTCAATTCATTTTCTCCTCGGGCATCCTCTTGCTTTCCTAGCAGATCTTCTTTGATGTAGGGCCAGTGCTGGTAACTGATGGTGTTACATTCTAACAGGGTGGCCAAACCATGTGATCTTTAGTCTTTCAATATATATGGCACAAGGTGTTGATCCCACCGTTAGTCTAAAAACAATTTCTTATTGGGTCTCAGATAGTTAAGCTGGCAGCTCTGAGCAAGGATATTATCTCACAGGTGTTGATCTTCTGTATTCAGCATATATGAGTTGTTAAATTATATTCCACAAATATGTCTTCTGGCTGAGTGTACTACCCCAGACACTAAATAAAAACACATGTATTTGTCTGGGGCTTACAGAAGTAGATCTCTAGTCTCAACATCTTTTTTCTACTTCCATGAGAGCCAAACAAAACATCTGTGTTTATTTATGAACTGTCTTATTGGCCTCAACGGGTTTGATTGATATTTCTGTGTATCCCAGACACAACCGCGGCAAGCGAACGAAAGAAGAAAAGAACAAACGCGGCATGTTTCCACACGATTTATTCTCCGGAGAGCTAAGCTTTCGAACACGTGTCTCGCACGTTGCTTATCTCCTCGTCATCAAGCACACACGATCATACATTTGCGGAGCAGCTCCGTGCATATTGATGAGTACATCTGACTAACCCGACGATCTCGCAAAAGGCTTCCTGTCACAGACATTTTATTTTATTAGCAAAACAGGGGAGGTGGCGTTTGAATTTCTAAAACTGACCGGAGCTCTCGAGTCGACCCAGCCTAAAATGAGTACCAGAAATGTAGTTAGAAGTAAAGGCAGCCGGCATGATACCCCCACATGACCCCGAGAATGCCAATTGGTCTATAAAACACAGGTCAGGCACAATATGTCCAATGCATCCTAGGGCGCGAAAAGGGTCCTTTAGTGATTTACTCGCCAATCTCCCTGGCGAAGGTGTTATTGACTTTCTCCGTAATCCCGTATATCCACGTGGGATAACGTATCTGCGCGAGATTCAGTAGCGGATCGCGTCGCGTTAGTTCCTTACGGGGATATGTGAGCCGGTCGCTCAGAAAGCAATGACAAACTATTGAGCGTAATCTTGCCACGACATCAACAACAACGGTAAAATGCTGGTGTTGATAGCGATGTCCAGTAAATAGGATATGCAAAAAAAAGTGATTGACTCGGAGGAAATAGCAGAGTCCATGGGATATCGATATCTCAAGCCCATAAGCGGGCACTCTCCCGCCGTTTATACTTCACCTCGACACGGCAAGGTACAGGAGGAATGAGATGAGATGAGTGATTTACTTGACCATCGGTTCTGGAGCCACGGTGGCGCAGTGGTTACTACTAGCACGCTTTCCCGCCGGTATGGTGGTCATGTGATCGAATCCTCCTGGAAGCAAGAATGTCCTTCCTTTAAATTGACCCGGGCTCCCAGGTCGACCCAGCCCAGATGTCTGTGCCAGGAAATGTTCTGGGAAGTAAAAGCGGCGGACGTGATGCTGGCCCACATCACCCACAGCGTGCACATTGGTCTAGAACAGTGGTTCTCAACCTTTTTTGTCCCATGCCCCCTTTACCATACGTTCAGAACGTCATTCCCCCCTTTCGAATTTCCTCCCTATAAATCCCCCCCCCCCCCCCCACCCTTACACAGTATTCATAAAAATGGAAGCTAAATTTAATAACACATACTATAACAAGTCTAGACATCTACATAAAACGTGATTTGCGGGTCTACTTACGTTATAAAACGAATTTCATTAGAACGAGAAGTTCAGAACCGTAAAATGTAGAGGGAAAAACAATATAAAGTTCGTGTATTAATGCGATCTTGAAATAATCTTAATTCCCCCCCCCCCCCCCGGAAACCCTAAAATTCCCCTGGCCTAGTGATATACGGCTCTAGCCGGCTCGGTGCCCAGGGAGTGGTGAGGCAATTCGTAATCCCGCATACCGCGCTCCAAACACAGCTGCGGGCAATATGACAGCAGACCGCCTTGCGTTGTTTTTAAAAGAATTGTATGAGTGTCAGTCATTTACAAAGCAATGGCAAACTACTGAACGTAAACATGCCAAGAAATCACAAACAGTCAACAAATGCTGGGCTTGAGTGCGAAGTCATGTATGGGATATGCAACTAACTTTTAACTAGCGTCATTTAACCATATGGCATTGAGAAAAGAACAGAGCAATCAATACGTAATACAATAGACGAATTGAAGATGTGTATATGCAGAAAATAAATGCAAATAACGGAAACAAAAACAATCAAATACAGGGTAAACAGACAAGGACTCGCCTGTTGATATGTCTGTGTATGTCAGACACCCACCACCGTGACATGTTTCCACACGACCTGTTCCCTAGAGGGCACAGCTTTCAATCACAGGCTTCTAACGCTGCTAATCTCTACGCCATCAAACATACACCAATGAAAAGAGATTTAAAGACAGGGAATTTTTTTAAAAAAGAGACAAGTTAAATATTTTAGTGATACTTAATGACATAACACTCTTGTAAAAAACAATACTGGAGGGAAGGGTTGAAGGCGGGCGAGCTAGAGGTAAATAGTGATACACATGGGAAGACAGCATCAAGAGATAGACGAACAGCAGTCTGTCAAAGTATATACCTAGAACAATAAACAAAGAGTGTTGGCGATCCATTGCAGCCAACCTTCATTGTGGAGATGGCACCTGATTGACAGATAAACAGATGCCTTGATCCCCTTTCAGCTTTGTGCCTGGTGAGTTGATCCTGTGTGATGTTCTCCAACCACGAACACAGCTATCAGTACATGTGTAATGTTCTATTATTTATGTTATCCTTTCATCGTTCCCATGTGCTAGTCACCAGGGAAATTATAATTAGTTGCCGGGGAAACACTCCAGGACACAATACACAACATACAATTTAGACCAGTGTTTCCCAACGTGGGGCCCACGCCCCACAGGGGGGCAATTCGATTGTTAAGGGGGGAAATTCGAAAATGGAAGAAATCGGCTGGATATAACAAAATGGGCAGACTTGAGACTGAAGTTAACTAAATTGGAACCTGACATAAAATCTCTTTGCAGCAAGCATCAAGCGCAAGGATCTCACTAAATTTAAATAATAAATAATTACTAATAATTAAAATAATATAGAAAAATCTTTCATTAAAATTATTTTGTACTTGAATTTCAGTTCTCCATTATATGTTTTGAAAATTTACTTACTGTGTTTGCTCAATAATTTCCTATTGATTTCTTCCTAAAACCTATCATTCAAGTTTCTTTAGTGAACATTTCAATTTTTGAATATTAAAAATAATGTATATGTTAGGTGGGGGGGAGGGGGGGGCATAAGAATTTTAGAAAGGCTTAGGTGGGGCATAGCACAAAAAAGGTTGGGAAACATTGATTTAGACAGTGAAAGTTAGCCGTGTGGCCTTTACATGGCGTTGCATTCAACGCCAGCATTTATTTGATGCTTGTGGTTTACTAGGCAATGTAAGTTCGGCAGTTTACCATTGTTTTCTCAACGGCCGAATGGCATGGCATATAACGGCCGACGCTTTATAACATCGAAATCAACGCAAATCTTCGTGGCGAAGTGGTCAGGCCGTCTGACTTGGGCTACGAAGGTTGTGGGATCGATTCTGGGCCGCGTCCTTCGGTTCACGAGTGCATTTTTTTCGGAGACTCCTGTGGGTCGTCGCTGGAGCTATGGAGTTAGTGCTTTGGGCGACGCTTTCCGCGCTGCGGAAAGAGACTGGGTCATATGCGATAAAACCCGGTGCAATTAAGTAGACCCTATCGACTTTTAAGCGACATTTCAACGCAACACTGTATGCTTCTGAATCTCCCGCTGCTGATTTCGAAGCCTTGGTTCAGTATGGCGAGGGATTATGAAACTGCGACTCAGTATTCCCCAAATTCACAGAACCGGTTGGAAAGTCAAAAGAATTTGAAATACATTATACACATTACATAGTAATTAAATAAAGAAACGGATCTTTTTACACGCACTTAAGTGCACTGAGCATACGGTGCTACATAACACAGCCAGCAATAAATTACAAGGGGAAGTCAATAAGTAAGTCACAAATGGCTAACGAAAAATAACTAAATATGATAACAACTTGAAACGAGTTTATTTTTATACCTACATTGCCCCTTTATTTCTCAACATAATGTCCGCCAACATTGATGCACTTATCCCATCGTGTTATCAGTCCTCCCAAACCGGCTGCATAGAACTGCGTGCTCTGATTTCTAAACCACGTGTTCACTTAACATTCAACTTCGGCGTCTTTCGCGAAATGTCTCCCGCCAAGGTGGGTTTTCGGTGGACCAAAAAAGGTGGAAATCGCTAGGGGCTAAGTCGGGGCTGTAAGGTGGATGTTCCAGAACTTCCCACCTTAGTTGGTTAGTTTTCTCCTGAGTTAATCGAGCCATATGTGGCTTGGCATTTACATGAAGAAGCAACACTCCTTTAGTCAGCAGTTCTGGGCATTTTCTTCAAACTGCATCATGAAGTGTCGATAGAACTTCACAGTACGATTCAGAATTCACAATGTCACCTTTCCTTATGAATGTCCTTTGCAGGCAGTCAGTCCTTTTGCCCCCCCCCCTCCCCCCCAAAAAAGCACAACAGCACGTTGTTCTTTGGTTGTACACTCCGTAACTACAGTCGCCATTCTGTTTATGCGCTGCGCATGCGCATGAGATACCTAGCGCCATCTGACGAACGCGAATATAAAATTCGATGTTCTGTCACCTAATGACATCTGTAGAAAACACCAACTACATTTACCTGCCATCCAACAGAACTGTGTGACTTACTTATTGACTCGCCCTAGTACATTCTCTTTATTGTAATGAAAGAAGGAGATTAAAACAGGATCATCGAGCAATAAGTAAGTCATTTGCAAAAAACGTCGCAATCATCACAAACATTGGGATTGGGAAAGACTCTCCATAATCAGCCAGTTCTCCCGCATAATGCATGTGTATGCCCAATGTGTCTTTACTGTCCTGCTCCCCCAGTAGTGTTGATCGCCCTCTGCCTCTTCCTCTAACGACCATGTCTTCCATTGCTAGTATATCTAAACCGCGGTGCCGTTTAATGTGGCCAAGGATTACAATAGCAGAAATACACAAACCTAGGGAAACACGCCTGCAGCTGAACTGATAGCCCCAAGTCTCGATCAACATCATCATGTGTCATGCCTACTGCTGTGGGTGATCATATTCCTCCGAAACTAAAATATTCGTGTTCTTGATAAGTTTTACCTCTTATCGTCGTCCGTCGTACTCCGCCAACTCATGCTATCGTTCACCTGTCAATATCAGTTTCTAATACACCCCATCTTTCCGTTGTCATAACGATGTGGAGATCTTGTCTCGCGATCATGTAGCAGGTCCACTGCAAACCGTTGCTGTCATCTCAGTCCGCCAACAATGTTCTCGATCCCCGGCCGGTTCCCCAGCCTCATGCACCCTCGTGTCCAAGTTGTCTATAATATCCTGTGCCAATCCCCGTGTTGATCCACCCTGCCTCATGCACACTTCGTGTCCACGGTGTCTATAATATCCTGTGCCAATCTCCGTGTTGATCCACCCTGCCTCATGCAACCTTCGTGTCCACGGTGTCTATAATATCATGTGCCAATCTCCGTGCTGATCCACCCTGCCTCATGCATCCTTCGTGTCCACGGTGTCTATAATATCATGTGCCAATCTCCGTGTTGATCCACCCTGCCTCATGCATCCTTCGTGTCCACGGTGTCTATAATATCATGTGCCAATCTCCGTGTTGATCCACCCTGCCTCATGCATCCTTCGTGTCCACGGTGTCTATAATATCCTGTGCCAATCTCCGTGTTGATCCACCCTGCCTCATGCAACCTTCGTGTCCACGGTGTCTATAATATCATGTGCCAATCTCCGTGCTGATCCACCCTGCCTCATGCATCCTTCGTGTCCACGGTGTCTATAATATCATGTGCCAATCTCCGTGTTGATCCACCCTGCCTCATGCATCCTTCGTGTCCACGGTGTCTATAATATCCTGTGCCAATCTCCGTGTTGATCCACCCTGCCTCATGCACACTTCGTGTCCCCGGTGTCTATAATATCCTGTGCCAATCTCCGTGTTGATCCACCCTGCCTCATGCAACCTTCGTGTCCACGGTGTCTATAATATCATGTGCCAATCTCCGTGCTGATCCACCCTGCCTCATGCATCCTTCGTGTCCACGGTGTCTATAATATCATGTGCCAATCTCCGTGCTGATCCACCCTGCCTCATGCACCTTCGTGTCCACGGTGTCTATAATATCATGTGCCAATCTCCATGCTGATCCACCCTGCCTCATGCACCCTCGTGTCCACGGTGTCTATAATATCCTGTGCCAATCTCCGTGTTGATCCACCCTGCCTTATGCACACTTCGTGTCCCCGGTGTCTATAATATCCTGTGCCAATCTCCGTGTTGATCCACCCTGCCTCATGCAACCTTCGTGTCCTATAATATCATGTGCCGATCTCCGTGCTGATCCACCCTGCCTCATGCATCCTTCGTGTCCACGGTGTCTATAATATCCTGTGCCAATCTCCGTGTTGATCCACCCTGCCTCATGCACACTTCGTGTCCCCGGTGTCTATAATATCCTGTGCCAATCTCCGTGTTGATCCACCCTGCCTCATGCAACCTTCGTGTCCACGGTGTCTATAATATCATGTGCCAATCTCCGTGCTGATCCACCCTGCCTCATGCATCCTTCGTGTCCACGGTGTCTATAATATCATGTGCCAATCTCCGTGTTGATCCACCCTGCCTCATGCATCCTTCGTGTCCACGGTGTCTATAATATCCTGTGCCAATCTCCGTGTTGATCCACCCTGCCTCATGCAACCTTCGTGTCCACGGTGTCTATAATATCATGTGCCAATCTTCGTGCTGATCCACCCTGCCTCATGCATCCTTCGTGTCCACGGTGTCTATAATATCCTGTGCCAATCTCCATGCTGATCCACCCTGCCTCATGCAACCTTCGTGTCCACGGTGTCTATAATATCATGTGCCAATCTCCGTGCTGATCCACCCTGCCTCATGCACCTTCGTGTCCACGGTGTCTATAATATCATGTGCCAATCTCCGTGCTGATCCACCCTGCCTCATGCATCCTTCGTGTCCACGGTGTCTATAATATCCTGTGGCAATCACCGTGCTGATCCACCCTGCCTCATGCACCCTCGTGCCCACGTTGTTTGTAATATCATGTGCCAATCTCCATGCTGATCCACCCTGCCTCATGCAACCTCGTGTCCACGGTGTCTATATTATCCTGTGCCAATCTCCGTGCTGATACACCCCTGCTTCTCCTTCCATTAACAAATCCTTCTATCACTGTTGTTTCCAAGTTATTGTAACGTTTAATACGGCCAAAGAATTTCAGTTACCGAGACATGAAGCTAATTATGAGTCAGTTTTCATCCATGTCCAGATCCTGTGGGTTGTCGGTATTGTGTTCTTCCTCTTGGCCCACTCGATTCTAAGCAAGCTTCTGTAACATTTAAGTTAAAAGAAAGAACCCCCGATTTTCTTTTTCCGTGGTTGCGTAATGGTCTATGAATCACACGATTTCTTCATAACATAACCAAATAAATGATGATGTCCTAATTCTGGTCAGGTTTGGTGAATCTGCCTCCTGCATTAGGTTGTTACACTTATTATTAGTGTCCATGAGATGTTTAGCATTCAGTGTCCATATGCTGTCATTTAGTTTCTTTCTCATTCTGGCTTCATTGTTTACGGGCATAAGTAGAGTGATGAGTATGAGAGACATCTCAACACAGGCCTTTCTGGTCCAGTAAGTCTCCGCTAATGAAGACACTGTAGCCCGAAGCAGCTGGTATTTATTGTCTCTAACGCAAACGTTTCCATCTTTTTACCACCGGACAGCAGATGCTTAACAAGTTATGATCACAGGCAGTTTTTGTTTCGAGTGTAAAATTACAGATCTGTGATATTGGTGACATCTGCTCAAAGTCCCACCGACTTTGCTGTATCTGTGTTCAGTTTCAGCAAAGATGTTTCTACCGGATTACATTACATTACTGAGGCATTTGAAAAACGCATGTCGTAAGAATCGACTATAGAGGACTGGAGAAGGGCTGGTCAACTCATTCCGTAGAAAACTTCACAGCAAAATCAGGGCCATCATAAATAAGTCTACAAGGCTTGGATGGCTGCGAATGAGGGTCTATGCTACACGGGAGATAAAAGGCAACAGCAGATAACCAAGAAGATGAAGGAGGAAAGGGAGGGGAAAAAGAAGAAGAAGAAGCAGCAGCGGCGGTGGACGAAGAAGAAGAAGAAGAAGAAGAAGAAGAAGAAGAAGAAGAAGAAGAAGAAGAAGAAGAAGAAGAAGAAGAAGAAGAAGAAATCGCAACTTTCTTTAACGGTTGGTTAAATATAATCCGCGTACATCCGTGTTTCTATTTCGGTACTTGCGATTGTCACGACGACTGCTGTTTTCCTCAACACTGACTTCCATATTATAGTTCTCGCCAGTGCTGTTCAAATGATCTATTTGAAGCTGTAAACTTTAAAAGAATATTCAAGCTGCTATGTCATGCACATTAAATTCGGTTTGTGTGAACATGAAAGAAACAAGAGACAGGTGAGGGCAGCGACGGTTTGTCACATCCGTGTCCAGTAACTCGATCAGTGAAACATGTGGAGGGCTAAAGGAATTTGTTAGGCGACACACGCAACCAATTGGGCTGGAATGATTTCATTCTCATGAACCATCTTCACTGTACACAGAAACATCCTTAGTGGCTGGATCTCCTCTCTCAGAGCACACAAACAGCAGCCCAGGATAGTGGCGCACTCTTATATCGGCTTTACTGCTAACATGTGTGTGCGCGTGCAAGTGTGTCAGTGTGCCTGTGTGTATACACACACTTACAAGAAGCATAGTCTATAAAAACAGTACTCTGGCGGGCACTGTAATTTGTCAATGTCCGAAATGTAATGAGCGTACATTGAAATAGAGAAGAGACGTGTAGGAACAGTTACAGCACACATTTGAACAGTTCAGTTCAGTATGCATTAGCGTCTTGCACTCCGGACATGTCAACTGGTGTTTCATCTTCTCCGTAATAAATCCATAAAGAGCCATACGTTCACGAGTATTGATCGGCACTCTAGAAGTAAAGGAACGAAGTGGAGATCAAACTTTTATTTCTGATTTATATCTCCTACTGGACAATACGCCCGGAACCAACTCATCCCAAGCCCTTCGATCTGCCACTATTACATGCATCTCCCGCCATTTCTCCTCCATGTTATTCATCTTTCTCTCATTCTTTTCTCCATGTGAATAAGACAGGCTAGCCAGCAGGAAAACCTTAAGCTGTAGACGTAGCGGGATTCGAACCTTTCTCCTTAAACATGGCTGCTGATGTCAGGATGTAGGAACAGGTGTACTTGGACGCGGCAATAAATAAATCCCCAAGCGATTAATAAATCCATTAGCGCATAACGACTAGTTGTGTCAGTTCGTTAATGATTGAAGAGTCGACTCGCGCCCTTTCTGTGTTGCTCTTTTCTGGCCACACTGATCTTCAATCCGAACTTTTCCATCCAAATATCGATGTTGAATCATTTAGTGTGTAAGACCTCGATTTGGCTAACTTTCTAAGGGCTTTCATAATGCCAGCTCATCCATTAGATGACTTTCTGATATAGCAGCAGAACCGACCGGTCTATCAGCTCTTTTGTTGCCCATGACGCCTGTGTACCCTCTAGAACATCATGTTGTGTTGACAGTTAGTCATGCTAGCTTTTAACAAGGTTTTCTCCTACAAAGAACGCACATTAAAAATGCATGTATTCTACTGAATATATATAACGCTTGGGGATTTGAAGGGTACGACAAGGGCAGCAGTGAAGGCCGTGCGAATCTAGGGCCAGTGCTGTGTAGCAGAAGATCAGCTCTGTGAATCATGGGACGTGTGTCTTCACGGGTGAGAATGATAGTGACTGTAGCAGCGTATGGTATAGACTCCCACAGATATCCCATCTTCTTGCAATGGCCTGATCGCGAAGACATCATTGCCAACCGAATCGGTATGACAATCAATCAAATCATAACCAAACTTAGGGAGCTACGGGTTATCGGGATGTACGGATACCGGTCTGATACATAACGGGATAACGGGAGAAGGGGGCTGAGTGGTCTCGAGCTATGGTGTCCGCCTCGAGTGCTGGAGGTCCCGGGTTCAACCCCAGATGAGGACCGGGATTTGTTCACGTGGACTTCTAGTAATACAATTTCCCCTGGTCTCTGGGTAGTGAGATCGGACGCCCGTGTGTATTGTTGCGAACGTAAAAAATCCCTTGGCAGTTGGAAATTGAAAAAGAGTATCCTAACGGCGCTGCCCGGGCAAAATTTCATGTTAAAAATCTACCCAAAGTATTTCAGGATCCTCGCCGGTGCTACGGAGTTCATGCACTGAGCTGAGATTCTCCGGACTCAGGCTTGAGTTAGGAGAAGAACGGAGCACTTATGGGTTACACCGGTGTGCCGTGATGTTGATCCGTCGACTAAACTAAACTAAACATAACGGGATGTTGGTGCTAATCAAGGGGAAATCCCGGAACTGTCTGTATCAATCATAGCCTGCGCCATCCGTGGTGACTACTAGAGCGATAAACCTTATATCTAGTTCCGATGAAGAAATTCCGCGGCAGACATGCGTGATGCCATCAAGATAGTTTAAATGAAACAGAGGTGACAGATTGTGAAGTTGACCAGACAGAACACGGCTTTCAAGCGGACCAGTCTACAGCCCCAACTACTAATGGTTCAGGTTAACACGTCTACGGAATTGGAGAATGGCCGTAAAGGTGACGTGAATTACGACATCAACAAACACACACACACACACACACACACGCACGCACACACACACATACACACGCACACACACATACACACAGACACACAAAGTGGCATAGCAGGAACCTACTGTGGGTATGTGAAGCGCGTGCAGATGCCAAGGTAGCGGGTTCAACCCCTACACCGACCAGCTGGACTAAAATGTTGACTTCTCGTCCCAGACTTGGGGGTGTAAATTACACGTACCTTTGAAGTCGGAGTGGGTTCGCATGATGGCGAGGGACGCTGGTAACAGGGAAAGCTAATCTACATGCAAAAATCAGTCCAGTACACTAAAAGCAATAACACATGTGTGGACACGCTTGGGTTCAAAACGACCAAACGCAAAACACCACCTCATATTTTGTAAGCTCTCTCTCTCTCTCTCTCTCTCTCTCTCTCTCTCTCTCTCTCTCTCTCTCTCTCTCTCTCTCTCTCTCTCTCTCTCTCTCTCTCTTCTTCCTTTCTTTCATTTTTTTTTCTTTTTTTCTCTTCTATCTTTCTAGTCTGTCTGTCTGTCTGTCTGTCTGTCTGTCTGTCTGTCTGTCTGTCTGTCTCTCTCTCTCTCTCTCTCTCTCTCTCTCTCTCTCTCTCTCTCTCTCTCTCGGCAGGTAAACAATGTATTCCAGTGTTTGCATAGATGCTCTAGAGTTGTACGTGGCAGTTCTGCCATCGTACTCTGGGTCTAATGTATGCTGTTGTGTGGCTTCAACTGAAAAGAACTATGCGTAAATCACGTCACACAAAACATCCGCGAATAAAAAGGTGCTCGGAGAACTCTCTGCAAAGCTTGTGCATCCCCGTCACGTATGAGGAGGGATGTTAGCTAGACTGTAGGGACTTTCTTTTGTCTCGTGGGCTGAGCAGATTGTCAAGACTACGCTGGGCTTCGTGGCTTAGAGGTTATGACTTTTCTCCGTAATCTCGTATACTCTCGTCGGTAACGTGATGAAGGTTCAAATCAGCAGTGGTTCGAATCGCATCGGTAACTTACGGGGTATGTGAGCCGGCCGCTCAGAAAGCAATGGCAAACTACTGAGCGTAATCTTGCCAAGATATCAACATACAGCTGAAAGATGCTGGTGTTGACAGCAAAGTCCTGTAAAGGATATGCTAAAAAAAAAAAATTCCTATCTGGAGAATCTCAGAAAAGAATTGAATAATATGAACTTACTAAACAATTAAAATATTTTGGTCACTTGAAACGTCATGAAAGTTTGGAGAGAACAAAAATGGAGGGGTATATGTCCGGGAAGAGAGGAAGAGGAATGGCCAAAGAGAAGATGGGTGCAGGATGTGGCAGATGATCTTCAGATGGGTGTATCGGCCGCGGGACATCTTGCTTATGACCGAGAAGTTTTCTGGAAGGTGGTTATGGGAGCGAGGTTCTGCAAAGGACATGCAAAGGACTTTCTACAAAGGAATGAATGAATGAATGAATGAGGATATGGATAGACATAGTAGAGAACGGAACAGACATCTCTGCTAAACAGTAAAGCAAGGTAATCACAAGCAGGAGAACCTACAACTTAAGAGAGTGGTTACTTTCTATAGGAAAGCTGCTTAAAAAGGAACACATGATCACCGGGCCGGCAAGCACGCATGCTAGCCACATTATATATATATATATATATATATATATATATATATATATATATATATATATATATATATATATATATATATATATATATATATAAAGCGTGTGCGTGGGCGTGAACACACGCACACGAACGTATACAGCTAGTGTTGCTTGAGAAGACAAGTGAAGTGGGAGAAATCCGGACAGATCAACTTGTCCCGTGACGGCGTGTTAGATCCCGTCTACGGAAGGTCATCCGAGATCAGCGACTGCTCGTTTCTATTTCCTGTTTCTTGTGTTCCGTTTTTGTTTTTCTTGTTTGTCAATCACCCAACAACCAAGTCAGGTGAGGAGGAAGAGGTGTGCTGGGGTGGTAATGAACAACTTTTATGTCTAACGGCGACTGGTTCCGTCTCTCTCTCTCTCTCTCTCTCTCTCTCTCTCTCTCTCTCTCTCTCTCTCTCCCTCTCTCTCTCTCTCTCTCTCTCTGTGTGTGTGTGTGTGTGTGGGTGGTGGGGTGGAAGAGGGGGGGGGGGAGTTGCGAGTGCATTATGCTTCTTCTTCTTTGTATGCTCTTGAGTTGGAAATCAGCTGTAGACTATTTGGAAGTAGGCCGCTTTGCGTTGATCTCCATTGTTATGGAGTGTCGGTCGTTTAGGAAGTCATGGCAAGCTAGGGATACTCCGTAGCGAAGTGGTTACGCCCCTTGCCCCGCGCTTCAAACGTTATGGGTTCCATTCCGTCTACGTCATTGATCTCACGAGTGCAGTTGTCTCGGAGACTCCTGGGTGTCATCACCGGAGCTACGGAGTTCGTGCTTTGTGTGACGGTTTCGGCAGGCCATCTTACGGAAAGAGACCGAGCCTTGTGGGATAAAACCCGGGGCAATGACATCGATATTCTTGCCTTGTCAACTCGGGGATTGGATAATGAACGTACAGACTGCCAAGTGCATCACAAAAAAAGTGCTGTTGCATTATGGTCTACAAAGTGTGCTGGCCCTATCAACTTCGTTAACGCGGTTGCTTGCATAACACATAACTGTCAGGATCTTCTATTCGGCTCGTTGGCTAACACGTGTGAGACAGTACAAGTATAACGTATAACGTGATTCGACGTAAGACACAGCAACACAAGTTCTATGGATTTATTGCCACATTAAATACAGAACGATAATCACAACGATCTACAATATATAACTCACAACCACAATACCGCTCATAGGTCTGACGCTCACGATATCAGTCGTTCGGCTTACAACCACGGAGATTCACACAAACGCCTTGCTCTCATCACACACGTCCTTTCGATGTCCTGTCCCAGCTTGGTCTGCCGCTATCTCGCACACGGCCCACTGCCTCTGGTGGGGTCACGTGGCTTGCGTGCGTCTGTCGTCAGCCTGACCGCTGGTCGCGTGTCAGGTAACAATCTCGCCAGCCGACAACTCTTGTCCGCCGGGTGCCGTAACGATGTCGCTGCATAGCTAGGCTCTGACATTCTCCCCGGGTACCTCAATGAAAGATGCCCTCTTTCATTCATAATGTATGTATATACTGGGGTAGTGTTAATTTCATGTCAGAGACTACTTTTTCCCAGTGTTATGCATGAAAATACATATAAGGCATGGAAATATATACACAAAATGTAAGTTGCATTGAAATGACAAATGAAGTACAACTTTTAACACAATTCAGGTTTCATCCCCCTGATGCCTGGTTACCTCCATTGCAATAATACCCAGTCAGATCAGTAGCACCAGCTTCACGCATCTACCTCGCAGCTATTTGAAAAAAACGTAATAATATGATTGTTTTGCAACAACCATCTAGCCAGACTGAAATACGGCTTTGTATTAGTCGTATTAAACACTTAAACTCTGCCCTCATTTGGTCAGGAGCTCTTATGTTGGTTTGCAATGTTGGCAGCTCTATGACATGCTTGGTGGACGCCTACCTGCTGTGCTAACTATTTGAGCAACAAAATGTCTATCTATACAATACACATTAATGAATATGTTTCAAATTATGGCCCTTGATGTAATTCACAAATGCAAGGGAAGTAATTTTGACATTCAAGAAATTCTATACATTACAATAATTATTTAATTTCTTAGCGTCATTGCTTGACGTTTCTTCATATTAACGAGAAAAAGTCGGTAATATGAATACATTAATCAAGATATGATTCTAAGATTACACTAATCAAAATAAATAAGTACACAATTGGTGTATTATATTTTATAGATTCAAAAGGATTATACAATTGTCATAAATTTTTGAAAATTTGTATATCGTCTGCTAATTTTGCTATACTTTTTAAATTACACCGGAAATACACACGAAACGCAAAATTTAGTTGCTGTTTCACTGTTTAAACTACAGCTGTTTCGGTTTCAATGGATGGTAAAACGTTATCAAAGTTCGTGTTTGATGTTATAGTATCACAACTCTCGGATTATGGTGGAATGTTCTTGTTTCCGATGTGTTCACAACTTATGGATAATGATCGACTGTTCTTATTTCGGATGTTCAAACGTCGAACAATTTGGATTAAATTCGCTGCAGAGGTGGTGTAGGAGTCAATGTTCGGTCCACATTTGCACATGTCGTTAAAATATGACGGTGAAGAAAATCACTCACAGATGTCACAATGGTAAAGTTCGCTTCTGTTAAGTGGTTAAGCGTCTGTGACACTGTTTTTGGTGTATATATATACAATTAATATTGTTCTCTTTCTAACACACACTACACAATTATACTAAACTCATTACATGACTTGCTTAAAATAAGTATATTATACATGTCGGTTTCTAAACCGTATCACAATTTTAATAATAGACCTTACACAGTAGGTGAATGGCAACAAAATTCACTCATTGGTGGCTGTGTTGGGCTGAGTGTAATATTTCACAGTGCACTCAGACATTGCTTACTGGGTCGGTAGGACAACGGGACAAAAGGTCGGCGATTGTATTCATTCTGCCGGGAATATGGCGAACTTCGAAACTGAAATTTTGAAGCTCTAAGGACCAGCGAGCAATCATATTATTTGATGGTACTCCGGCATTTATATACCGTAATGGACTGTTGTCAGTTTCGATGATAAAGTGACGTCCTAGAAGATATCTGGACAGCTTCGTCACACTTTCTACTAAGGCCAATGCTTCTAATTGCGGAATGGACCATGCCCGCTCTCGGGGCCTTAGTTTTCTTGATAGGAAACAAATTGGATGCAGGATGTTGTTGTATTCCTGCAACAGGACTGCCCCAATGGCAACGGAGCTAGCATCTGTTCTTAACCTGAAAGGTAAATGGATTTTGGGCAATTTAAGAATAAGATTATTGGAATTCTTATCAGAAAAGTGAGCCAAAACTTTATGAAATGCATTTCGTAAGCATTCATCGTTTACAACATTTTCGGGTTTATCCTTTGTTAGTAAGTTAGAAAAAACCTCAGTCAGTTCTGAAAAATCGGGAATAAAGTTTCTGTAGTAGTTGATAAGTCCCAACAAACTGCGGACTTGTTTCTTATTTGTTGGAAGTGACAGTTTTAGAATTTTGGAGACAATTTTGTTGTCTGTCATGACAAAGCCATTGGATATTCTGTACCCCAAAAATGATATTTCTTGGTAAGCCATGCTCACCTTTGAAGGCTTCACTGTTAGTCAGTGCTGTCTGATACTAAGTAGTAGTAGTAGAACGTCCTGTCCAGGTGTCAATGTTATAGTTTCGTCGTTTTCTCTGTATGGACACAGATGTCGTCAGCATAGTGAATGATATTAGGAATGTCAGATAGGAGGAGTCGTATGGCAGACAAGGACAGTCTGGAGTTACTGGATTTAAAGATATAGAGTGGGTTACGGTTAAAATCTTCCAAAAGGATTTTCAAAGTTTCATGTTGAGATCATTTTGAGTGCTATCTCCAAATCTGCACTCGTACATGTGTGTATACATTCAATAGTTCAAACAATAATAATACACCATGTATAGTTGTGAAATGTAATCGTGTCATGTTTGTATGATCTTTTGCAATTTGTGTATATTTTCCAAAATATGTAGGGTAATTTGTTGCTGATTTTTGTCAGTAATTCCACCGACTGATGTTTTACATTGTTCAGCATAGGTATTCGTATGAGTTGATTTAACATAGAGATTATGAGTGGCAGTAACAAAATTTGGTTCAACAGTAATGACATAAGTAACAAAGTCTGCTGGTTTGTCATGAGTAATATCATCTGTGTTGTGTCATGATGCTGTGGAAATATAACTGTTTGTGAAGACATTTGTTTTGTATTTACAATCAGTAGTGCAAGTATAACTATCCACTGTGTGCACTTGGTTATGTGTGTAGTTAACAGAGAGTATAGGAGGTATAGTATATACCATGATGATTTATGATCTTTCATCGATGTTGTGAACTGTTTGTTTTCTGCACCTTTTTCTTTGTGCTGATACACACCAGTTTCTGTTTGTTCTTGTTCTGAGATGGTAATGAAGTTGGTATGGTGTGTTACCTTGGTCTGTTCATCATGTTGTTGTATGATGAGTGGGGTAGTTAAGGCAGTATTTGTTGTGGTGTTAACTTTTTGCCTTGTGTGAGGTTTGGACTCTATGTAATCTGTCACATTTAATACATTTCCAATCAATAAATCACAACATGGATTGTCTAATAAAGCACAAGTTACTCTGCCTGATAGGAAAGGTGATTTTATATTGGCCCATGCCATGGGATATTTCTCTACTGTCCCTGAAACAGTTTTGCAATAGATGTACTCATCTAGGTAGTCTTTAGGATCAGCTAAGGTCTTTCGAAGACCGATAAGACAGGACCCTGTGTCGCGTACACATGTGCATACTGTGTCATTGATGTAACCTTTATGGAATGTTAATTTTCCTAATGACAGTTTTGAGGTTTTGTTCAATTCCTCACTTTCTTGTTGAGCATTGACCTCTTTATATAAAGAATGAGGTTGAGTGATGTTAACAACATTATTACAATATGGTACAAAGTCTGGTGTTGTCTTCATGTCTGTGGTGTTCACTTTTCTTACGTTCTTTGCTGAACTGCATTTTGAGTCTATTGCCAAGTTAGCTTCCTCATTGGCAATAGGGACGGCGCGCCCGCATGTTAAGGTACCATTTTCATTGAAGGTATTACAGACTGTGCATTTGTTGGCACTAAATACATCACAAGCCTGTGCTGCATGTACAGGATGTTTTTCTGGATTTTCGTCTTCTGACGCTGAGCTATCGAACAAGGCGGCATTGGCTTTGTTGGTCATATGCCTGCCTCTACAATCCATACGATAGTGACCGTAAGCCTTGCAGAGAAAACATTTACGTGCACTTTTGAACGATCTACGTTCTACGTCTTGTCTGTTTACCATATTTTGCAAGTATGTTAGGTACCCTGGGTTTTTATCGCACATCTCGTTCAAATGGTGAGACAATTTACAGTGAGTGCATTGTCTAACTCTATCAGAGGTAGGCCTGTGTGGTTTTTGCCTACTATAGTTGTTCTCATAGTTGGCTGCTGCTACCCAGTTACTGTCAGTAGCTTCAGTGGCAAAACACTGTTTATTTGCCGTATAATAGGCAGACCCACGTCTTTCCATTTCTTCCACACTTGTGCATTCATTTTCCTGTAAGAATTTAGAAAAAGATGATGGGACAGAAGAAATAACTTTATCTCGAATGATGAGATCTTCTAATTTATCATAATTTTTGTTAATTTTGGCTGATGAAGTCCATTTGCTGAAAATGTCTCGGACTAAACAGAGGTAGTCAGAGAACGTTTGAGTTGGTTTTGGACTCAGTTTACTGAATTGTTCTCTGTACCCTGCCTCGTCTAACATGAAATGTGCCATTATTTTAGATTTAATATAATGGTACTCTTTTCTGAGGTCTTTGGGGATGGTTTCAATGACTTTAAGAGGTTCCCCAGATAGACTCCTCATATATAGAATATTCCATTCCGAAAGTGGAACTTGGTAATGTTCCATTAATGTCTCAAAATTTTGGGTAAAGGCTGCTATGCAGTCACCCGAGGTATAGTTACGAACGATACCTTGATACTTCTTATACTGGTTTTCTTTTTCCAGTCTTTCAGATTTCTTTGACTCTTTATTCATTGCAGTCTCAGTGTCGAGTTGTTTCATTTTCAACTGTAATTCAAGTTCTTCTCTCTTACTCTGAGCTGCTATTTCTGCCTTTTTCAGCTCTGTTTCATTCTCAATCTCGGCCCTTTTCAATGCTGTTTCTGCCTCTATTTGCTTGGCAGCCTTTTCAATCTCTGCCTGTTTTAGAGCTCTTTCAGCTGCTCTTTCTTCGCGTTCACAGTATTCAGCGTATTTCTTCTCACTCCATTGAGTTAATTCATCACCTTCTAACTTTAATTTTAAACCCATATCGATGAAATCAAATAATGACGACATGATGGAGAGAATACGTCAATGACAATCAACCACACAAAATATATTATAAATGGTTAGTAGAAAAACAACTTACAATTGATTTGACTATACGATGCGTGCCCACTAATGCATACGTAAAGTTAAAGTAAAGAAAAATATACTCAAGTGCCCTTGGATATGGTGACGAAAGGTTGGGCAACCGGGCTTGGAAAACTGTAGGGTCGTACTTCGGAACCACTAATGACCTCTACGGCAGGGTTATGGATGGTATGGAAAAACCTGCTTTGTTTTTGGAGAGAAATAAGTTAGCGTGTGTTTGTTGGTGTGTGCCTGCAAGTCACTAAGTGTTGATTAGGTTTGGATGGCGTCGAGTGTAATTGTATGTCGTAAATTTGTCGTCAACAGTGTTTCTTTCAACAAAAGGTACACTCTTTCCAAAACTCTTTGCGTTCCACAAACTCAATACACAAAGACAATCTATCTGTATTTCAACACTCAATAACATTGATGACACATCACTTACATCAAGATGACATTCAGTAAGGACATAGACATCAAGTTTACAAGATGGCGACAAGGTCAAAATGGCGACAAAATCACAATGTTGACAAGGTCAAACGGTTATAAGTTTCACAAATCACAAATGTTTAACACGCTTACAGGATCAAACAATATGTACTGTACATTTACTAATGATCTTAAACATATTTAGACAATGTAGAAATGGATCACACTGAGACTTTTCCGATCACATGTACATCACTATAACCTTGACAAATTTTACAAGTGCAAGAATTATAGTTTTAAATAACAAAGACGAACAACACACGTCTAAATATATTAGGTTCTTAAATAAAGACGAGCAACCCACGTCCACACATGTCAGGATCTTCTATTCGGCTCGTTGGCTAACACGTGTGAGACAGTACAAGTATAACGTATAACGTGATTCGACGTAAGACACAGCAACACAAGTTCTATGGATTTATTGCCACATTAAATACAGAACGATAATCACAACGATCTACAATATATAACTCACAACCACAATACCGCTCATAGGTCTGACGCTCACGATATCAGTCGTTCGGCTTACAACCACGGAGATTCACACAAACGCCTTGCTCTCATCACACACGTCCTTTCGATGTCCTGTCCCAGCTTGGTCTGCCGCTATCTCGCACACGGCCCACTGCCTCTGGTGGGGTCACGTGGCTTGCGTGCGTCTGTCGTCAGCCTGACCGCTGGTCGCGTGTCAGGTAACAATCTCGCCAGCCGACAACTCTTGTCCGCCGGGTGCCGTAACGATGTCGCTGCATAGCTAGGCTCTGACAATAACCATGCTCAACTGTGGGTGTTTGTAAACTCCTGTGCACATCTGTGGCGAAGGGGTTACGGACGCAGTTCGTAATCCCGCATACCACGTTCCAAACACAGCTGCGTTGGTTTTTTTTATGAAATGGTGTGGGTGCCGGTCGTTCATAAAGCAATGGCAAACTACTGAACGTAAACTTGTCCAGGTATCACGAACAGCCAACAATGTTGGGGTTGATTTCTGCGTCTTGTAAAGGATATGCAGCTAACTTTAACATACATGTATCGTTGACAGTGTTACTGAACCCCCACCCCGGTACATACAAGTATCATTGACAGTGTTACTGGAGACCCCCCCCCCCCCCCGGTACATACATGTATCATTGACAATGTTACTGAACCCCCCCCCCCCCCACCGATACATACATGTATCATTGATAGTGTTACCGAAACCCCCCCCCCCCCCCCCACCGATACATACATGTATCATTGACAGTGATACCGAACCCCTCCCCAGGTATATACATACAATGACGGGGGGGGGGGGGGTTAGGAGGCCAGTCTTTCCCTCACTTAGCGAGACGACGAACGTTCGTCCGGCCACACTCATGGCATTATTGGCGTAGCTTCCTATCATCTACGCTCACGCGCTATCTAGCCTGGTCATATCTGTGACATAAAGAGTTAAATTACTAACTGCCTCAGATAGACGAGATAGAGAAGATCCCGGCAACAGACGGGGTTCAAGTAAACCACTCTTTCGATCAGAACGCGATTGAAAATAATCACCAGGACAAGTGAATGAAGCTAACAATAGGACAGGCGGAGTTTTTTTCTAAACCCTAATAACAGTTAGTCGCATGTCTTTTACAGGACGCCGTAATCAACCACAGCATTTATTGACTGTTTGTGATTTACTAGGCAATTTTTTTTTTCAGTTCAGTAGTTTGCCAATGCTTTCTGATAGATCGACGCTTCATATAATCGAAATCAACGCAATCAACTGTTTTCCAATCGCCCGCAGCTGATTTCGAACCCTCAACTATGTATGTCGGGGTATTCTGAAACACGTTCGCGACCCCTATGCTCCGGCTCTACTCCTGAAAGACAAGGAAAATAAACAGGAACGGTCCATTTGAAATATTGAGAATTAAGTACATGTTGTATTTTTAATGACCGTGCAGTGTTTGAAAATATTGCCAGTCAAAGTTTTGTATTTATTTATTATGAACTTTACAGAGGGTGAATACAAAACTTGGACCGGCAATATTTTCAAGCACTGCACAGTGATTAAAACTATACCCTATAATATTAACAGAGATGAGCATGATCAAATGGATGAGAGGGCTCGCCCTTAAACATCCGGTGTGCTGATGCCGAGGTAGAGGGTTCAACTCCTACACCGGTCAGCTGGACTAAAATTTTGACTTCTCATCCTCGTCTTGGGGATGTAAATTCCAAGTGCCTCTGAAGTCGTGGTGGGTTTGCCTGATGGCGAGGGACACTGGTAATAGGGAAAGCTAATCTACACGCAAAAGTCAGCCCCATGCACGCGTATGGACTAAGCTTGAGTGCTTAAGCGGGAGTCTTCGTGGCGAAGTGATCAAGCCGTTTAACTCGGGCTCCGAAAGGTGTGGGTTTGATTCCGGGCCGCGCCCTTCGGTTCACGAGTTAAATTTGTCGGAGACTCCTGTGGGTCGTCGCTAGAGCTACGGAGTTTGTGCCTTGTGCGACGCCTTCCGCGCTGTGGAAAGAGACTGAGCCATATGGGATAAAACCCGGTGCAATGAAGTCGACCGTGTCGACTTTTAAGCGACTTTTTAAATTTAAGTTTGAGTTCAAAGCGAAGATCAGCAGCCTTTAAGATCTTGAGGATTAAATCATATTAACAATATCTTAACCCACGTCTGGTACACGGAAACCACGTGACGTCCCAAACAGGCTATTTCTGTGACATTTCACCGGCTGGGAAAGCCGTGTTAGCTCAAGGCGACAACGGAACAACCGCCGTTCAATAACTATCATCGGTTTCCTGGTGAATGTAACCACCTAGGTTTGAAGATGGAGGAAAAATTGCACTAGTGGAAAGAAATAAAAAGAGTAGTGACTTAAAATTACGGTGTCAATCTTCTAAGCACTAGTTATAAACACAGTAAGGTTTTTTATTTATTTGTTTACAAATGGCAGGAAACCAGGGATGTTAGATCTTCCTCTGACCCCGGCGTAGTCCATGGGTAGCCTCATTTGCTCTTATAAAGGTGGGAAGGAAAATGAAAAGACTAGACATTACCCTCTTTGGTCAGTGATCACCTTCAAAGCAATATCCTGTGTGGGTGACACCGTGGTCAGCCGATATATTTGGCTGATTCAGTCGCAGGATTATTTATCTGAGCCAGGGATGGACCCTAATATAACTTCTCTTTGAGGTTGAAAGGGGGAGGGTAATGGTATAATCGAAATGGAAGAAAGGCTGTATGTTATTTACCTACGTTAAGTATACCAAAACATTTGGTAATCAGCATGTTTAGAGAAAATGTTGAAAATATCTTGGACAGAGAAGGAAAGCGCAGAGGTATTGAAAGCAGCAGGTTTGGCCATATCACTCATTAAAACCACACATGAAAATTAAATTTAACGTGTATATCAATAGATGAGGTCTATAAATAAATGATCCTATGTGGGAACGATACTAGGCAAGAGAAGCAGATGAATACAGATAAAATTTATGTGGAAGAGTAAACACTTTACAGATCGTTGCCGTCATCCCCAGCATTTGTTGCCTGTTTGTGATTCACTAGACAATGTGACGTTTAGCAGTTTGCCATGCTTTCTGAACAGCCGACGTCTCCTGCCATCGGAATCAACGCAAAGCAATCTGCTAATTTCGAAGCTTCGAATGGTTATGTAAGGGGAACTGTGAAATTGTGTGTGCTGCAAAATCTAGAAAATTCTTTCACTGGAAGAGTGACATGATCAATCTAGGAGTATTGTTGTGTTAGCAAGGTAATTATATAATCTGTCATCCTAGGTGGTTATCCAGATCTAAAATCATTTTTCCTGTAGATGAACGAATAGGTGAAAGTGTTGTCATTTCATTTCTGCCCTGGTAGGTTAACTGTCAATTAGGCCGGGTGGAGAAATGACTAGAGGTCTTTCAACATTCTATTCTATTAATTTTGGGCTCTTTCGGACTCTAACGCTTGCAAGAGGTGTACTATCGCAAGAACTCACTTGAAATCTAACTCTACGGGCGAATAGAAACCGATTGACTCCTTTCTAGTGAAGTTCATCTTCTCATCATCCTGTGACGTGTCGTGAACCTGAGCTTTCTATCTATTCTGTTTCCTTGGGTTACTTTGGTATGTATTGTCCTTATTTTTGGGGGTAAAACGTGCTTTGGGGATTGTTTTTGAGAGGAGGAAGAATTGGTATCACTGTTACGATTCTAAGTAGGATTGCTATTGGTTCTTTGTCTTGGATCATTCTCGAAAAACTATCTCTTGTCAGGAAAAATGGGGTCTGGTTGTGGCAGATCGTCTGTTGATCTGTACTTTTCGCTCTGAAGGAGGGCTTGCCTTGAATAATAATGAATAATGAGGGGTGAAAAAGAACCAAAACAACAGAGGTAATGACTATAACTAAAGAAGAAAAAAACAACAACAACAATTCACCTAAACGAACATCCCTTGAAACAAGTAAAGAGTTTCAAGTACCTAGGAAGTATAATATCATCAAATGGCAGATCAGAAGACGTGATCGAAAATATATGCAATAAGGCAAACCAACTCATTGGACAAATGGCACCAATACTAAAGAACAAACATGTATCAATAACTACTAAGAAAGCACTTTACAACACAATCTTCCTACCAACTCTATGCTACCAATGCCAAACCTGGACAATGACAGAAAAAGAGAAAAGAAAAATTACAACAACAGAAATGAGATTCCTGAGAAGAATACTCAACATATCAAAAAGAGATAAGATCATAAATGAAGAAATCAGGACTAAAGTGGGGGTTATAGCAGCACTAGATTTTATTAGAAAGTAGCAAGTCAAATGGTTTGGCCATGTTACCAGTCAACAGCATACCACAACAAGCAATGATGTACAGACCAGATGGAAACAGAGGAAGAGGCCGACCACGTAAACGTTGGGCGGAGGGAATAGCAGAGTCCATGGGAATATCGATATATGAAGCCCATAATCGGGCACTCTCACGAATGTTTATACTTCACCTCGACACCTCAAGGTACAAGAGGAACATGATGAGATGAGATGAGGAAGAGCATCTAGGTATGACAGGAAATACTCACCAGGTTCTCCTTTTGTCTATTGCAGGATTCCCCCTTTCTCGACCCTCGATTATTCAAACTCAATTTAAATGACTAATAAGTGTACTATTAACGTGATCTGAAGGCAGGACGCGTCAGAATCCTGTGGAAATTACTACGAAGTTACTATGTTGAAGAATGTCGTGTAGAAGTTCAACTTCGACCTTCGTCTGTATACCTGAATATCATCAGTTCAAGGCAGTGGAGACTTACACGGTGACTCTGTTGTCCAGTTACTGCAGAGTTGTAACGCCTAAATCATTCATTCGACCTTCGTCTGTATACCTGCATATCATCAGTTCAAGGGAGTGGAGACTTATACGGTGACTCTGTTGTCCAGTTACTGCAGAGTTGTAACACCTAAACATTCACTTACAACATTTAAGTCGATCTACCAACTCACGATGACATTCACATCTAGACACCATCAATTCTAAATCAGACAGATTCTTTTCAAGGACCGGTATTTTTATGGTCTTCACGATTATTCTCACTCTCGTCTAGTTAGTCTTAATTAAAATCGTACTGTTATAATGTCGACATACTTTATTTTTTAATTCACTAGAGCGAGTGGGAATTTGTGTCTCAATTGGTCTATCATAAGCCTGACTCAGATCTTGATGTATGTGTTTGTCTAAAAATATTTTTCTAATTCACACTTCTCTAATCAACGTGCTGCAGCACTCCCCTGGGTGTTGGCATTGTGTAATCGTTTGTCTAAGAGTGTGACTGATAGATCTGGATAATTATCTTGTAGGCTATTTCTAGGAAATAGTCAACTATCCGGGATTAGATCATAGGATCTCTTGGGATCCCGTGACATATTAATATGAGAGTCATGTCAGGGTGTAACAATCAGATCTAGACTGGTCATATTTTCTCTAGGGATTGTAGGGATTTCATTGTCAACACACGCAGCCTCTCTGCTCAGAGGGAAGTTTTAAAACAAGTTAGTTGCATATCCTTTATAGGAAGTAGCGAACGAACGAACTTTATTTTCAAAGGGTCACAAAATGGGCACGCAGGCCCGTCTTAGATTAGGCCCTTCCCATTACTCATCTTTCATTCATCAAATGTCCATGTTACATTCACCTTGGAAAAAAAAGACATTGTCAAATGGATTTTGTAAATATAAACAATGCATATTACCATGTTATGATACAGGCAGACACGCGCACACACGCACATTCATAAACACACACGCACATACATACCTGTATACATACATACTGTCACGGAAAAAACTGCAGTTTAATGATTCCTTGATAACTTACATATTAAAATACAAGGAAGGAGAAGGGTTAACAATCGTGTACTTCATTCTGAGAGGAGGACGAATAAAAGATCATTGACCGACACAGATATGAAAATAGGATACAGGTGTTCGCAGAGTCATTGCCTGACGATCGGAACGGACACGGAGAAACGGGACGATCGCGCTGGGGACACACGACCGGAGAAAACGATCAACGAGTGAAGTTGCTTTGAAGTATTCGCGTACGGGGAAACTCAGGGAACAGCGTATCAGCGAATGAAACGAGCAACTAATCACTACCTGAATTCACCGCCTTGTGATGTACAGGATACGTCAAGATGCGACTGTTGATGTATGGACATCCAACAATCACGGAAGAACGGGAGACCCAATATAAATAGTAGCAACTGGGGTTGCTAGTTAGTGTGTGTTCCAAACTGGGCTGAATGAGATATGCTCCTGAGTGGGGAAAGAAATACACGTCCCTAATGGTTTAAAGAAGAGGGGATATTAGTGTGTTATTCGCTAGTGTATTTCGATTCCAGGAACATAAGTGCATATATAAGGTTCAAATCCCCCTATTGAAATCAGAGAAGAGATGAAGGTTACTGCACTTGAGCAAATAAAGTACCTACTTAGAACCAACAAGAACATAGACATGTTTTAATATGAAGAAGTGATAACTTAACGTCAAATACAGAACACTGTATGCTCAAACGAATATACAACTAAAACCCTTAAAAGGAAAAGACGTTAACCTGTGGCAAGCAGGGATACTTAAAACTGCATGCAATTGCACTGTGCCGAAACATTAAACATTATTCACAATAGACATGGTGTAGAACATTCATAGTAACTCTAGACAATGTTGGATAGTGGCGGTGTGTATTCAGAGGTGGATTATAATACCTTCCAAAACGGGAAATATATGAACTTCAGTGACTTACCAAATCGGATTATTTTCTGGTGATAAGACATTGAACAGTTGTTTTCTTCAAGAATTGGATTAAGTCCAGACTCAAGCAGGAGGAGATCATTCAGGGTGAGATCACTCCATTTCTGTGTGTGCTGTCCTGTGTTTTGGCCGACAGAAGAGGCGAGAAGAACTACGGCACATACGAAGTCAACCGTCCTATCTTGCATTCACACTAGTAGACAATACCAACTACATATACCCAGTCCATACATACACCAGACATAGTTTTTATTAATAAATCTTTTATTTATCGTTGAAAGGAACTGTTGTCGGAGTATGTGTTGATGGAATAACAGAGAGAGTGAAAGAAATAGATATATGGAAGGGAAGACAGAAGGGAGGAGTGTAGACAGAAGTCAGTCAATAATCCCAACAGATAATAAGTTTGAAGATGTGCTTGTTGATTCCACATTCCTCCCGGGAAAACAAGTGACACATACATAATTTGCACAAACTCACAGTTATGCACACACTCAATAACATACAAGTATATACTCCTTCGTATCCACTGAATGCATGCACACATACACACATACACACATAAACATATACACATACTTATACGAACACACACATACTTATACGAACACACACACATACACATACACACATACACATCGCACACATACACACAACTATACAAACAAACACATATGTACACACATAAACACACATACACAAACATACATGCACAAACACACACATATGCACACACATAAACGTACACACATACACACAAACATACACACATATACACTCATTCACACACATACACACATACATACACATATGAAAACACATACACGCACATACACACATACATACACAAACACACATACACACATGCACAAACACATACACCCATATAAACACATAGAAACAATACTCACACCCACCCATCCATTAACACACGCACACTCCTACATCTGGACACATACACGCTGCCTCACATAATTACTAAACTAATATGAAAAAACTCCCAAACTTTACACATACATACGCTGACGATTATCGTAAGCATCCTCACAAATAACACACAAACATACACCCCCTCGCATAACACACAAATACACACACCATCGCATAGACTGCATGCATGCACACATACACACAAACATATACACATACATACACGCACATACACACATACACACGCACATACACACATATAGCACATACACACATATAGCACATACACATATATACACATGAACACACACACACACACACACAAACATCCACAAACATGCACACAAACTTACACACATACACATAAACACATTCACACACGCACACGCACATATACACACACACATACAAATACACATACACACACAAGCACACACATATGCACAAATACACAAGCATACACACATATACGCACATACACAACATACACATACACACATACATACACTCACATTTACACATACACCTATGTACACATATATAAACACACACACATACTCACACATACACGCTGCTTCACATAATCACTAAAACTAGCATGAACAAACTCCCACACTTTACACACACATATACACTGGCGATTATCGTGAGTATCCTCATAAAAACATTGAGAATTGGCGGGAAATTGGGAACAATGGGAAAATGAAAAAAAAATGTTATACATTGTGTAACGTAAAAAAATAGTGATGCAATTCAATAATATAGTTCATGAAACTGACATAAACATGATGAAATAAGCAGTGCATATGGTACATGTTAAATTCAAGAGGCAGTATATATGCTAATATGAAAGATGAGGATACAGAAATAAATATTGAATAGAATGTCACATGACACGCGTGCGCTCTCTCTCTCTCTCTCTCTCTCTCTCTCTCTCTCTCTCTCTCTCTCTCTCTCTCTCTCTCTTAACTCTCTCTCTCTCTAACTCTCTCTATTTTTCTTTCACGCACACTCACACACACTAACTATCATTGCCCGCCCTCTCTCTCTCTCTCTCTCTCTCTCTCTCTCTCTCTCTCTCTCTCTCTCTCTCTCTCTCTCTCTCTCTCTCTCTCTCATTCACTCTCTATCTCTCACTTATACTCACTCACTCTCACACTCATCCTCTCTTACTATCTCGCTCTCTCACACAGACACATACTCACACATTCACTATCTCTCTCAATGTTTCACTCAATCACCCACTGACTCACTTATTCACTCTCTAAACCACACTAACTCACTCTCTTACTCGACAGACAAGCACACACACACACACACACACACACACACATACACATACACACACACACTCTCTATCTCTCTCTCATGCATTCACTCTCTCGTGCACTATCTCACTCACCCACTCTCTCTCTCTCTCTTTTACACACTCAATCTCTCACTTACACTCAATCACACACGCACATCCACACATACTCACAAATACTCTCTATCACTCACACGTACTCATTCACTCTCTAAACCACACTAACTCGCTCTCCCACTCACACACAGAGACAAACAGGCAGACGCACACACTCACTCACTGTCTCTCACACTCATTCGCTCTATCACGCACTCTCACTCACCCATTCTCTCTCTCTCTCTCTTTCTCTCTCTCTCTCTTAAACACCCACTCTCTCTCACACTCACATACGCACATATACACATACTCACAAATTCTCTCTCTTACTCATTCACTCTCTCTTACTCACTCGCTGACTCTCTAACACACACTCACTCACTCACTTTCTCACTCTCTCACACAGAAAGCCAGACACACACACCCTCTCTCTCTCTCTCTCTCTCTCTCTCTCTATATATATATATATATATATATATATATATATATATATATATATATATATATATATATATATATATATATATCACTCATTCTCTAACTCTCTCGCTCAATCTCTCACACATACGTGTACACACAAACACACTCACTCACTCACTCTCTCTCACTCACTCACACACGCATACATACTCTCTCTCACACACTCTTTCTGTCTCATACTCACTCTCTCTGTCTCATACTCACCCTCTCACTCACACTTTTTCTCACTCACTTTCTCACCCCCCCCCCCCCCCCCCCTCTCTCTCTCTCTCTCTCTCTCTCATACACACAAAGTGAAAAATGATAGTGAAAAATGCAGTCAACTCCAGCATAATTTCTGACTCTTTGTGATTTCTGTGAAAGTTTACGTTCAGTAGTTTGCCATTGATTTCTGAACGACCAGCGTTCATATCAATGTATGTAAATCAACGCAAGGCGTTCGCAGTTGCGTTTCGAACGCAGTATGCGGAATTACGAATCGCGCCCGTAACTCCGCGCAGAGCCGGCACAGTAGTGCCGATATAAAATTGGAGTTATATATTCAGTTTGGTTTCAAGCTATATGCATAATATAAACAGTTTGTATAACACAAGTACAACCCGCTGGTAGAGATGATCATGATGATGATGATGGTAGTAACAAAAATGCTGATAATAGAGATTATAACAGCGGCGGTGGCGGTGTTGATGTCAGCAATGGTGATCATGATAACACTTTTAGCTATGGTGATGATAACGATGGTGATAACGATAGTGGTGATGATGTTTTTTCCACGTTCGCTTGCATTTTAAAAAAAACAAGCCTAGTCCGTAAACATTTAGTGCCCTGGGCTGATTTTTGCGTGTGTGTTAGCTTTCCCTATTACTAGTGTCTCTCGCCAACAGACAGTATCTACAAGGCCCTCCCCTCCCTCTCCCAGCCGCATCCAACGACAACCAGCGGAGGAAGAACATGCATTGAGTTTCCGCTCACCTCATCGCTTCACCGAACAATGAATGTTTTATTCTAGACCTGGCTGCGCCACAACTTCCTAATACAACTATAGTCTGTTTACTTTTTTCTGCCCCAATATACAATTCCATATCTCAGTAACCAACTGAGGGAAAATTATGAGATTTAGCATATAACCTTATCATTATGTCCACCCAACAACAACACAGTTTATTCTGGAGATTGTACAGCAGATTTCAATGTTTATTTATATGCGGTATATAATTTACGGGTCAGAGATTAAGTCCATAATTTTAAAAGTATTACACCTTCACCAAGACACATCCCAGCTTTTTAAAAGATTGTCTCGTGGTTTCCGTTTTGGCACAAACTGCGCGCAGTTAAATGGGATTTTTCACAGGTGTCGTCAATGTGGGTTCTTTCATGAAACGTGCTTATATAAATAAATATATAAATAAATCTTAACATTAATATAATATTAATAGCTAATATTTGAATGTGTGAATATTGTTCAATGGGATTGAATGTGAAATTGTGTACACTTCAAAGCATCGCTATGAAGTTGTACACGTATCTTTGTCAAGAAGCTGATCACAGGAAACTGTTTCATACTGTTACAAATCCCCAAAAAAGAGTAGTGCATGCATTGGGTTTGAGTAAACGGTCATTTCGTCGATGGGTGCAAGAATCTGGAATATAACCAACACGCCATAAGCAAACGGTAGGTAGAAAGGCAATTGTAGACAGCTTTGACAAGGATGTCCTCGGGCGAGTTACTATAAAAATGATGGATGCCAAAGAAAAAGTGACTTTAAGAAAACTTAGGGTTTGGTTGAGAAAGAACAATAACATAGAGCTACCCAAAACAAAATTATCAGGACATTAGGCTACACTTTTAGAAGGTACAAGGGAGGTAGGAATATCCTTTGCGAGCAACCAAATTTAGGAGCCATGAGAAGCAGATACCTACGTGAAATAAGAGAAATTCGCAAAGAAAATTATGACATAGTGTATTTGGATGAGACGTGGATCAATGCGTACCACACAAGTGAAAAGGAATGGCAATCAGTGGATGGAAAGATAAAGCGTTATGTACACAGTAGTAAAGGGCAGAGTTTGGTAATAGCCTATGCTGGTAGTACTCATAATGGCTTACTACAGAATGCTGGACTCGTGTTCGTATCAAAGCATACAGATAATAGGGATTATCATAATGAGATCAGTGTTAATGTATTTAGAGATTGGCTCGAGAAAACAGTACTTCCATCCCTTGATAGACCGTCTTGTCTAATCATGGACAATGCATCATATCACAATGTTGTTGCCCAAGAAGACAAAATACCTAGGCATCGAGCACAAATGAAGCAATAAAGATATATCCCCGAAGGGAAAATATACCATTTCCAGAAACATATTTCAAGCTAGTTGTTGTCCCTTGTAAAACAGGCGCAAAAATGTAAGAAATATCAAATTGACAAGTTGATAGAAGAGCATGCCATAGGTGCTTGAGACTTCCGCCGTATCATTCTCATTTAAACCCTATAGAACTTGTGTGGGCTAAAATTAAAGGACAGGTGGCAGCTGCCAATACTACATTCAAATTGTCTGACGTCAAGATACTAGCCCAGTCCGCGCTATTAAATACCGATACAAGTTACTGAAAAAAATGTGAGGACGATGTGTTGAAAGAGGAAGAGGACTATTGGAGAAAGGATGGATTGAATTTTATGCAACCGAGAGCAGTCATTAACCTACTGGAGTCGCCCGACACAGATTAAGGTCTGAGCAGATCGCAGACCTTAACCCACGTGCACACTTACTGGGATATTCTGCTCCAACTATTCAGACGAATTGCAGGCCCTAAACATTACAGCATCAGCACAATGTCGGTGGCAACAGTTTGTATTCCATAGTGATGAATTTTCAATTCCGCATGCCCTCAGCGGTGACAAAAAACTGGTATTGAAAACACACACACACACACACACACACACACACACACACACACACACACACACACACACACACTAAACGCATTGAATACCAACAGAAGAGTAATATTGCGGTGGAAACTGACATATTATGACATAAAAAGAAACGTGAAGGCAAACAGTTGTCAAATTAGGGGACAACACACGTGCATACGAATCAATCTATATCCTTCAATGAAAATAGGACCAACATCTTGGTCGTTTAGAAGAAAGCCTACTACAGAGACCCTGACAACTATTTTCATAGTGCAAAACAGGTAATCATGTTCCGTCTCTGAACGGTAAACAGCAGAGTAGACAATCTTTCACGGAGACTCAAAGCGGGTCTGTCACCCATGTGTAGGTGTGAAAAATCTACACAGACAGCTGAACATATCCTTAAAAATGGACACATGATGACTAAATTGAGGTATCTATTTCTGGTCACTCCATACGCACATTAAAGCACGGCTATTTGGAAGCTTTCACGAACTCAATATAAAAAGCTAAATGCATCCTAGTAACATGATTACTTGTGTACAATTATTAACCAGCAGCTGAAGAAATAAGAAGAAATGAAAAATAAGGTAAGAAATATATTCCTTCTACTTTCCTGTCAATTTACACATTATTTACCCCATGCCTCTGTAAATTCTCTGACTTTACTAATATTACACATTGCACGCCTCTCGGGAGTCTCCGTGGTGAAGTGGTCAAGCTGTCTAACTCGGGCTTCGAAGGTTGTATGTTCGATTCCGAGCCGCGTCCTTCATTTCACGAGTGCATTTTTTCGAAGACTGCCGAGGGTCGTCGCTAGAGCTACGGAGTTCGTGCTTTGTGCGACGCTTTCCGCGCTGCAGAAAGAGACTGAGCCATATGGGATAAAAACCCGATGCAATGCAGTCGACCCTGTCAACTTTTAAGCTACTTTTTATTTTATTGCATCCACTCCCATACGAATCTGGCTACGCCGTGTACTTGTGTCGTTACCCGAAATGACGTGCTTCACTGTAAGACTAATTTGTTAGCGTGAATTCACTACATTTTCAGAAATTTCGCCGCTTTCGATGATTTAAGTTGCTTTTAGATCTATCAAAGACATATTCCTTGGGTGGGGGTAAATATAAGACGGCAGGAAAAATTTCATAACGATGCAGCAGACAGTTTTCAAAATAATTGATCGTGAATGACGGCATTCATTTCTGGACAGACTATAGTGTGTCAGCGAAACGATAGCAGGGAGATGGGTTAACACTGAGCCAACAATAGCATCAGAAGCTGAAACAATAGTCACAGCCGCGCTGGTTTATCGTGTGCAATCTGGCATAGCATGGGTATCTGAGATACCGCCCTGGCTGAAGAAATATTCCATGACATGTCTCTTCCCCCCCCCCCCCTCTCTTTTCATCTCTCTCTCTCTCTCTCTCTCTCTCTCTCCTCTCTCTCTCTCTCTCTCTCTCTCTCTCTCTCTCTCTCATCAGAGCTGAGATGCATCCAGTGTGTTGGGCACATTATGAGAAGAAATAAACTAGACAATCTGGTGACAACTGGCAATATTTAGGGGAAAAGAACAAGCGGAAGGCAAAGAAGAAAATATCTGGATGCTTGGCCACATGGCATGGTCGGGACAAGAAAACAGTGCTGATTCACGACTCTGGTGATCGTTTAAGATGGCGAAACATGACCGCCCACGCTTACTGGCATGGCACATAATGAATGAATGAATTAATTAATTAAAGAATGAATGAATGAATGAATGAATGAATGAGAAAGATAACAAGGGCAGCATTTAGACAGTCCTGTGTGCCCAATCCTTCTTCTTCTTCTTCTTTTTCTTCTTCTTCTTCTTCTTCTTCTTCTTCTTCTTCTTCTTCTTCTTCTTCTTCTTCCCCTTCTTCTTCTTCTTCTTCTTCTTCTTCTTCTTCTTCTTCTTCTTCCTCCTCCTCCCCCTCCTCCTCTTCTTCTTCTTCCTCCTCCTCTTCTTTCTCCTCCTCTTCTTCTTCCTCTTCTTCTTCTTCTTCTTCTTCTTCTTCGTCTTCTTCTTCTTCCTCCTGCTCCTCCTCTTTTTCTTCCTCCTCCTCCTCCTGCTCCTCCTCCTCCTCCTTCTCCTCCTCCTCCTCTTCTTCTTCTTCTTCTTCTTCTTCTTCTTCTTCTTCTTCTTCTTCTTCTTCTACATCTTCTTTTGTCCTACTGCTTGTGCCGTGAAGTGTCGCAGAGAGGTGGAATATGTAACTGTCTCTGTAGTGCTTGTTTTGTTGCCTTTACTAACGTTATGTTTGATGTTTAATTTTTTTTCTTCAGTGTCTCTTTCACTCCATCTATCCAACTCTTTGTGGGTCGCCCTCTCGCCTTGTATCTCTATTTCCTCATGCAGAGCTCGCCTTCGGATTCATAAGCCTGCGAGGCTAAACCCAGGACTATCATTCTGAGCCGGTGATAGAACGGGGTAGGAGTAATGGTGAAATCCAAATCGAAATAGAGCGCTCTAGCCGCTCGTTGATCTCATTCCATTCCAACTAAATGTACCCACTGGAAAATAATGTCCCATTTTGTATTCGCTGTCTATGTCTCTTCTTCATTCACTCCATCCCTCCCTCACTCTCTCACCCACTCATTCACTCCATCCCTCCTTAACTCTCTCACTCACTCACTCCTTAACTCACTATCTCTCTTGTTTTCCCTTTCCTATTAATGAACAGATCAGATGTCAGACACGGAATGACACGTACCGAGAATTTGCTGTGCAATGAGAATCGCGGCTTAAGGCACAATTAGGAATGTGACATTTCCCTGAGGCAAGACACTGGAGATAGATAAATCCTGGGCGTGGATAGCAAGAGAAAGTCAGAGAATGATCGCCTAGACCAGTGGTTCCCAACCTATTTTGGCCGATGCACCCCTTGTTCAGAACGTAACCCCCCCCCCTCCCCCTTTCCGTATGTCCTCCCTGTATATCCCCCCTTTCCGTATGTCCTCCCTGTAAATCCCCCCCCCCCCCACCCCCATTTTACTCAGTGTACGTAAATATGTAAGCTGAATTTTAATAACAAATACTAGAACAAGTCAAGACGTCTACATAAAATGTTATTTGCGGGTCTACCTACATTATAAAATGAATTTAAGAAGGGCGAGAAGTACAGAACTGTAAAGTATGGAGCGAAAAACAATATCTGTCACACGTCGTTCTTGATGATAATATCACGAAGTTCTTACGATGATATGTTCATGATATTGTCGTGTGGTGGTCGTTGTCTAGGTAACGATACTCATGGTGTGTCAATGGAGATATCTAACTGTCTTTTAATCCAACTGACCCCAGAAGTGCACCTTCACCAGACATGACACAAGATTGAGTTGGCGCACATAATCATTTATTCCAGAAATAAGACGGACAGACGGAACATGTTTATACATCTAGAAATAATGTAATCCATAGAATATAAATATTCTCCTCACAATTTAACCAGCACACATCACTGGCTTCTCACGACCTGCTGAATCTCAAATTCACAAGACATTTAGTCCAACTACTATGCACGGCTGGATCTCCCACAATACGACCCACCCACTGGGTCGGAGCCTCTGCTCTCTATGTAACCCAATCTGGGTTTTAGGACTGCCTTTACCGCTCGGAGAATCGCACAACACAGTTCTCCGTGGACTACCGACTCCATTGGTATCTCAAACTCAACTCCCCGAAGTCCATTGACTTCACACACAAATACACTATCTCTCGCCCCATCCCAACTAGGGGTTTTTCTCTACCCTCACTATTTTATTTCTCAGGACTGGCTGTTTTCTCATAGCCAGGTCAGTCACTTTACTGCCTCCCACTTTCACCTCCATTCTTTCTCATGCCCGGTAACTCAACTCATTGTCAATGACCCAGGCTTATGTCAATATCAAGTAATCGGTTCTTGTTTTAACGCGATCTTGAAATAATCTCAATTCCCTAATTCACCCCCACCCCCGAAACCATAAAATCACCACCGGTTGAGAACCACTGGCCTAGACAGAAACAGGAACACTGAGGCTGCTGACACGTAAGGCCACTGGTAAGAGGAGATGGATTAACACAGGACTAGGTATCCCGACAAGACAAACGACACCGTCTTCGTCATCCTGTACCCTGCATATCCTGGACACCTGAAAGATGATGGATATTACCGCTCCACCGAAGAAAACAAGTCATAATCTTGAGGCTCCGCACAGGACACAGTAAGCTAAAATACCACGCGTTTAATAAACTAAAGATGGGAGATACTGATGAATGTAACTGTGTGGCTGACAAAATGACTGGTAAACATTTCTTTCAGGGGCCAAACATACGCAGATCAGAGAAAACTATTTTGGTCTACATCCGCTCCATTTGAGAACAAATTATAGGGAGGTGTCAACAAGCTTAAGCAGCCTGCTGCTTTCTTGGGATTTGTTTATATCGACATCTGAAAGAGAACAAGAAAGTGAAGAAGATGTCCTGCAAACAGGCCTTCGTATTAAATTTCTCTACAGATGTCGGTCCTTGGTGGTCTGGATCAATTCTACCGATGCTATTTCTTCATTTAATCGTCTTGGGCCGTTAAGCATAATTTCTCTCGGTCTGCCCCTGTCTCTTCTAGCGCAGATGTTTCCAGTTGTTGCGATGTTTTCCATTGCCTCTCGTTTCATTTTATAACCAAAGAATATTTTCTCACTTTCGTATAGTTGTGTATAATGCCCTACATGGTGTGAAACATGGACAAATAACAGACAAGCTGAGAAACATCTCTTGTGGGTGGAAATGTGGATTTTGAGACAAATGCAAAGAATACTATGGACGGAGAGAAAATCAAAAGAGACAGTCCTTCAAGAGACAAATGAAAAACGGAGATTGATTAGAGAAATTAAGCGTAGATAGTAAATATTTTTTGGACATTCTATGTGGAGAAATGGACTTGAAAATTTTGTGACAACTGGCAAGCTTGATGGGAAGAGAGCAAGAGGAAGATAAAGGGATAAATACTTTGATGGTTTGGCAGCATGGAATAGTCAGGAGAAGTACAGAGATCTGATTCAAGACTCCGGTGACCGTGTGAGATGGCAAACCATGACCTTTCACCATGACACTTGATGATGATGATGATGATGATGATGATGATGATGATGATGATGATGATGATGATGATGATAAATGCCCCACTTTCATCACCCTCTTCCAAGCAACCGTTGTTATATACTCAGGCCGTCAAAGGAAAGGTATACGCCACATTGTTTCAGAAACCACACCTCCGCTTGTTTCAGAATCCATATCTCCGCTTGTTTCAGAAAACCACATCTCCGCTTGTTTCAGAAAACCACATCTCCGCTTGTTTCAGAAAACCACATCTCCGCTTGTTTCAGAAACCATATCCCTGCTGCCTTCAAGTTCTTCGTAATTTGTTGGTTCACATTCTAAGATTCCCTGTCATACATCAGAACATGTTCTATATAGCATGTCATTACTCTCCGACATTCAATGATAAAATACTTTTCATAGTCTGAAATGCAGCGTCTGTGTGGCCTATTCTGCTCTTAATCTCTGTCACATATCTTCTTTCGCTTGATGTACGATTACCCCCAAGACTTGGCTAGATACGTGTCCTTCTATTGTAGTATCACATTTTAGTATTACTATTTCTTTGCTGTCACTCTCTTTCTGTTGTCGTGGTATACAAGGGAAGTCCACATGTTGCACTCTATTGAAATTGACGTGGCCGGAAGGGTAAGAGCGCTCGCTCTTTAACATCCAGTGCTCTGATGACGGAGTACAGAGGTTCATTCCCTACATTGACATTAAGTTGGACTTCAATGTTGACTTCTCGTTCAGAAAGCAATGGCAAACTACTACACGTAACACTGCCTAGAAATGCAACCTCGGGTTCAACGTCCAACAAAGGACATACAACATGGTTGCCTGCGTCTGTGGCCAAGGGGTAGCGAACCGGCACACCGGTTTCGAAATCAGCGGCATGCCACATGGAAGCGGACCGCCATGCGTTGATTTTTAACAATCGTATGAGCGTCGGTCGTTCAGAAAACGATGGCAAACTACCAAACTGATATTTCCTAGAAAATCTCAAACAGCTACACATTCCGGGGTTGACCGCAACTTTCTGTAAAAGACGTGCAATTAACGTCTATTACTGCAATATCCAACAGCAGTTATCTGGGGGTTTTCAGCTATCAATACTTCGCCATCTGCATAGCGAAGTCTGTTTACACTGTAACCTCCAACTCGTGTTCCTAGATTATCTTTGATCTCTCTTGTTATTATTTCGCAATAGACAGACAAAAGATCCGGTGACAAAACAGCATTGCCTCACTCTCTGCTCGTAACTGCCCGCTTTAGTTTCCGTGTTAATTACTGCCACTTGCTTCCAGTAAATGTCCCTCATTATTATTATTATTATTATTATTATTATTATTATTATTATTATTATTATTATTATTGGATATTTCTCGCCGACTTTAATACCCTGCAACATTTTTACCATTGCATCGTGGTCTGTGGAGCAAAAGGCACAAACAAACTAAAATTATACGTTTCCACACAAGTCTTTTTAACGAACAAAAAAAAATAAAATAGAAATCAGACAACAAGAATGCTTTGGTGCAAACAAAAATAACACTCCACACGGAAACCCGACCACACTGAAATAAAAATACAAGCAGGAAGCATGGGAAACTAAACAAGGGAATGATTGCAAGTAAATACAGGGAAACTGATAGCAGTGAGTCTAAACAGATTTGTTTCCTTAAATTGTATACACGCATACATGTAAGTACGCACGAGAACACGCACATACAAACACACACATATGTTTGTGTATTTGTGTGTGCGCATTCGCGTACGTACATACTTGTGTGCGTATGCTCTCTTAGCGCTATAATTTACCAACCTTTCATACTCTCATGGCACTATACTTTACCAACATATGATTAGCCTGTAGCACTATACCTTACCAACATCTCATACTCTCATATAGTTATACGTTACCAGCATCTCATACTCTCGTGAGTACTATTCTATACCAACACCTCATACTCTCACAGAACTATTCTATACCAACACCTCATACTCTCACAGAACTATACTTTACCAACATCTCATACTCTCGTGAGTACTATTCTATACCAACACCCCATACTCTCACAGAACTATACTTTACCAACATCTCATACTCTCGTGAGAACTATTCTATACCAACACCTCATACTCTCACAGAACTATACTTTACCAACACCTCATACTCTCACAGAACTATTCTATACCAACACCTCATACTCTCACAGAACTATACTTTACCAACACCTCATACTCTCACAGAACTATTCTATACCAACACCTCATACTCTCACAGAACTATACTATACCAACATCTCATACTCTCACAGAACTATACTTTACCAACACCTCATACTCTCACAGAACTATTCTATACCAACACCTCATACTCTCACAGAACTATACTTTACCAACATCTCATACTCTCACAGAACTATACTTTACCAACATCTCATACTCTCACAGACTATTCTATACCAACACCTCATACTCTCACAGAACTATACTTTACCAACACCTCATACTCTCACAGAACTATTCTATACCAACACCTCATACTCTCACAGAACTATTCTATACCAACACCTCATACTCTCACAGAACTATACTCTACCAACATCTCATACTCTCGTGAGAACTATTCTATACCAACACCTCATACTCTCACAGAACTATTCTATACCAACACCTCATACTCTCACAGAACTATTCTATACCAACACCTCATACTCTCACAGAACTATTCTATACTAACACCACATACTCTCACAGAACTATTCTATACCAACACCTCATACTCTCACAGAACTATTCTATATCAACACCTCATACTCTCACAGAACTATTCTATACCACCACCTCATACTCTCATAGCGCCATACTTTACCAACACCTCCCAACGTTGTAGCAGTATGCTTCATTACATACTACTGCTCTATGTTTGTCGCGAGATTGCCATGAGTTAAACAGATAAATATACCGACGTTTGCTGGGCGTGTATTTTCTAGGCCCACAACAGCCGTACTGGAAAAACAGCACAGGTTACATCAGGTCAGCCCATATACACATTTGGTGGTGAGTGAGGAGGAAGTGAGTGCGCTGAATCAGATATCACTTTGACAAGTCATAAACACATCAGACGGAAATGGCTGCGGGGATTGTCACCACTGAACAGAAGCTTGACAGTTGTCAACAGTCAGAGACAAACCGGAATTGGCAGCGAGAGACAGGAAAACAGTGCATCTGTCAATTCTTGGTTTCCGGCACATCGAGAAGTTGACGGGGTTATTTGCAACTCTTTGTTGGAAGTAGACATAAACTTGCTGGCTTGTTTTGAAAATCTTAACAATTACTGACAACTTTGACAGGACTAAAGCCAGGAAAATAGATTCTTGCAAATGGCTGATATGTCCAAATAACACCTGTGTGGGGGCGAAAAGGATAACGTCACGTGGACAACTTGGGTAGTTTGCCATATAAACTCGAGTTGGGATCAACTAGGGTGGACTTGAATAATGCTCTAGTCGGAGTGAGGGCACTGCAGCGCCTAGTGGAAATAATATCTACCGTGTGTTAATTAGTGACTTAATTTTACACGTGCCTATATGGCAGATGTAGATATGATTTATAGGACTGCAGTAGTGCCATTTAAGGTATAACTTATTATAATATATTCGTTATAATTACTTTAGGCAGTAGCCTTGTTAAACTATAGTGTGATGATTAGCACTGTTAGTGGAAACTAGCTAGATTAGGGAAGTGATACTTGGCTCTGTTAGCTAGAATAGATTAGTGAAGTGTTGATAAGCTTTACTAGTTGAGTAATGAAGGATAATTGGGATCCTCCCGTAGGTGTCCCTGGTGGGCGGGGTTCCGCATTCTGTTTGCTGATATTTTTCTTTGTCATAGCCTGATTCGACTCTAGGTGGGTAGCTAATCTGCTCTATGACTAAGTCTAGTTAGCTAAAGATCATTAAGCAAGGTGATAGGCTTACACTCAGCCGAAAGGATCAGTGACTAGTACTATCACCAGATGTGTTGTTTCTATCCTAGGTTCCCTACCAGATCCAAGGAAACTCAACAAGTTTTGGGAAAGACTTAAAAAACCCATTCTGAAGAACACCAGTTCAAGAGTCAATAACGTTGCATACAGAAAGCAACTAAAAGCTAAAAGGACGTTGATTCACCACACATAGTGATGATTACAGATGCACCATACAGCATCAGACAGTAGTAACTACCGGAGAACAATCTAATAGTTACCTAGTGTTATATAATCTCGTGTAATAGAACACAAGACATTATACTTCAGGCTAGATAGACACGAGTGAGGATCCAGTACAGTAACAATTAACATTAATGACTGTGTACACACTGCAAAAGACTTGTGCAGTTTGTTTAGGAACATTAGGAACGGACATTGTGTAGAGTGCAACCGGTCCCTGATTAACTCTTAATACCACCGGTGTCTATTTCGGATGTTCATGAAATTGGATTACCAGAGGTCTACAGAGGCAAAGCATTATCCGGCAAGATGGTTCCGGCAACGGGTGAGACGTACTTGTTCTGACGTAACGTGCTGTGGTCTATCTTTGCTGTGATCAGCTGACTGAGTTGATGTCTGAGAGACAGAGTCTACACACTTTATAGAACACGTCACACATTTTCTTCACATACACGTCTCATATACATTACACTTTTATTTTAATAAATTACTCTTTATTAATTTCTAGAAGCAAGAATTGTTGAGTATGTTGCGTTGGGGAAGTATGAGAAGGGGGCATAGTACGACAGTGTGAGAGTGATAGGAAAAGGTGTCCATAGGCTGATGGAGTGTGTTGGACGGAAGCTGGTGGATTCTCCAGAATATTGAGGGGGGAAAAAAAATAATATTATAATGTGGGTGTCGGATCTCCTCACTCCAGGGACGACACTTTAAAGGAGGACACGACAATGTTACTACCAGCAACAGCGCAGCCCGGACACAATTTTTTAAAGTTAAAAATCTACCCAGGATCCTCGCCGGTGCTACGGAGTTCGTGCAGTGAGCTGAGATTCTCCGGACTCAGGCTTGAGTTGGGGTAGAACGGGGCACTTACGGGTTACACCCATGTGCCGTGATGTTGATCAATTGACTAAACTAAACTAAACCAAACCAGCAACAAAGAACGCACCCCTCACCTCCCCCTACCCCCCTACAAAAATCTGACGCCGCAACAGTACTCTATGTTTCACACAACAGACCAACGCGGCTGAACGAACTATTTGTTTGCTCGGGAGAAAGGCACACAGATCGATAGCTCATTACTGACGTGTGACAAACGAAGCACATCATTAAGCTCACCTGGGGAGGGCCGAACTAGATGCCAGCTAACCCAGCGACCAGATTAACAAACCAGCCTTTTCCTCCCCTTGACAAAAATACGTTACCGAGTTATCTCCTATTTGCTTAGTCATTTCCTAACAGGGGGGATTCCCAATAGTCATTCTAACAAGTTGTTTGAATTCAATACTATATCGGTGTAACTAGCCAATGCATGTGCCATTAGTGCTTCTGTATTCTTTTTTTTTTTCTTTTATCTTTCTCTGTCTTTCTTTACTTTCAAGTATGTCTTCCTTTACTTCAAAGTATGGCTTTCTTTACTTCCAAGTCTGGCCTTCCCTACTCCCTTGTCTGTCTTAAATTTTTGGTTCCTCTGTGTGTATTTCTTGCTTTCTATATTTCTTCAACATCTTTATAATCAGTAGTTATGATGACGATCAACATCATCATCATATTTGTTTACTTATCTATTACGTTAATCATCACCAATATAATTACCATCAACAGTCGTTGTTATCTTCCTCTTTTTCTGCCTCTTCTATTCCACTTCTAACACTTTTCTATTTGGTTTGTCTTCCCCCTCCTTGTTTAAGAAACAAGCCCATAAGGGAAGAGAAGAATAGTAACACTGTTGCCTTCCATGCATGTCGCAAGAGGCGACTAAGGAGGCTTGGGCTGAGACTTAGTCTATAGTCTATTGGGACTTCCGGTCCCCAACATGGCGGATAGGCATTTAAACCGTTAAGGCCTCTGGGGTGTCTATGCTTGTGGCTACTGTTTGCATTCGCATTTTCCTCATGTTGGACTGGTAGTGCATGGTTCCGTCGCCCTGCTACTGAGCGAGTGTGTAGTGCGACACAGTGAGCTGTGAATTTCTGCGTGGAATGTTTTTGCATCTGCCTGCGGTTGTTTGTAGCGTGAACTGCATGTTCGGAAAGATGGCGGCCGGCTGTTGCTGAATTGACTGGTTTGCCTTTTCGGTTCATGAGTGCAATTTTCAGGAGACTTCTGGGAGCCGTCGTTGGAGCTACGGAGTTCGTGCTTTGTGCGGCGCTTTCGGCGGGTCTTCCTGCGGAAAGAAACGGAGCCACATGGGATAAAACCCGGTCAAGTGAAGTCTTTCTGGTGACTGCCGTTTCCATCAACGATGAACTGTATTTTTCGTGGAGGACTTTTGTGCTGGCATTCTGGCGGCGGCATTATGCACAGTGTACCTGTGCGGGCTGTTGGCTTGCCGATACTCCTGTCTATTCCATTGTTCACATAGGGCAGTGAGGAGCATTTTGTGTGATATTCACTGGCACAGGAACGGAGCATAATGGGAACGTCCCGTTGCCGTAAAGTTGGAACCGCGACTAACTAACTAACTAAAAGCAATCACACATACAACTTTGGAAAAGAAAAAAAAACACTTTACTTAGAAGCAATTATCCATCAACAGATACAGTCGTAGATGTATGATCTAATAAATAGTTTCTTCCTAATCCCTATACCCCCCCCCCCCCCTTTTCTCTTCCATTTAGGGCACTGTACCCCAACCAACTCACGCCAAACCGTCCTATCTGTTGCGACGTCCTGCAGCTCCCTCCATATTCCCCCCATATAGTTCGTTCCTGTCTTTATTTTTTTTTTCCGTGTTTGTTTAGGTCTCCTACTATTCCCATCGCTTTTTTTTCTTTTTCCAAACGTGTCCAGTGTGTGTCATATCTAGCTCCAGTGTCCTTTCCTCACTTCTTGATTCACCGGGGGCTTGGTTAGTTCTCTCCATGAGCTCTACATTAGTGATTCTATCACACCATTTCGTCCCACTATTCTGTGGAGGCATCAATTAATGGCGGTTTGTAGCACTACCAATTAATGGCGGTTTGTAGATTATTAGCAATTCTGGTATTTTTTCATGTTTCTAGTTCGTTCAGTCAGTCAGTCAGTCAGTCAGTCAGTCAGTCAGTCATTCAGCCAGCCAGCCAGCCAGTCAGTCAGTCAGTCAGTCAGTCTGCATGCCTGTATGTAAGTAAGTGTGGAACACTATAGTTACATATTCTAACTGGTGTTAAATTTAATTTCCCTTGACTTCCACAGGTATCCTAGTAATATGAATAAAGTAGAAACGACGCCAGTGTGAATCCTGGATGACTGATTCCTTTTCCCGCTGTGGCTACAACTAGTTCCGGCACATGGGTCACAACTCTGCGTGGAGAAGCCATGTGACGATTGGATTTCCAACTCCCGACACCAGCAACGGCATCCAAGCCCGCAGGCAGACAATATCTGAAACGTCACAATAATCCAGGATTCTAAGCCAAGGTAAAGGTCACCATAATAAACATCATCATACAGTGCTACCTCCGCACTGAAGTTCGTATGTAATGAGTATTCGGGAGTCTCTGTGGCGAAGGGGTCAAACCGTCTGACTCGGACTCCGAAGGTTGTGGGTTCGATTTCGGGCCACGTCCTTCGGTTCACGAGTGCATTTTTTTTGGGGGGGGGGGGGGGGGCGGAGACTCCTGGGGGTCGTTTTAGAGCTACGTAGTTTGTGCTTTGTGAAAGAGACTGAGCCTGAGCCATATGGGATAAAAACCTGGTGCAATGAAGTCGACCCTGTCGACTTTTAAGCGACTTTTTAAAAGTATCCATCACCTTACGTCCTGAGCCTTCACATAACCTTGTTCTAGTCCATCTCTTTTGGCGGCTGCGGCTGAGTTATAGTGAACGCTGCTTCACAATCCCGACATACTGGGTTCGAAGTCACACTCGGGCAATTTGTGAGCAGATAATTTTCAAAACTGAATGAGCGACGGCCGTTCAGAAATCAATGCTACAATGCCGAACGTAAGCGTAACTAGAAAATCACATACAGCAAATAAATGCTGGAGTTGATTGCGACGTCCTGCAAAGTCCATCTCTTGATGTTGTCCTCCCACATACAACGATGTCTTCCTCTTGCCTACTTCTATTCCATCGTTTCCTCCAACACATTCATTAACAAGGAGCTGTGTCTTTATATGACGGAAATATCTAACTTTTCAGACCATGATCTCATTCAGTCATTTTTTTTCCCGATACCAGTTTATGTGCTCCTTCATTGGGTGTTGGCCTCTACCACCGTAATATTCCCCCGTTCGTCTATATAACAATATTTCCATGCTACCGAACGGCAAATCTCCAGCCCAGTATAACAACCAGACATAAAGCAACTGGAAGTACTTGTTGAACGCCTGGCATTTGAGGAAAGATGCCCCACCGATAGCAGCCCAAAGCAATAACATCCACAGAAAATATAAAAGAACACAATGTAAACATCCACAATCTAGCTATCCTTGGGAGAAGTCTGAACTGTGTAACCTTCCTCGGTTAGAAACAAACAAAATTCATTAACCGCCCTTTTTTGTTTTGTTCTGTTTTATCGTTAAATAAAATACGCTTGGGGTTTTCTCTTTTGATAAAAGTTACAAGGGGGTGTGTTTAAACCTACCAACATTCTGTTTATTTTCTCAAAAACGGTTTTGAAATGTCTTGGTGTTCGTCGCGGCTATGCGATGTTTACATGGTTCGTCATTTATGCATAGACTAGCTGACCCGGATACAGAATTACAGTGTAAAGAACCAGCAGAAATATACTATAATAGATATGCACATAACATACAGTTTGTTTATCTTGATTATTAAAGATTTTCAACGTATATTTCATGTAATGTTGATTACCTCTGAAGTCGGAGTGGGTTCGCCTGATGGCGATGGACACTGTTCATATGGAAAACTATCCCACACGCAAAATTCAGTCCATCACTACTATAAATAGTGTGTATGGACTACGCTTGAGTTCAAAGCGAACGAGCGAACAAAAAAATGTAGTGCTAATGCTAGTAAGACCACCGATGTATATTTTATGTAATGTTGATACTAGAAGGACTATCGATGTATATTTTATGTAATGTTGATACTAGAAGGACTATCGATGTATATGTTATGTAATGATGATGCGAGAAAGACCGTAGGTGTATATCTCATGTCATGTTGATGCTAGAAAAACCGTCGATGTATATTTTATGTAATGTTGATGCTAGGGAGACCGTCGATGTATATATATTACATGTAATGTTGATGCTAGAAAGACCGTATGTGTATATTTTATGTAATGTTGAAGCTAGAAAGACTGTCGATGTATATTTCATGTAATGTTGATGCTTGAAAGACCGTCGGTGTATATTGTATGTTATGTTGATGCTAGAAAGACTGTCGATGCATAATTCGTGTAATGTTGATGCCTGAAAGACCGTCGATGTATATTTTATGTAATTTTGACGCTAGAAAGACCGTCGATGTATATTTTATGCAATGTTGATGCTTGAAAGACCGTCGATGTATATTGTATGTTATCTTGATGCTAGAAAGACCGTCGATGTATATTTTATGCAATGTTGATGCTTGAAAGACCGTCGATGTATATTGTATGTTATCTTGATGTTAGAAAGACCGTCGATATATATTGTATGCAATGTTGATGCTTGAACGACCGTCGATGTATATTGTATGTTATGTTAATGCTAGAAAGACCGACCATGTATACCTCATGTCATGTTGATCTAGAAAGACTGTCGATGTATATTTTATATAATGTCGATGCTATAAAGGTGTCGATATGTATTTTGTATATTGCTTAGTCTGGAAAGACCATCGATGAATATTTTAAGCAACGCTAATTTTATGAATACGGTCAGAAACTCAGAATCTATTAGTTTTGACCAGATGTTCCACGTTTTGGTTAAAATTAAAATGCGGTACCCAGTCAAATAACGATCGATACATTTATACAGATATAATAAACGAACTTGAAAAAGTATAACGGCCTGCATGACTTAAACACAAGAGCGTATGTTGCAGAAGATGGCGAAGAGAAAGAGGGAAAAAAAGGAGGAGGGATAAGAGGAAGAAGAAGAGGAGGAAGAGAAAGAAGAATATGGGGCAAAGTATTTCAATATTTCTACAACTGAGGCAAAGTACATAAGCGCCTCTCTCTCTCTCTCTCTCTCTCTCTCTCTCTCTCTCTCTCTCTCTCTCTCTCTCTCTCTCTCTCTCGCCCGCTCACTTACCCAGCCCTTCCCACCAAAGATATGCATGTACAAAAACTGAGAGTGAGGAAGCAGAAAGGGCACATAGGAGACAACCAATGCTAGCTCTCCCCCCCCCCCACCCCCAACCCACACACACACACACACACACACTGGAAGAAGAAGAAAACAATCTTGTCTTTCCAACGACGAACCGAGTCACCCATTGATTCTCACAGACAATGTATGCAGAAGTGAGGAAAGCAAAACAATTCCACAAACTGACACGGGTTGCGGCTGGGGCGAGAATCTGGGCGTTGGCTTTCCCCCTGGCTGCTGTAGGAGAAGCAAAACATACACACCCTCGGTGTATGGGGGACCCCCCCCCCCCTCCTCCCCCCTCCCCCAGTGGGGTCGCCGAGGAGGAGGAGGAGGGCCACAAGGACAACTGTGGTTTCTCACGCATATCTTAGATACAATTCATGAGGGTTTGTTATAATGACGACAGGACAACTATGGGAAACGCGCTTGAAGAGATACACGCACACACGCAAAATAGTACATGGAGTTAAGAAGAAGAAAATAAAACCATAGAGACAATTATTGAATGTCGGTCGTAGGGATGATACGATAGGTCTTCACATATACTAGAACACTGCAAAACGAGGTGGGGTGGCCATTTCCCTTCCTCGCCGCCTTCCTTCCCACATAATTCTGAAAATTATCCGGTATCCTTTTCATAAGGCTGGGTGGGGTAATCAACCGTAGGCGAATTTTGATATCGTTTTGCGCTGATTTAGATGGTATGAGTGTCAGTCGTTCGGAACGCCATGGCGAACTACTATATGTAAAACTGCCTAGTAAATCACACACAGCCAATAAATTCTGGGGTTCTCAGAAGAAGAGGACGACCTTGTAAACGACATAAAGATAGAATAACAGAGTCCATGGGCGTCTTTATATAAAGTCCATAAACGGGCACTCTCCCGCTGTTTATGTTTCACCCCGACACCGCAAGGTACAAGAGGAACCAGATGAGATGAGAAAGATCTATGTGCCCAACTTCGGCGTGCATTTGTGTCAAGTGTGCTTCTACCAGACTTATTCCAGCCCAGGAAGCGGGCCCTATCCACCCTGGGTATGTTTTCTTTCCTAACACTTTTCCAATATAGTGTCCTTATGGCCTCTGCGATTTCCCAATGCAGTGTCTTTATAGATTCTGCGATATTCAACTGCCTTGGGATTATTTTTTTACGTGTGCACGGGATTTCCTGTTGCTCGGCCTACCCAAGAGATAAGGCGGACGTTGATATCATTAGATACCAGTGGCTCATGGAAAAATCCCCAACCCTTTTCTGAACTCGAATCCGGTAGCTTCTGCGCTTGAAACGGACATCGTAACCTTCGGCTACGGTCCCCCAAAATTTACAAACAGGACTGGACAGACTGAATTATAATCTCAGGCTCAAGACAGGTTCGTCGGAACTCTCTCTCTCTCTCTCTCTCTCTCTCTCTCTCTCTCTCTCTCTCTCTCTCTCTCTCTCTCTCTCTCTCTCTCTCTCTCTCTACCTCTTGACGCATGTTTCCCTTGCGTATAGTGTTGCTCTGGTTTAACACTTAAACAACCATCTCTTGACGCTAATTTCGCAAGTGTATCATGTCGCTTTGGTTTAACACTCTGTTGCTGTTCACCCCAACTCATTACATTATATGGTCGAGAGTATGTTCAGGCCCCAATACCGTCTGCCTACTTTTGCCCGCTACGACTATATATATATATATATATATATATATATATATATATATATATATATATATATATATATATATATATATATATATACTAGCTGACACCGGTCCGGCTTCGCCCAGCCCCTGGCGGGGATCTGTCTGTCTGTCTGTCTGTCTGCCTGTCTGTCTGTCTGTCTGCCCGGCCCGGCTTCACCCAGTCCCTGGTGGGGAGCATCTCATTTAATTCATATAAGTAGTCATATAAGCTCCCGTTCCCGCCTGCCTGCCTGCCTGCCTGCCTGCCAGCATGCCTGTCTGTCTGTCTGACCCGGCACGGCTTCGCCCAGCCTCTGGTGGGGAGCATCTCATTTAATTCATATAAGTAGTCATATAAGCTCCCGTTCCCGACTATCTGTCTGTTTGTCTGTCTATCTATCTGGCCCGGCGCGGCTTCGCCCAGCTCCTATCGGGGAGCGTCTCATTAAATCATATAACAAAAAAAAAATTAACTTAAGAATGTCCTTCCACACACCATCCATTATTTTTAATGAATACTGTTTTAATCACCTACATGACTGTAGATAACTTCTTTAAACATAAAAATATGAGTTAGAAAATTTTCACTATTTAAATAGATGCATTATTTTTATTAAAACTTTGAAAATGCCTTAAAGATTATATCATTATTTATTATAACTCATATGCCTGTAAATAACTGTAGACAAAGAGTTTATAAATCTTTGAAAACAATGCAACAATATGACTATAAAGTATATAGCAATGTTATTAAAATTTATGCCCCTTGAAATAACTTTTCTTAAGTTAAGTCCCCTCGCTCTCTCTCTCTCTCTCTCTCTCTCTCTCTCTCTCTCTCTATATATATATATATATATATATATATATATATATATATATATATATATATATATATATATATATGATAAGATATTAAAATATTAAATTTTAGTAAGTAAATAGCTGATTGTACACTAACAAACTATGACACGTTGGTTGCACGGGAATGAGAAGAAGACGTGCAGAAAATTTCATCTCAATCGGATGGACCGTTCGCGAACGCATAAAGAACGGACATACATACAGACATACATCGTCTTTATATATATATATATATATATATATATATATATATATATATATATATATATATATATATATATATATATATATATATATATATATACTTCTTCCTGCTCGCCTTCCATGGATACCAGCCAATACATATTCACTATTGTAATGTTATTTGTGTTGTCTACGGCAGAAGTATTGTATCTACCAGCTGGGTTAGTTACCCACACGAGGTGACCCATAACTGAGCTTGGACACAATCAATTCATATCTGCGCCGTCATCGTCAACAATTACGAAAAGTCATTACAGATACCAGGAAGTGAACATTCCACGAGTAAACACTCGTCGATACCGCGATTAGGCCAGTGATTCCCAAATGGTGAAGCTAGTCGCCCTGGTGTTGCGCTGACACTGCAAGGGTCCAGCAGGTCTCACTTTGTTATATTGTGTATTATGAATACAAAACTGGCGCAAATTTATATATACGGTGAGGTATCTCTAATCGTTAATGTACATGGTTTACAAGATACAATTGTGGCTTCCCGTTACCTTCCGCCAGTTTATCAATGGTTTAACGTCACTTGAATTTATAATATTATGTTGCAGATCACGAGCAGTGCAAGTGCGCGATGGCCGAAGGCAGATTATTTCTTAAAGATAACAAGGCAAATTAAACCACTGCACAGATCTGGAGTATGTCACAGAACAATCATAGAGCACAAAAAGAGAAATTGTCAACACAGTCGTCTTACCAATATGATGCCGTCAATGTCATAGCTGGATAATTAGCAACAAATGAGGGAGGGAGGCGAAACAAAATAACTGAAATGTCTATCACAAATATCACATGTAACGAGAAGAGGCAAGTTCAAAAACGAAGACAGAAGAAGCACATGAGGTCAGAACCAGTGCTAAACTATATTCATAACTAAAGCGAGACGAAAAATCACAACAGCAGAAATGAGATTCCTGAGAAGAATACTCAATGTATCAAGGAGAGAGAAAATCATCACAAATGAAGAAATCAGAACCAAGGTGAGGGTAATAGCAGCGCTAGATTTCATTAGAAGGCAGCAAGCCAAATGGTTTGGCCGTGTAACTAGGTTACCAACTAACAGTATACCACAACAAGCAATGATGTACAGACCAGAGGGAAGCAGAGGAAGAGGCCGAGCAAGTAAACAATAGACAGAGGGAGTAGAGTCCATGGGAATGTCGATATATGAAGCCCATAAGCGGACACTCTCCCGCTGTTTATACTTCACCTTGACACCGCAAAGTACAAGAGGAACACGATGAGATGAGATGATGGACGGGCACTCGCCCGCTGTTTATATTTCACCTTGATACTGCAAGGTACAAGAGGGATGAGATGAGATGATGGACGGGCACTCTCCCGCTGTTTATACCTCACCTTGATACTGCAAGGTACAAGAGGAATGAGATAAGATGAGATGATGGACGGGCACTCTCCCGCTGTTTATTTCACCTTGACACTGCAAGGTACAAGAGGAATGAGATGAGATGAGATGATGGGCGGGCACTCTCCCGGTAATTATACTTCACCTTGACACTACAAAGTACAAGAGGAATGAGATGAGATGAGATGATGGACGGGCACTCTCTCGCTGTTTATACCTCACCTTGATACTGCAAGGTACAAGAGGAATGAGATGAGATGAGATGATGGACGGGCACTCTCCCGCTGTTTATACCTCACATTGATACTGCAAGGTACAAGAGGAATGAGATGAGATGATGGACGGGCACTCTCCCGCTGTTTATACTTCACCTTGACACTGCAAGGTACAAGAGGAATGAGATGAGATGAGATGATGGACGGGCACTCTCCCGCTGTTTATACTTCACATGGACACCGCAAGGTACAAGAGAAACAAAATGAGATGAGATGAAATGAGTAAAGGACCCTTCTACACGCCTTAAAGGCGCACGGGCACATGCGGCAAGACCCTATAGTTACAGACAATCGGCATTTGACGGGTCATGTAGTTAGTTTGACACCGGCCGCCTTTACTACCCAAGTCCATTTCCTGGTACAAAATATAGGCTGAGTCGACTCGGAAGATCAGGTCCATTTGAACAATTCGAATCCGTCCCGATACGGATTGAACCCATGACCACCGAAAGTGGAAGTGAAACTATATTAGATAACTATAATGGTTTGGGTCAGTGTCCCACATATGGCTCTGGCATGTCGACAGGACGGAAATAGAGCATAGGGTCACCTCCACCACCTCAACTGTAAGTAGCATGAGCGGGTGGCTGATGTGATCTACATCTGCGCCTAATAAAATAAGAGAGAGAGAGAGAGAGAGAGAGAGAGAGAGAGAGAGAGAGAGAGAGAGAGAGAGAGAGAGAGAGAGAGAGAGAGAGAAATAATGCTGGTGATGTTGATAAAGACGACGACGATTTATGATTTCTCCATCATCATAATCAGCTTCCACTTTTGCTGTCAAGCGTCTTGAGGAGCAATAGTTGGTGCTCCGGCGCTCGATGTGTGGCACTGAATAGTGTCATTCCGTGTTATTGTACAATGTCTTTGATGTCGTCAATGCATTCTCTTCTCGAGCATCATCTTGCTCTCCTAGCAGATCTTCTTTGATGTAGGGTCAGTGCTGGCAGCTGATTGTGTTGCATTCTAACGAGATGGAACAACATTTTTATCTTCTGTCTTTCAATGTATGAGGCATAAGGTGTTGATCCCACTGTCTGTCTGATAATATCATTTCTTATTTGGTCTCGGATAGTTAAGTTGGAAACTCTTCTCAAGCATCTCATTTCACAGGTGTTGATTTTGCGAAAGTGTGATATGGATAATGTCAAAGTTTGGCAATGGTGTGTGCCATGAACCGATATGAGGTAGACATCGGTAAAGCAAGAAAGTAAGAACATGTGTACTATAGAATAGGAATTATAGTGAGAACAGTTCACACGAACACACACGACTAGGTCGAGAAAAGTCGGTGAGCAACAGATGATGATGATGAGGAACAAAGGGAAGTCATTGCGTATCACGTGACATCAGTTGTGTGGTACACGGGAAAGAGACGGCTAGAGAAAAGTCAGTCTAGCCAGGGTTCTCAGTAGAGAGAGGACGTAAAACGTGTCGAGAGAAAAGGCGAGATGAATGCAACAGTGTTCTCGCATTTGAACCACACAGTAGCCTGAGGCGTAAGTGTTAGACACAAGCCGGACGGTCAGTTGAGTGGCGATTGCAGTTCAGTGACGGCCCGCCGAGTTGACGGCGATTCAGAATGCACCATGCCGAGGTCAAGGGCAAGTTTCTGTAAGTTGACCATATTCCTAGTCTAGCCAGTGTATGATAGCGGTGATTTAGACTGATGTATAATCATTAGAAGTGTTAGTTACGATCGCACTATGGATGTTATGTGCTGCGATCCTTGTACAGAATAAATATTGAATAAACACTGAAGAGTGGAAGGACAGGGAGTGGTTCACTGTTTTCATACAACAAATGTTCCTGTTTTGTGCCACGACACTGAATTAAGCAACAAATATTAACAATATTGACCCTGGCTAAGACAACATGAGAGGTAGTTGTAAACTTCAAATTTACGATATAAAGGCAGTCACCGACAACAATAACTCATTATGAACAATTTTATGAAGAAACAGTTAGTAACTGCCAAGAGACATCCGATAACGGAGAAAAAGATTACCCAAAGTGCGTCCACAAATACAACGACGGCACATCATCAGGTGTCCAAACTACTGAGACATAATCCAATCAACAGTCAAAACACACAATACAAAGACAGACGACCAGACGAAACAGAGACAGAAAACCAAATATCTCTTAGAGAAGCCGCGGTATGTTGGGTCATAAATGAGCAAACAAGAAGACGCGTTGACAGAAAAAATTCCATCACCAACAGTCAACTCCACAGATAACTGGAAATCAATACAAATAAATCCAAAACTGCCAGACCAAGACAAACAACAATTAACACAATCACTAAAGAAATTCAAGAATATCTTCTCAAACAAACATGGCAGAACAGATCTAGTAACGCACAAAATAACTTTACTTTCGAATAAACCAGTGAAAGTAAAGCCCGACCCAATACCAGTGCATTACCAACAAAAGGTTATATCTGAAATAACTGATCTAGATCAGTGTGGGATAATACATAAATCTACCTCCAATTATTGCTCACCATTAGTAATAGTCAAGAAGAAAGACAATACATTGAGAATCTGCGTTGACTATAGAAAGAACAATGCACTCACTCTTTTAGACGCAGAACCCATGCCGAACATTGACGACCTCATTGACGGCATGGCCAAATCAGTATTATTTTCCAAAATAGATTTAACCGAAGGGTATTGGCAAATCCCAATTGACAGGGATTCAATGCATATCACTGCATTTGCTACACCCTTAGGCCTATATGCCTTTCGGATTACAGAATGCCCCTAGCACGTTCATGCGAATGATGCGCAATCTGTTACCAAACATTAAAAATGTAGCATCATATATGGATGATATTTGTATCCATACGATAGACATCCAAGAACACACTGAAATCCTAGAACAGGTATTACAGAAAATACAAGACCATGGATTGAAAGCAACACCGTCCAAAGTCGAAATAGGGTATAAAGAAATCCATTTTCTAGGCCATAGAATCTGTAATGGATTCCCAAAAAACAGACCCCAACCTAGTCACAAATATTTTGCAAATCAAAGTACCTACTACAAAAAAGGAGGCAATGAGCATACTAGGGCTTATTAATTACTACCAAAAATTCATCCCAAATTTCGCAGACATGACGTTCACATTCTCAGAGCTGCTCAAAAAAGACCAACCGAACAAAATTACCTGGAACGACATACACGACAAGATGCTAGAACAAATCAAAACACTCTTTAGTAAACAACCAATTCTCAAATTACCAGACATTACGAAACAATTTATACTACAGACGGATGCAAGCATATACGCAATCTCAGCAATACTGTTACAAAACCATAATGGACAACTGCACCCGGTATTATACTACAGCAGAAAACTGACAGAAACACAACGGAACTATTCCATAACAAAACTAGAAGCATTAGCTTTAGTGGAAAGCATTAAAAAGTTTTCAAAATACTTATTGGGGGAAAAATTCATGGTACTATCAGATAATAAACCCCTAAAGGTACTCAGAGAAGGCCACCCAAAGACCTCAAGAATCCACAGATGGGCCTTACTCCTGCAAGACTACGATTTTGAAATTTGCCACATCCCGGGCAAAGACAATAATCGGGCAGACCTATTGAGTAGATTATAAAAGAGAAACAAAACTACTCAGAATATAACGATAAAATCTTGAACAAAACATCACACCGCGTATGCATATATGTCGTTTGCAAGAGAAAATCCGGTACCAGAGTCCAATTCTGGGGTATGTAAATAGACGATATACATAGACATTTTAATATAGAAATATAACCCAAAAAAAATTTAATTTAAAACTACTATACTTAAAGTACTTAAATGATAACAAAGAGATACAGTTATCCAAGTATTAATTAAAACTCTAAACTGCCACATAGAATGAGTACAGAGATCAGCAGTCAATTTGACATTTTAAGTTAATTATTTAAATTAATTCAGATAGGTACATAGGTGTTCCAAGAAACTAGAATAACATATGATAGTACGAGTTGTCACACACATGAAATTTGTTATAAGTACAAATTGTGTCCATAACATAACATTTAAAAATAGATCTTTGCCAGCAATAAGAAAAGGTGATAGAAAACCCAATCAAGACTATTGCAGAAGACATAAATCAGAAGTTATAACAATGGTGGCAACAAAAACACAACAAAGCAACAACAATCAACAAACAGATTGCAACGAATGACACGAGTGTATGGTGGTATATAATTTTAATGTTGATGCTGTAATAGATATGCATATATGGCACATTGATAATTGAAGTCAATGTCACATTTTTAAATTTTCTTTCCATTTGATAACATTGCATGAATATGACAAATAGGCCAATGAGATGTATTGCTATTAGGTTTATGCTCGAATTGACATATGCCAGGTTACACATGTAAATTCATTTTATATTGTATGGCCATGGGTCAACATTATACGGTTTACAATATCAACACAAGGCCAAGACACAAGAGGGCAATCGAATCACTGAACTCAGAGGCATAGAGAGAAACCTTCACAAGAAAGAAAAAGCCTTGTTAAGGAAATGAAAGAAGATAATGAATAGAAAGTGCATGAAGGTCAACCAGTAAGGGGAAAAGATAATCAAAGTATTATAAACTTTGACAGACACAGACAGTGATAAAGGAGTCTACATCATACAGATATATCATCAGGAGGATAAAATTGCGGTTACAAAGTTAAAAAATATCATCCTTTACGAAGAAGAAGTAAACACCCTAGACAATGGGTGTAATGGCCTTGATAGGTTTGAGGATGCTTGTCTATAGAGCAAATGAGGGACTACTATGCGGAGGCCATGGGACCTTATGAAGCTCATAGTATGTTAGGCCAGCCCCCCCCCCCCCCCCCCATAGTCTGGACTACACGTCATCTACGGGGGAAGTAGATTGATAGGGCGTGCCTGATTATAATAATTTTTTTTTCATTTGATTTTGTACAGTGGTTAATGGAATGCCATACTATCAGGTTATCAGACACAATGGGTTGGTGGAAATACATCAATATATGGTATAGTTGTGAAATGCCTACTCATATCGCTGCATGTCATAGGAGTGAAAAACCGAAAAGACTGTGAAAATGGCTACACCATTTTCACAAAATAGGGGGGGGGGGCATAATGCGATGAACCGATATGAGGTAGACATCGGTAAAGCAAGAAAGTAAGAACATGTGTACTATAGAATAGGAATTATCATAGTGAGAACAGTTCACACGAACACACACGACTAGGTCGAGAAAAGTCGGTGAGCAACAGATGATGATGATGAGGAACAAAGGGAAGTCATTCACAGAAGTTGCGTATCACGTGACATCAGTTGTGTGGTACACGGGAAAGAGACGGCTAGAGAAAAATCAGTCTAGCCAGGGTTCTCAGTAGAGAGAGGACGTAAAACGTGTCGAGAGAAAAGGCGAGATGAATGCCACAGTGTTCTCGCATTTGAACCACACAGTAGCCTGAGGCGAAAGTGTTAGACACAAGCCGGACGGTCAGTTGAGTGGCGATTGCAGTTCAGTGACGGCCCGCCGAGTTGACGGCGATTCAGAATGCACCATGCCGAGGTCAAGGGCAAGTTTCTGTAAGTTGACCATATTCCTAGTCTAGCCAGTGTATGATAGCGGTGATTTAGACTGATGTATAATCATTAGAAGTGTTAGTTAGATCGCACTATGGATGTTATGTGTTGCGATCCTTGTACAGAATAAATACTGAATAAACACTGAAGAGTGGAAGGACAGGGAGTGGTTCACTGTTTTCATACAACAAATGTTCCTGTTTAAATCTGTCACTGTGGCTGAACGAACGAGCCAATAATCAGCTACATGGTAGTGTGAATATCCTAGTTATCTTCTTCTTCTTCTTCTTCGTTCATCCGGAGTTTTTTTTTTCCGGACGTGATTGCGTTGTGCCTGTTTACAGCAGAGCTGCGTTCTTGCGCCGTTAGGCCGACACATCCGACTTCTGCGGGTATTTGTTGACCGGGTTAACCTTCCCGGGGGGTTTCTTAGGACGTTAGACTCTCACTGTTGTGGTGTTATCTCCCATCCCAGCTGGCCCATATAGAACAGCCAAAGGCATCCTGGTCGGCCCTCAAGGGAAGGCAGGGGCAGACCATGGGCATTCCCCGCCATCCAAGGAGGCTTCCATAATTGCAGAGCCAACACACAGCGCTCTGGTACTGGGCTCACCCAAGGAATCGTCACGTCCTGCACATGGCTGCTTAGCCTCACTTCCGTATATTGGGTCTTCCGTTCACCATAGGCTGTTCTTCTAGAAGCCAGAAGAATGCTGTTTGCAGATGACATCCACACAGTGAGCTTTCGATTCGGACTTTCCACGTAATGGATTTGCTATCCAAGCAATATTCCATTTTGTGCCACTAGGACACTTTTTTCACCTTTTATGAAGCCCACACAATGAGCTTTCGATTCGGACTTTCCACGTAATGGATTTGCTATCCAAGCAATATTCCATTTCATGCCTCTGGGAGGCTTGTGTAACCGACATGCCTGAGGTATGAAGTGTGGCAGTCTAAATACTTCTTCATGTACATTTAAATGTCAACCTGAATACAGTTAGAGTAAGCTGCAGTCCACTTGAGCTTGTTGATATCTCCATAGAGCTTGTCCTCGAATGAAGCAGGCGTGGGCCAAAATATCTTTCTCTGTTCTGCATATATTGGGCACTCTTGCAGCAAATGTTTAGCTGTCATTTTACCAGTTCCACAATTACATTCATCTGTATCTCCTATCTTTAGTTTGTTGAACAAGTGGTATTTCAGCCTGTTATGTCCTGTGCGGAGTCTAAAGATTGCTACTTGTTCTCTTCGGTCGAGTTTGTAATATGCATCATCCTTCTGGTGGCCTGGATGCTCTGATTCCCATTTGGTTCTATAAGTGCTTTTTATCAACCTCTTTGCCTCATTATAGGTTATGTCTATGTCAGGCTGTGGTAGTCGTCCGCCCTCTTTTGCCAGTCTGTCAGCCTCTTCATTTCCAGGTATACTGCAATGTGATGGGATCCACTGTATTATAACTTTTTTGGATTTCTGGCATAGACCATGGAGTGCTGCTCTTAGGTCAGCTAGTTCCGTGCTGTTTTTGCTCTTCAGTATTGAGACAACTGACTTTGCATCTGTGAAGATAGCTATTTGCGTCTCTTTATTTTCCTCCTTCAAGAGCATTTCTGCTGCAGACAGCTGACTTTGCATCTGTGAAGATGGCTATTTGCGTCTCTTTATTTTCCTCCTTCAAGAGCATTTCTGCTGCAGTTTTCAGAGCCTCTACCTCCGCTTTGAAGTTACTTGAGAACTTTCCAGTTGCCACTGAATGTGTTTTTTACACTCCATTTTTTAAATTTAGGAGAATTCCTCCTCCTCCATTCTCTACTGAATTTTTGGCTGATCCATCTGTATATGCATGGGTCCAATTGCTGCTTGGGTAATGTTCTTTTATGTAGTTTAGGGTTATTTCTCTTCTTTCGGTTTCATGCTGAGTGTTCTTTTTTCTCAATACCAGGAATGTTTTCTATCACCTCAGGCAGTTGCTGCTGTCTCCAAGCTGGGAACATGTCTGCATTATAAATGGGTTTGACTGTTGATATGTTAAGTATGGGATCTGCCCTAATCTTTCGTTTTGCAGTTTCTACAAAGTTGCTACGCTTCAGTCTTCCCTTTCCAAAACCACTAAACCTTTTATACATAGGGTGGTCTGTCAATCTTCTAAATTTTTCAGCTTGTTGCTGGGCTCTGCTATCTGTTCTATCCTGCATTGGTTGTAAACAAGTGATCTTTTCTAATTCATTAATAGGCGTTGTCTTCAGGCTTCCAGTTATGATTCGCATTCCTTGATTTTGGACTCTACTTATTTTGTTAAAGTTTGACTTAGCTGCTGTTGCCCAAGCTGCAATGCCATATTCCAGTACTGGCCTCACCCGTCCAGTATATAACTTCTTGAGAACTTTCTCATCTGCTCCCCACGTTGTACCAGCAAGCTTTTTCATGATTGCCATTCTTTGCCTTGCTCTTGTTCGATTTTTCTCAACCTGTGTCTTCCATGTCAGGCGACGATCAAAGGTGACTCCTAGATAGTTTGGATTTTCTTCATGGCGCAATATTTTTCCATTCAATACCAGCTTAGGTTGCTGAGTTTTAGTTGAGAGGGAGAACACTGTGCATGTTGTTTTCTCCTCACTTATCTTCACTAGCCATGATTTTGACCAGTCCTCTAGCGCTAATAGGGCTTGCTGTATTCTGCTGTTAGCTGTACTAATATATTCTTCAGATGTCCATATGGCTAGGTCATCTGCAAAGGATGATGTGTGTACTCTGGCTGGAAAATTTTCCGTGATGTCGTTTATATATGCTAGGAATAATGTTGGTGAAAGAACTCCTCCTTGGGGGACACCTTGCTCCAATAGCATCATTTTGCTGGTTTGTCCTTGTACTTTTGTCCTGGCAGTTCTGTTCTCAAGGTAGTGGCTGATCCATTTGTACATTTTCCCACAAACATGCATTTTTTGCAGTTTTACTTTCAGTCCTTCCTTCCATACTTTATCAAATGCTTTTTCTAAATCTATCCAGACCGCTAGTGTGTGCTTTTTCTCTTGGAAGGCATCCTCTATTTCCTGAGCTATATAGGTTATTTGATCTTCAGTGGATCTGTACTTTCTGAATCCTGCTTGGTGAGGTGTTAAGAGTTGGTTTTCTTCCAGATGCCATGTTAGCCTGCCATTGATAATGCGTTCCATTAATTTTCCTACACAGCTAAGAAGACTGATAGGTCGATAGCCATTTGGTTCTTCCAGGTCTTTTCCTTTCTTTGGGACTGGTATTAGTATAGCTTCCTTCCATGCCTGTGAGACTATTCCCCTCTTCCAGCTGTAATTTAGGACTGCTAGTAGTTTCTTTTTTGCCTTAGTGCCTAGTCCTATTAGCATTTCATTTGTGATTCCATCCTTTCCTGGTGATGTCTTCTTTTTTAGGGTATTCATTGCCTGTTCCATTTCTTCCATTGTTAGATTTGCCATCATATATTCTGCTGCTGTCTCTGTATATCTATGATGTATCTGTTTATCTTTGATTGCTTTCTTCTGTTCGGCTGTAATATCAATGTGGTTTGCACTGGCATAGTGTTCCATTAGTGCATTTGCAGCCTTTTTTCCTGTAAGCAAGGCATTTCCTTGTTTAATTGTTATTTGTTTGTTTCTAGGTTCTTCATTGTTCATGGCTTTCACTAGTTTCCATAGTTTGTTTCCATCCCTGTCAAAATTCAGGTTTTCTGTTTTTTTCCTCCAACAATCTCTTGTTGTTTGATTTACTGTTCTTTATATTTTGCTGAGATGGCTTTGAGAGAGATGTTCGCTTCAGTTGTTTGTTCTCTCTCTGCGGTCTTCCTAGCATCTTCAACTTTGTCCTCCAAAATGTGTAGTTCTTCAGTCCAGTATGGTTTGTAATTTTTCCTCGCTCCTCTTGGAATAGACTCAGTGGCCGCCTGTATTATTGCTCTGTTTAGACTTTCCACCATTTGCTTCATGTTGCCATATCGTGTATTTATGTTTTCACAATATTTGTCTGTTAGTATGGCAAATCTGTCCCAATCTGCTCGTTTGTAATTCCAACGGGGCAAAGGCTTTTGCTCCTGTGGAACATACTCCATATTTATTACAAGCTTGATTGGTCTGTGGTCACTACCTGCTAATTGGTCAAGCACATGGCGATCGATTTTGTGGAGGATGTCTCCTGTGCAGAAAGCTAAGTCTGGAGTAGAAGTGGTAATCCATCTTCTGGAGTAGAAGCTCGGTGTGTCATCCGCTTTGTTGAGTAGATGGAGATTTGAGTCTATTTCCCAGTCCTCCACTTCATCTCCTCTTTTGTCAATATCTGGGTATCCCCATCTTTCTGAACGGCTATTAAAGTCTCCGACAACAATGCAATTAGTGTCAGTTATTTCCATGTTTGAGAGTGTAAGATCCTTATCTGCCGGGCTATACAGATTGTAAATTCTTATTTTCACGTCCTTTATCATTATATCAACACCTATAATTTCCGTTTGGTTGTCAGAGATCACAGATACTTCGCTGCAAGGTATTGTATTTCGTGTAAGTATTACAACTCCTCCTTTGTGTCCTTCGCGGTCGAAACGTGTGGCCTGATATCCCTCGACTGAAAATGTGCGATTGGCGTTGAGGTGTGTCTCTTGAATGCATGCAACATCTATTCTATCTTTATGAAGACGCTGTGTTAGGGAGGCTTTCTTGTTATAAACTCCTTCTGCATTCCATTGTAGTATGTTGAGTGTCCGGGGTGTTTGGTCAATAGCTCTTAACCTACTCCTCTGTGCCTTGACTCCACAGCACAGGGGAAGGTGACCACCAGTAGTCATGGGTGGACCCCCTCGAGGCAGGGGGCCCGGCACTATCACCGCCTGATGGGACTTCACGGGATTAGCACCATAACGATTAATTTTCATCTGTGGCATCATGAAATGATAAAGTTACGTTGCACTTCTTTGTCAAGCCTGTGGCTCAGTACATCCGATTTCGACAAGCATTTGTTCGGGATGCTTTCCCTAGCCTTTGACTGTCCCCAGTCTACCTACAAGGCAGCAGGTTTGTACGTCTCTTCGTCTGGTCCCTCTCCCTTGACCTGTCCGACATGGGTGACCCTACCAGTAGCAGTGCTACCGTCGGCATATATTTGTTGTCTTTTATTTGTATTTGGAACATGGATATATTTGTATGTTTAATTATGGGTAATTTCTTAACGACAGAAAAAGTATGTGTAGCGCTAGTAAGTTTAATTTTGAAAGAGCAGCCTGAGGCACAGAAGTGTGAGGATCACTGAATTAGACACTGATAAGTCTCTATGGCTGCATGTCATCCCAACGAAATCGATTCTAATCTAACCGACAAATTACAGAGCGTACTACTTGGTTTTTTCCACGTTCCCTTTTTTTCAGTCTGTTCCGGTTACCGCCAGTGTGTAATAAAGTACCTTGTGAACCTCATTTTCAGAAATAGCCGGTAGTCTTCTCCGAGTGGGTGCCCTGTGGTAATTACAAGGGCTTCTTGCGTCCGGAAATACGGGTCGTCTACTCCTCCTCTTCTTTCTGTCTTCTTTTCCTTCTACTTCTACTTCTTCTTCGTATTCGTCGTCAGCTGTAGTCTTCCTGTTCTTGTTTTGTCTTTCTTTCTTTCGTTCTTTCTTCATTCATTCCCCCTCCTCCTCCTTCTATTTCTCCTCCTGCTTCCTACTCCTCTTCATTCATCTTCTTTCTTTCTTTCTTTCTTTGCTTCTTCGTTATTTCATCCCTTCTTCTTTGTTTCTTTGCTTCTTCATTCATTCATTCCATTTCCTTCCTCTTCTTCGTCTTCTACTTCTTCAGACTAAAGTTTTTTTGGGCTCAGACTTCAACATCCATATTCTAGATAAAATTGTGTCTGTTGATGATCATAATGTATAGACTCATTGTTCGTTTTCCAACGTTCGTATAGGTGTACATAATATTCTACTTTCTTTGGCACCTTCCAGTCAGTCATTGTTAGTGACTCTGGCAGTCCAAGGAGAGAGAGAGAGAGAGAGAGAGAGAGAGAGAGAGAGAGAGAGAGAGAGAGAGAGAGAGAGAGAGAGAGAGAGAGAGAGATTGTAAAAGATTCCTGTTTACCGACATCTTGGCGCCATCACCAGCAACGCTGGGGGTTTTTCAAAAGAAGTTAGACGTAGTTTAGTTTAGTCGAGGTATCAACATCACGGCACACGGGTGTAACCCATAAGTGCTCTGTTCTACTCCTAACTCAAGCCTGAGTCCGGAGAATCTTAGCTCAGTGCACGAACTCCGTAGTACCGGCGGGGATCCTGAAATACTTTGGGTAGATTTTTAACTCAAAATGTTGCCGTTAGGCTACTCTTTTTCGATTTCCAACTGCCAAGGGATTTTTTATGTGCGCATCAATACGCATGGGCGTCCGATCTCACTACCCAGAGACCAGGGGAAATTTTGTTACTAGAAGTCCACTGTGAAACAAAATCCCAGCCCTCACCGGGGCTTGAATCCGGGACCTCCAGCACTCGAGGCAGACACCATACCTCGAGACCACTCATCCCCCTAGAAGATAGACGTAGCCTGGACATAGCAAATCGGATGTTTAACAAGTATTAAGAACATGTGGGACACCATTAGCAAGCAAGTCAAAGTAACGTGTTTGAGATCATACATCTTTCCTGTGGCAAATAAGCGGATGTAGGTCATGAAATACTTTGCAAAAACTGAAGAAGAAAACTGGGGCTTCTGAACTGAAATGCTACAGAAAAGTTCTCAGAATGGCGTGGCCCAAGAAGAAAGCATACTAACATTCTACAAGATGTGAATATCGAAGTCATCCAGCTCATATCCAGCATCAAGTCTTGGAAACTAAAACACTTTGAGCATATGACACGTCATAATGTCCTGAAAATAACAGTCATGGGAGGCATTGTTCATTTAAAACGAGCCATGAGTCGACCAGTACTTCTTCTGCTTCTTCTGCATTCGTCCGGAATGTTGTTTTAGACGTTATTGCGTGGTGCCTGATTACGACAGAGCTGCGATATTTGCACCTTTCGGCAGACTTCTTCTGGCTTGTTGTGTTGACCGAGTTACCTTACTGAGAGTCGACCAGCAGAAGATTGACACAGGACAATTGAGTTGAGTCGAGAACCGATATCACAGCACTCGGAACATTATCATACGTGCTTCGCTCAGCTAAACTTCCCAATACTAATTTTATCAGGCCAGTCTCCCTAGCCTAGGGTTTAACGTCTTTCTCCGAAATCCCGTATATTCTCGTGAGTAAGGTAACCTGCGCGAGAATCGGTAGCGGTTCTCGTCGGGTTGGTAACTTTGGGGATATGTGAGCCGGTCGCTCAGAAAGCAATAGCAAACTACCGAGCGTAGTCTTGCCTTGTACATCAACAGCAGCTTAAAACTGCTGATGTTGACTGCAACCTCCTGTAAGGGATACGCAAAAAAAAAATTATCAGTAGCAGTCTGATTATGTGTCTGTCTGACCTATCCTCGGAGTACTGATTGTCGGCCAGATCCTCTGATCACTGCAAGGAACACAATTATCTCTAAGCTATGAAGATGTATCTGTTCATCCACGTTATGGACATGATCCCAAAGGGCTTTCACCACATCTGCATTATCATGCACCAATATCGCACCCATCGGTGCAGAACCAGGAGATTGCAGATACACTGGACAGGAGGGTAGATAAGACTGGAGAATTAGCCAGGGATGAAGCAACTTTTAGGTGGGCACTAGTGACAGCGATGTTCTGCAAAAGACCAGTTGTGTGAGGATGAACCTGCCCTTCTACACTGATTTCATCTTCTGGACTCAAGTCAATAAGACCTTTCATAAGAATCTCAGAAGTTAACGTTACAGACCGGCAATGCCTCAAACAGTCTACCGGGATACCTCCACAACGCACTTTACTAATTATATTATTGTGGTAGTTAAAATGTATGTTAACTAGCGTTTCGTGTTTGTGTACTTTATATCCTTTTGGGAACAGAAACCACTCACCAAATTAGCCACCTAGCATGCAATGAATCTGTCATGGAACGGAAACCCATGCATCATCTGTTTGATGCTTTTGGCACTGCCAGTTGTGCACCAATTACCCGACGTCTTGTTGAACAGGGCGGGGATCTGAATATGGTAGTTCTAGACCAGTGCTGCACCAAATCACAAGCTATTAAGCTAATTAGTTCATATAACATACGCTATATCACCAGCATCATGTGCCACACCGACAAAGCGTGGGCGGTAGTGGTTCGTCATCTCATACAATCACCAGTCTTGGAATCAGGTTTATGTATGTTCTTGCTCCGACTATGCCATGTGGCCAAGCCATCATGATATTTATCTCTTTGCATTCCCTTTGCTCTTTTCTCATAAGTTTTGCCAGTTGTAATTAAGTTTCGAAGTTTCTTTCTACCTCATAACCGCTGCCCATTAATTCTCGACCGTCTGTCTGATTTTATCTATTTAATTTTCAATATTCATTTCTTTATTGAAGGTCTGTCTCACTTCGTATTTCTTCTGTCCGCCGATGGAATGCTTTGCACATCCCCCATAAACCATATTTCTACTCCCACTTTAATGTGTATGAGCGTCCGGAAAATCACACCATGAAAACACAGACTATAGGATGATACTGAGACTGCAACCATACTGATTGACATTGCCACATTAATAACCATAAAATTATTTCTAATTTTTCACGTAGAGAATATGAAATGCTCAGAGAATCTATTTCAATTATACCTAAAATATTGTATCGACAAAGGTGGCTAAAACTGTTAATAAATTACATGGAACATGCAATTCAAAAACGCCTTGTTACACCAGCAGACATGTTCAAACATGTGAAAATTGTTAATAATGCAAACATTAATGCAACTGATAACACATCAAAGAAGCAACCTGATAGCAGTCATTAATCTGTCGCGATTAATCGTGGCTACACACAATATGTAAACGGATGGAAACGTTTTTAAAAGTTATACACAAAAATCTTCCTAAGACGTCTGGTCTGTCGCGATTAATCGTGGCTACACACAATATGTAAACGGATGGAAACGTTGTTAAAAGTTATACACACAAATCTTCCTGAGACGTCTGGTCTGAAGCACACATCGGCAAATACAACTGCCCAATTTTCTCTAACATCTGATATTTTCATCAAACTGGTAATATTATGTGTTGCCTAACAGATTAAGCCTTCCAACTACACAGTTCTCTTTCTCTGCCTCCCTGGGCTAGTATTTTGCCACATAAGGCTAATTTCTCAATTTCACCTCTCGTGTTCATATGCCCCATACTTTTTGTTGGCCTTTTATTGTGGTACTGATGGCTGGTTGTTGTTGTTTTTTTTAACACCTTTAGATCTAAATACCCAGCGTTTGTTTTCTTCTCTTCTCGCCGTATGCTCGATATTCTTCTTAAAAACTGCGTCTCCACTTTGCTGTGGGAGATATCGAGGAGGGAATCTGGGCATTTATGGGCTAATAGTTCGATCAGCTGACTAACTAGCTAACTTAACTAGCTAACTTTAACTTAACTAATTAACTTAACTAACTAAACTAAACTAACTACCTTAATCAGTAGTAGTATGAACTCCACGTGGAGCAAACACGACAGTGGGTTTCCAATCATCATAAGTAGTCCTCTTTCGCCGAATGCCCCCCCCCCCTTTTTTTCTCTCTCTCCCCCCCACCCCCCCCCCCCCCCCCCCCCCCCTTCCCCACTTTTCTTACACTCTCAGGTGCGGGCGGGCCTGGGTCATGACTCCCAGGCGTTTTACTCCTCTCTGTCGTTCGCACATCTTTCTTCGAGACATTTTAAGTGTCGCCCTTACCCCCACATTAACATCGCTACATATACCTGCCGGTCTCCATGACGATGGCTTTGCGGACGCTATTCGTAATGCCGCTGACCCGCGTTCAAAACACAGCGGTGACAGATTTGGCAGCAGACAGTGTCGCGCTGGTTTTAATGTGTTGGTATGGGAACTGGTCGTTCAGAAAGCAATGGCAAACTACTGAATGCAAAACTTGCCTAGACATCAACAAAGAGGCAGTAAAATGCTGGTGTTGACTGCAAAGCTGCAAAGTCCTGTAACGGATAAGCAATTTAAATATACAAACACACACACACACACACCACACACACACACACACACCTGCCCACAAGCCATCCCACCACCGGGGAGCCGGGGAGGCGAACATTGTGTTCCCGGTGCAGCCTCCCACATTATCACCGCACCATCCTTTGACAGTGGGAAAGCCAACTTCTTTCCCCCTGCTGTTTTACCTCTACCCTCGCCTCAAACTCGGTAATTTAACTAAATAACCAAACAACTATCATCCCCGATGCTTCCCGTTTCTTCACCATTTCATTTACTCATTTTCCATTACTCACTGCTCGGCAGAGGCATCCACGCAGAATATCAGCCAGTTCAAGAAAAACCACACACAGATAGCATAAAAATAGCACTACAGAAAGATGCGATGACAATAGCTATAGCGAAGCGACTGGTCCGAAATGAGAAATGCATGAATCCTCTTCTACGCTGAGTGGCACAAGCTCAAATAAAATATGCAGATGCTTCATTAATTCCTTGTAAGACAACCCAAGCTCGCGAAATCGGATTACAGACTTTCAATATGATAATTTAATCGTCTCAGCCCGGGCATATACAGACTACAAGGAACAACAGGCCGCAGGTTAGCATACTAATGTCTCAAGATAGCGTTCGTTCATTTACGGACAACAAGCGATCAAGGAGAATAACACCATTGACATTCTTCCTCTGCTGCTGCATTCGTCGGGTATTTTTATGATTGTTTTTTTTTTCTTTTTCTGTTAAATAATATTCTTCTTCTTCTTCTTCTTCTTCTTCTTCTTCTTCTTCTTCTTCTTCTTCCTCGTCTTCTTCTTTGAGTGCCTTATCTGGGTCGCGACTCTCTACTCTAAGCTGACCTCTTATATTTACATAAAGCTGATGTTGCTTTAAATATTAATAGACTAGCCGTTTAAACTGTCCACCTACATACTTCTGTCCTATTTTATCTCTCATGTCTAGTAATTTGCCATGTAAAAGTAGTTTATTAACTCCGCCTTTTCCGTTGATGTCTCATAAATGTGATGTCTTTTCCTTAAAGTTTAAACGAGTGATCTATTAACAACTGTAGGGTCAACATATCGGCATTTGTTTTCATGTGTTTGTTTTCTTATGGTTTTGATAAGTAATCTAGTAATACCTGCAGGGTCAATACAATGGTATTTTTGTTTTCTTATGGTTTTGATAAGTAATCTAGTAATACCTGCAGGGTCAATACAATGGTATTTTTGTTTTCTTATGATTTTGATAAGTGATCTAGTAATACCTGCAGGGTCAATACAATGGTATTTTTGTTTTCTTATGGTTTTGATAAGTAATCTAGTAATACCTGCAGGGTCAATACAATGGTATTTTTGTTTTCTTATGGTTTTGATAAGTAATCTAGTAATACCTGCAGGGTCAATACAATGGTATTTTTGTTTTCTTATGGTTTTGATAAGTAATCTAGTAATACCTGCAGGGTCAATACAATGGTATTTTTGTTTTCTTATGGTTTTGATAAGTAATCTAGTAATACCTGCAGGGTCAATACAATGGTATTTTTGTTTTCTTATGGTTTTGATAAGTAATCTAGTAATACCTGCAGGGTCAATACAATGGTATTTTTGTTTTCTTATGGTTTTGATAAGTAATCTAGTAATACCTGCAGGGTCAATACAATGGTATTTTTGTTTTCTTATGATTTTGATAAGTGATCTAGTAATACCTGCAGGGTCAATACAATGGTATTTTTGTTTTCTTATGGTTTTGATAAGTAATCTAGTAATACCTGCAGGGTCAATACAATGGTATTTTTATTCTTCGCTGTGCAAGATTTTCTCAACTGTCATCTCAAAACCCACATTTCCACAGACTGCAGTATGCCCATCCTGTCATCAGTACTCACCGTCCAGCATTCGCATTCATACAGAAGAACAGGTCACATACAACTTTCAGTAACTGGATGTTTGCGCGTGTTGTACTATTTCTGTTTTCATGATGTAGCTTATCCTTATTTCCCGTTCTAAACCTTGCGACTGGCCTAGCAAGCCGGCAGGTGATTTTTCCTACTGCTCGAAGAAAAAGAATTAAACATAATAGGACAGATCAGAAGAAGAAGCCGACAATGTAAATGATGGACAAGGGAATAAGTCCATAGGAATATCGATACACGAAGCCCATAAACGGGCATTCTCCAGCTGTTTATGCTTCACCTCGACACCGCCAGGTACAAGAGGGACATGATGAGATGAGCTGTAATGACATCATCGAGATTCCATCCACAAGAGATGCAGCCATCCAAGCTCATCTAAAAGAGCCACATGGATGCCGTTCGACCCTCAAGTGATGGTTGAGCCAACTTATAGGCACTCCCTGACATCCGAAGAGGTTACAGGTTTTGCAGAGACGGCACGTGATGAACCAGTGAACAAGCTCTCAACTATCGGTGTTAACTTCACCCTCCACTAAACTGTCATCTATTTAATACAGCTGCTATCTTCAGCTTAACTACATATTCACCTATCTACTATTGGTGTTAACTTCAATTTCAACCAAAATGACAGCTATCAACAATCGGTGTTAACTTCAGATTAACTGATTAAGTGTCATGGGATGATTAATCGTCTTAAGCGACTTTCCGTATCTGCCATGGGCTTATATAAAATAGTTTTTCCTAAGCAATCCCTTTAATATGATATATAATACAGCATGTCTCTACTATATTAACAACTTTTAAATCATAACTGTGACACACCTCTAATTCCCATTTCCCGCCATCTATTTGAATCTGGTCCAAACCTAATTTTTGTTTGGCACTGAAAATGTTAACAAAACTGTCAGCTTTTTACTATCGGTGTTAACTTCAGCTTCAACCAAACAGCAATGCTACAGTCCTCTTCTGAATGGCGTGGAAGGATCATGACTCCACACAACCTTGGCTCTCTCGTGATATTTATCAGGTTACAATTTAAGACATCTACCCGTGCCAGACGTCTCTGTTGCGAAGGATTTACGGACGCAGTTCGTAATTCCGTTTACCCGCGTTCAAAACAGCCAAGAGCGATTTGGCAGCGGACCGCCTTACGTTGGTTTTTATGAAATGCTATGTATGGGTGCCGGTCGTTCAGAAAGTAATGGCAAACCACTAAATGAAAACTTGCCCAGAAATCACCAACAGCCAAAACATTATGGGTTTGACTGCTACGTCCTGTAAAGGATATACAACTAACTTTTTTTTTTTAAAAGGCCAAGATAGAAGAGGGGTGGGAGGGGAGACGGAAGAAGAGAAGGAGGAGTTAAAAACGCGTGCCTCACCTCCACTCAAAGTGTCAAAATGACTAGGCATAGAGGAAAAGAACTGTTTCTTCAACTTGATGATAGCTACAATCTACGATGGTTAACACTTAATATGCCCACGTGATATGTGTTGCCACTTTGTGTCCCAGTTCTATGTTACGCTAACCCCCTTATCACATCACAGTCACCATACACGTCAAACTGTTTGAGTTGACATACTCCTTTCAGCACTTCCGTCTCAGACAGATATGACAATGACCCAATGGTCTGAGCTCAGCAGTCGGGAAATTTCAGATCGTCAAAGAGTCCCTCTCTTATTCTGACCCACTCTATCCCGGACATATATTATTCTGACCCACTATGTCCCAGACACATTATTCTGAGTCACTCTGTCCCAGACACATTATTCTGACCCACTCTGTCCCAGACATATTATTCTGACCCACTGTCGCGAGCATATATTTTTCTGACCCATTCTGCCCCAGACATATATTATTCTGACCCACTCTGTCCCAGACACACATTATTCTAAGCCACTCTGTCCCAGAAACATTATTCTGACCCACTCTGTATCAGACACACAATACTCTGACCCACTCTGTCCCAGATCCAGACACATATTTCTGACCCACTCTGTCCCAGACATATATTATTCTGGGTACCGAATTTTTCTGGGGGAAAAAACGACGACGAGGAAGAGAGCTGGCCACCAACTTCATTATGCCATGACCTAGAATATTCGACGGCTTACTACAAAACACCCCAACGGTAGTATGTGACCTTTACTATGACCTACTTATTCCGCTGACTTTTGACATATCCCAGGGTTTTACCGCAGCCCTTGAAGCAGAACGTTGCTTAAAGTAACTGCTCCTGAGAGACTTAACTCTTAAATTATATAATGGCTTATTCCCCTTCTGCTGCTGTCCATTATCCCCTATCAGAGCTTAAGCACGCCAAGCCGTCATATCTCTGGCTTCTTCCTACAGCTTACCCCTTATGATCCCCATATTACTTATCTGTCTCTAATTCTCCTCTCCGGGTGGTTTTAGATCTCCATCTGTTTAGTTTGGCCCGAAGGTACTAGTGGAAGGACTTCCTAGTTATACTGTCATCGGATTTTCTTCATGCGTGTCAGATCCGTTGATTCACACCCTGATTCGCTGGAGTCTGGCTAGTTCTATCCTTGAGCTCCGCATTTGGTGATTATGACACAGCATTTTAGTCATATTCAGCGTTGGCGCCAGTTGGTAAATGTCAGTAGTGTATTAATAATTGTTTTAGTTGTTCTTTCTCTGTGTTTCCATCCATATATCAGTACTGATTTAACGCAGAGTTAACTATTCTCATTTTCATACAAATTTTACTTTCTTTGACCTCCACGAATTTCCCACTGCTCTGAAAATTCATCTTGGCTTTTGTATTCTACAGCTTCCTGCATCTTTATCTACATAGCTTCATAAAAGAGTTGAGTTGGGTTGAGTTAAGTTGAGTTGACTTGAAATCAGTTGAGTTGAGTTGAATCAAGAACCGATATCACAGGACTCGGGACATTCCCATACGTCCTCCGTCCTCATCTGCAACAGCCAGCGAAGAATCCCAATACTAATGGTACATAGCTACATAAATAGGTGTATGACCCCCGCCACTTGAAGTGAGTTTTCACCAAGGAAGACTGTCTTATCGTTTGCTTGGTTTATTTTCATTATTATTGTCTTTCCACTATGAATTGTTCAACCTAATTGTTGTATCCTCCCATCAAGTGTGCTTAGTTTATCCTCTATCAGATTTACTGTGTGGGACAGCAGGACACTGCCATCAGCGAAGCCCTGAGCATCATACTGCTCTGTCAGACTGAATGGAATTCCATGTCTGATGGTAGTTACTGCTATCTGCATAATCCAGTCTACGGTCAGTAAGAGCTTGGTACACGGTGTTCTCCCAGAGCTGTGATTTACCGCTAAAGAATCAAGGAAGCGCATAAGGGTGGATAAAGAAAAAAGACACTAGTTAGACGCCTTAGCACGAGAGGTAGAAGATGCAGCAGCAATAGGGAACCTCTGAGACCTTTACAGCACAACACAATAATCAACCAAGCGGACTAAAGATCAAATGAACAGATAGAGTGAATACTTTGAGAACTTCTGAACCGACCGGTCTCGAATGACCCTCCTGATTTTCAACCGGCACAAGTGGAGCTCTTTAGTAACTGTGAAAACCCATCTGAAGAAAGTATAAGATCATTCTTCTCGTGGTTTTCAAAACTATATTGGCGTTGGATTTAATATTCTGAGATTATTGGCAGATATTCTCAGATATTGGCAGTGTAAATGTGGTTTCTGGTGAAAATAAATAAAATACTTTGAATGGACAGAAACAAGAATAAGATAGTTATTCAAGAAACAAAAGGAAACCGTAAATTGATAACATACATTAGACGTACATAATTACGCCTTTACCGGCGCATTACGAGTAGAAATTAACTTTATAAGTAGGTGATAAATGCCAACCTTTATGAGGAAAAAAGTAAGAGGAAGGCAAAGAGATAAACACTTGGATAGCTTGTCCACATGGCATAGTCAGGACAAGAACACAGACCTGATCCAAGATTCTGGTCATCATGTGACATGGTGCACCATAACCGCTGACGCCTTAACGGCATGCCACGTGATGACGAAGACGACGACGTCAGACATGGTAACAAAAGGGGTACTGACAATGTAGAACCAGGACAAAACGAAACAAATGGTTCAATAGAAGGTATCCATCCCTTCGTGAACGCTTGAAAATAGTCTTAACCCAAACACTGGTCTGCCGACCTAGAAGAGTTAAGGCAGGGAAGTCTTAACACTTGACATATTCCCAATGGCACACGTCTGCTGATACTGGATCTTGTCCTGGCTGTTATCACAGCACAGTCAGGCAGCTGTTTGTCCTTGTGTTCGACGCGATAACTTGTACCGTGGCCCGACCGCTTCGTGTCAACCGCGAACTTTGACCACAAAATACAACTGGAATTACCAAACTATCTTTCATCGTCCGTCTTCTGTCTTTTGATATATGCATTCGCGTCTGCTATCTGGATATACTGTCGTCTTCTTGTTGTTCCACGGAAAAAAGGACCGCATCATTGTCGACATCTTTAAAATTGCAGAACCCGGCCTTCTTTCCTTTAGCTTACTGTGTCTGCTTTTTGACTGCCCAAAATACGTGCATCATCATCATCATCACCATTACGTGTCATGCTGGGCGGTGTTAACAACCATTTGTCTTCACAATCATCTATCTGTCTTATGTGTCTGCATGCAATAAGGTCGGTTTATGAATTATTTCCGTGACGCTCTGCCAACCTATCAAGCATTTATTCCACTCTGTCGATCTCTGACTCTTAACAACCTCAATCCTCTCGGTTGCCACAGCGTCCCCCATAACATAACCGTAAAATGACAATCATCAGGTCCCGGTGTAGTTAATCATCTATCTCTATGAATGTGTCTCTGCTATCAAGTCAAGGTCCCGTTTCCACGACACAATTAGGTATATGACGACGACGACGACGATGATGATAATGATGATGATGATGAGGAGGAGGAGGAGGAGGGTGGTGGTGGTGATGATGATGATGATGATGATGATGATGATGATGATGATGATGATGATGATGATGATGATGATGATGATCCGAATACATAAATGTAAAAAAAAAAAAAAATTACAAAACCCACAATGCAAAGTAAATTTAACAAGCGCTTGTCCTCACGTATACAAAAGTGATCATACAACCGTGTGGACAGTTGTGAAAACATGAGGAATAGGTGATCGATCCGACCAAACATGAAACGAATAGTTCTGGTTATAACAGAAGAGACTCAAAAAAAAGATTGGCGCAAGTTTCTCCGAAATGGAATCATTTATCAAAATTCTGAAAGAATCTAACGATGACGTAAAATGGCCAACGGCAGAGACGACTCAAAAAACTTTCCAACGTTTTCTTCATTTGTCTCAAGCAAGTGGAGACGACAGGACAACCTGAGAGAGAGAGAGAGAGAGAGAGAGGAGAGAGAGAGAGAGAGAGAGAGAGAGAGAGAGAGAGAGAGGGGGGGGGGATTAATTATATGCGTGTGTGTCGGGGGGGGGGGGGGGGGTGAAGGTAGCAAGAAAATAAATATATACGTATTCATTGTCCCTTATAGATGACAATGTGCTCATGTTAGATGAAGGACGATGTACATCAGAACAGATTTTAAGAAATATGTACACAAGATTCGATTCTCTCATGTCCAACTGACGCCATGTCGTCGCTACACTTACACTAACAAACGCATTTCGAACTTGGCTTACAGACAATTATTTATACGAAGAGTCATGGAGATTTGTCGTAATCATTCTTCTATTCATATGCTTGTTAATGCCGGTGTCTGTCCCTTGACACCTAAACCGCCGACAGAGATTATACTGACCAAAGGGCCACGGATACAACTCAAAAATTAGCAGTTAGTCGCTGAGTGCCAGAGGTACGAATCTGAAATAATCTCAAAAAATTATGTGATGTGACATTTGGTGATGTGCGTCGTACTCCTCTCTTACAGTTCTTGATGATTAGATTAAACAAAGACATGCGTGTATTAACTGATTCAGTGCCACACCCACACACACGCACGCACGCACGCGCACGCACGCACGCACACGCGCACACACACACACAAGTAGGTTTGGACTGGACATGGTATACAATCAAATGAACACCGGGAAGGTTAACCCGGTCAACAAACGCCCGCAGAAGTCGGGTGTGTCGACCTAACGTCACAAGAACGCAGCTCTGCTGTAAACAGGCACAACGCAACTACGTCCGAGTGCGAGTGAAATGTCCTTCGAAACACCTGGGAAGGTTAACCCGGTCAACAAATGTCGGATGTGTCGGCCTAACGGCGCAAAACAGACACAACGCAATCACGTCCGAAAAAGCTCTCGGGATGAACGCAGACGAAGCAGACAATCAAATGAACAAGTATTATAATGTGAATTTCCGTTCACTGAGAATTGAAATTGCGGGAGATACCACGAAACAAAATAAATAACACGATGACCCTAGGATGGCGATATATCGTCCTTCTGTTCTTCTTCTTCTTCGTTCATCCGGAGTTTTTTTTCTCGGATGTGATTGCGTTGTGCCTGTTTACAGCAGAGCTGGGTTCTTGCGCCGTTAGGCCGACACATCCGACTTCTGCGGGCATTTGTTGACCGGGTTAACCTTCCCGGGGGTCCTTCTGTTCAAATGGGAGGTTATGTTAGGCAATACATTATCCTTCGCTACTGAATCAGTTAACTCATTAAGTTGAATCATTTATAATGATTAACGATTAATATAGAATCGGTTTCACAGCACTCCGGACAAATCCAAAGATATTCCGTTTTCCTCAGCAAATGTGGAAAGGTATAGATGCTGATCAAACATTAGAATCGTTCCCTCGGACGTTCCCATTTACTGGAATCACATTTAAGTCCAAACTCAAGAACCTTTAAACATGCCGTTTCATCTCTTACTGGGTACTGCTGTTACCAACTAGCAGTCGTTCACATGTAGGTTAACAAAACGTCAAGCATTCTTTGCCCACACTATCAAAGCACATTTCGAGCCAAACCAGGCCCTACCAGCCATCTTGGAACTCACGGCTGCAAACTGTCAACCCCACTGGATAAAATGAATGGTCATCATCATTCTTGATGGACAAACACCACATAACAAATATCCCCTTTATTCATCAGATCAAGTACTGGTACTCTTGGAGACGACAGATCCGGTATCTCGTTCCCGTGTACTTTACCCGGACAGTACATCTTGTAAGTTCTTGTTACAAAGCAGTGACTGTGATCGTAACACCCTCGTTACATAAACTTGTCACTTCTAAACTGTACATAGACTGAAAAATAGATTGAAAATCAGACATTGTTTTTGCTCTGGTGATTTTAGTCCAACTCACTGGTGTAGGGGTTGAACCAGCTACCAAGGCATTAGCGCACCAGAAGTTTGAAAGCAAGAGATCTTATCCATTTGGCCATGCTAACCTCCAGTGTCTGATTTAACAGAGGCCAAGTCCTGACACTCAAGACAAGTTTAGACTCCTTCAGCAGATACGGCATCCTGCATTTGCTTGTATTAATACTGTCTTTTAGACTCCCTGCATTTGCATTTGCTTGGATTATTACTGTCTTTTAGGTTCTCTGCATTTGCTTGGATTATTACTGTCTTTTAGGTTCTCTGCATTTGCTTGGATTATTACTGTCTTTTAGGTTCTCTGCATTTGCTTGGATTATTACTGTCTTTTAGGTTCTCTGCGTTTGCTTGGATTATTACTCTTTTTAGGTTCTCTGCATTTGCTTGTACTATTACTGTTTTTTAGGTTCTATGCATTTGCTTGGATTAATACTGTCTTTTAGGCTCCCTGCATTTGCTTGGATTATTACTGTCTTTTAGGTTCTCTGCATTTGCTTGGATTATTACTGTCTTTTAGGTTCTCTGCATTTGCTTGAATTAATACTGTCTTTTAGACTCTCTGCATTTGCTTGGATTATTACTGTCTTTTAGGTTCTCTGTATTTGCTTGGATTATTACTCTCTTTTAGATTCTCTGCATTTGCTTGGATTAATACTGTCTTTTAGACTCTCTGCATTTGCTTGGATTATTACTGTCTGTTAGGTTCTCTGTATTTGCTTGGATTAATACTGTCTTTTAGGCTCCCTGCATTTGCTTGGATTATTACTGTCTTTTAGGTTCTCTGCATTTGCTTGGATTAATACTGTCTTTTAGACTCCCTGCATTTGCTTGGATTATTACTGTCTTTTAGGTTCTCTGCATTTGCTTGGATTAATACTGTCTTTTAGACTCCCTGCATTTGCTTGGATTATTACTGTCTTTTAGGTTCTCTACATTTGCTTGGATTAATACTGTCTTTTAGGGTCCCTGCATTTGCTTGGATTATCATTGTCCTTTAAGCACCATGCATTTGCTTGGATTATCACTGTCTTTTAGGCTCCAGGGAAACAATTGATCTTAATGCCAGGATGTCCTAAATGTACTAGCTCTTGTGGACCAGGCTGTTCTTCCCACATTACTCACCTCCTGCCTCCAATGCACTTCTTCTTTTGGATGCATGCAGTCTAGATTTCCTTCCCAAAAATGGACTAAACTCTAATTACTTTGTGGCCATTTTGTACCCAGCGTCCCATCAAAGCAATAGGTAACTTGGTGAATAGGTATTTATTAACAGTTTGTAAATGGTGGCATTTACTACCAGAATGTTAAAATGAAATTTGTAAATTGTGGTGTTCATGACCAGTCTGACAAAATGTAATTTGTAAATGACTGCTTGTATGTATTAATCTTTTACTGGGGTTAAAAGTTGTAAACGGTTGCATGTATCAGTGTATTAATGAGTCTGCAATTTTAAATAATTAGATGCACCACACACCCGCTAACACACACACTATACATAGTTGTATTTACCACTATGCTCACTTTATTTACATTACCAACATGCTAAAATAGGTACAATAAATCATAAATGACTGCATGTGCTACAAACCTGCTAAACTCCATGCTCTTAATGACTGCATGTGCCACAAACCTACTAACTTACATGCTATTAATGATTGTATATGTCACAAACCTGCTAAACTCCACGCTCTTAATGACTGCGTGTGCCACAAATCTGCTTAACTACATACTATTAATGACTGTATGTGCCACAAATCTGCTACACTACATCCATCCAACAAGTGCCATGCCGGTAAGCGTGGACGGTCATGTTCTGCCATCTCACTCGGTCACCAGAGTCGTGGATCAGCTCTGTGTTTCTATTTCGACCATGCCACAAGGCCAAGCCATCCAGATACTTGCTTCTAGGTCTTCCCCTTGGTCTGCTACACTACTCGCTATTAATTATTGTATGTGCCATAAAGTGGCTAAACAACACACTATTAATGATTGTTTGTGCCACAAACATGCTCAAATATGCCAAAGTAGAAAGTATTGAGGAAGAGAAGTAGCCACCTCTCCTTATTACACCATGATCTAGTATTGCACAACTCTGTAACAGTGTCTGCCAAGGGACTGACTTTACCTTTACACGCTAAACACAATTTAGTTCAGTATTAAATTGTGAATAAATATTCATGAAGGTTTGTAGAAGGTTAGAGTACAACAAATGCTGTGTATTTATTGAGAACATTAATGAATCTTTGCCTCACTGACTTTTGATAAAGTAAGAGATGTCAACATGATAAAGATGCTTGCAGATCTAAATATTGATGAGAATGACCTTTGACTTGTAATAAATATATATTGGAAACAACAAGCTGCGATAAACATTGATAATGAAGAAGGTCAAGACCAGTCTATCTAAGGGGGTGTGAGACAGGAATGCGTAATATCTCCAGGCCTTTTTTTGTCTATATAGGAAAATATGAGAAAAATAGCGCATATAAGGGCAATTGCCATCAGAGCACATAAGATTGATCAATAATAAAAGATATACAGATGATACAGTATTGATTACAGACAACAACAGGATCTGCAACATTTAAAAGATGCAGTTATTGTACACAGAAAACAACTAGGGTTAGAATTAAATTGTAAGGAATTATAGTTATTTTGTCACTAAGAAAAACAAAACTACTGTGATTAAACTTTCATTTAAATGGAAAAATTATGTAATAAGTGAATCAGTACAACTATCTTGGAACAGTCGTAATATCTGATGGAAGAGATTAGAACAAGAACCGCTATGGCAAAGGTAGCCTTTTGCAAGATAGAAAACATAGTGACCAATAAAAGCCTCTCAAGTGCAATGAGAAAAAGATTTGTATATAGAACCTATAGTGTTATACACATTTGAAACATGGACAATAAGTAGGCAAGTTGAGAAAAATTCTCATGGCGATGGAAATATAGCTTCTGAGAAAACTGCAAAGAATACCATGAGCAAACAAAGAGCAAGTATGATAAGAAACACATGAAAACCATAAACTGATTCAAGACATTAGGTACAGGCGGCCAATTTGCTTTAGGCTTATTATAATGAAATATAAACTTAAAAAGTTAGTGACAACTGTCAAGATTAATGGGAATCGAGCACATATGACAACCCAACAGGCAACTAACTATCTGACTAACACAACAGACCAAATATCTGACTAATTCAACAGCCAGCTATCTCAGTAACCTAAGAGACCAATTATGGTAGCAATCCAACAGATCAACTATCTGACTAACAAAATAGACCAAAAATCTGACTAACTCAATAGTCAGCTATCTCAGTAACCTAACAGACCAATTATGTCAGCAACCCAACAGGTACACTTTCTAACTAACCCAATAAGTCATACTGTCCATCAAATATTCTGGAGGGTAGGTAACATTGCACTATAATCAGGGTGCTTGCTACCAACACTGTGGGTTTAATCAATTCCAGTAGTGAGAGTGTTCACTCAATTCCAGTTGTGACAGCATTCAATCATTTCCAGGAGTGAGAGTGTTCAATCAATTCCAGTAGTGAGAGTGTTCAATCAATTCCAGTAGTGAGAGTGTTCAATCAATTCCAGTAGTGAGAGTGTTCAATCAATTCCAGTAGTGAGAGGGTTCAATCAATTCCAGTAGTGAGAGGGTTCAATCAATTCCAGTAATGAGAGTGTTCAATCAATTCCAGTAGTGAGGTGTTCAATCAATCAGTAGTGAGTGTTCAATCAATTCCAGTAGTGAGAGTGTTCAATCAATTCCATTAGTGAGAGTGTTCAATCAATTCCAGTAGTGAGAGTGTTCAATCAATTCCGTTAGTGAGAGTGTTCAATCAATTCCAGTAGTGAGAGTGTTCAAATCAATTCCAGTAGTGAGAGTGTTCAATCAATTCCAGTAATGAGAGTGTTCAATCAATTCCAGTAGTGAGAGTGTTCAATCAATTCCAGTAGTGAGAGTGTTCAATCAATTCCATTAGTGAGAGTGTTCAATCAATTCCAGTAATGAGAGTGTTCAATCAATTCCAGTAATGAGAGTGTTCAATCAATTCCAGTAATGAGAGTGTTCAATCAATTCCAGTAGTGAGAGTGTTCAATCAATTCCAGTAATGAGAGTGTTCAATCAATTCCAGTAATGATATTGTTCAATCAATTCCAGTAGTGAGATTGTTCAATCAATTCCATTAGTGAGAGTGTTCAATCAATTCCAGTAGTGAGAGGTTCAATCAATTCCAGTAGTGAGGTGTGCAATCAATTCCAGTATGAGAGTGTTCAATCATTCCATTAGTGAGAGTGTTCAATCATTCCATTAGTGAGAGTGTTCAATCAATTCCAGTAGTGAGAGTGTTCAATCAATTCCAGTAGTGAGAGTGTTCAATCAATTCCATTAGTGAGAGTGTTCAATCAATTCCAGTAGTGAGAGGGTTCAATCAATTCCAGTAGTGAGAGTGTTCAATCAATTCCAGTAGTGAGAGTGTTCAAATCAATTCCAGTAGGTGAGAGTGTTCAATCAATTCCAGTAGTGAGAGTGTTCAATCAATTCCAGTAGTGAGAGTGTTCAATCAATTCCAGTAGTGAGAGTGTTCAATCAATTCCAGTAGTGAGAGTGTTCAATCAATATTCCGTATGAGAGGTTCAATCAATTCCAGTATGAGAGTGTTCAATCAATTCCAGTATGAGAGTGTTCAATCAATTCCAGTAGTGAGAGTGTTCAATCAATTCCAGTATTGAGAGTGTTCAATCCCCAATTCCAGTAAGTGATATTGTTCAATCAATTCCAGTATGAGAGTGTTCAATCAATTCCATTAGGAGAGTGTTCAATCAATTCCAGTAGCTTGAGTGTTCCAATCAATTCCAGTAGTGAGAGTGTTCAATCAATTCCAGTAAGTGAGAGTGTTCAATCAATTCCAGTAGTGAGAGTGTTCAATACAATTCCCAGTAAGTTGATATTGTTCAATCAATTCCCAGTAATGATATTGTTCAATCAATTCCAATTAGTGCAGAGTGGTTCATATCAATTCCAGTAATGAGAGTGTTCAATCAATTCCAGTAAGTGAGAGGTTCAATCAATTCCAGTAATGAGAGTTGTTCAATCAATTCCATTTAGTGAGAGTGTTCAATCAATTCCATGTAAGTGAGAGTGTTCAATCAATTCCAGTAGTGAGAGTGTTTCAATCAATTCCAGTAAGTGATATTGTTCAATCAATTCCAGTAAGTGATATGTCTCCATCAATTCCAGTAGTGAGAGGTTCAATCAATTCCAGTAGTGAGAGTGTTCAATCAATTCCAGTAGTGAGAGTGTTCAATCAATTCCAGTAGTGAGAGTGTTCAATCAATTCCAGTATGAGGTGTTCAATCAATTCCAGTAGTGAGAGTGTTCAATCAATTCCAGTAGTGAGAGTGTTCAATCAATTCCAGTAGTGAGTGTTCAATCAATTCCAGTAGTGAGAGTGTTCAATCAATTCCAGTAGTGAGAGTGTTCAATCAATTCCAGTAGTGAGTGTTCAATCAATTCCAGTAGTGAGAGTGTTCAATCAATTCCAGTAGTGAGTGTTCAATCAATTCCAGTAGTGAGTGTTCAATCAATTCCAGTAGTGAGTGTTCAATCAATTCCAGTAGTGAGTGTTCAATCAATTCCAGTAGTGAGTGTTCAATCAATTCCAGTAGTGAGAGTGTTCAATCAATTCCAGTAGTGAGAGTGTTCAATCAATTCCAGTAGTGAGAGTGTTCAATCAATTCCAGTAGTGAGAGTGTTCAATCAATTCCAGTAGTGAGAGTGTTCAATCAATTCCAGTAGTGAGAGTGTTCAATCAATTCAGTAGTGAGAGTGTTCAATCAATTCCAGTAGTGAGAGTGTTCAATCAATTCCAGTAGTGAGAGTGTTCAATCAATTCCAGTAGTGAGAGTGTTCAATCAATTCCAGTAGTGAGAGTGTTCAATCAATTCCAGTAGTGAGAGTGTTCAATCAATTCCAGTAGTGAGAGTGTTCAATCAATTCCAGTAGTGAGAGTGTTCAATCAATTCCAGTAGTGAGAGTGTTCAATCAATTCCAGTAGTGAGAGTGTTCAATCAATTCCAGTAGTGAGAGTGTTCAATCAATTCCAGTAGTGAGAGTGTTCAATCAATTCCAGTAGTAGTGTTCAATCAATTCCAGTAGTGAGAGTGTTCAATCAATTCCATAGTGAGAGTGTTCAATCAATTCCAGTAGTGAGAGTGTTCAATCAATTCCAGTAGTGAGAGTGTTCAATCAATTCCAGTAGTGAGAGTGTTCAATCAATTCCAGTAGTGAGAGTGTTCAATCAATTCCAGTAGTGAGAGTGTTCAATCAATTCCAGTAGTGAGAGTGTTCAATCAATTCCAGTAGTGAGAGTGTTCAATCAATTCCATTAGTGAGAGTGTTCAATCAATTCCAGTAGTGAGAGTGTTCAATCAATTCCAGTAGTGAGAGTGTTCAATCAATTCCATTAGTGAGAGTGTTCAATCAATTCCAGTAGTGAGAGTGTTCAATCAATTCCAGTAGTGAGAGCGTTCAATCAATTCCAGTAGTGAGAGCGTTCAATCAATTCCATTAGTGAGAGTGTTCAATCAATTCCAGTAGTGAGAGTGTTCAATCAATTTCCAGTAGTGAGAGTGTTCAATCAATTCCAGTAGTGAGAGTGTTCAATCATTCCATTAGTGAAGAGTGTTCAATCAATTCCAGTAGTGAGAGTGTTCAATCAATTCCAGTAGTGAGAGCGTTCAATCAATTCCAGTAGTGAGAGGGTTCAATCAATTCCAGTAGTGAGAGTGTTCAATCAATTCCAGTAGTGAGAGTGTTCAATCAATTCCAGTAGTGAGAGTGTTCAATCAATTCATTAGTGAGAGTGTTCAATCAATTCCCGTAGTGAGAGGTGTTCAATCAATTCCCGTAGTGATAGGTGTTCAACTCAATTCCATTAGTGAGGAGCGTTCAATCAATTCCAGTAGTGAGAGGGTTCAATCAATTCCAGTAGTGAGAGTGTTCAATCAATTCCAGTAGTGAGAGTGTTCAATCAATTCCAGTAGTGAAGAGGGTTCAATATTGTTGTATAGCCCTGGAGTTGGCCAGCATAAAAAAAACATCCACAAGATTGCTATAAGTGTTGAGGAAGGGAGGTAGTGACCCCACTTAAAGTATGCTGTGACTTTATACATATGAAGATCTATCACATTACACTCCTATGACAGTATCTACCATAAGATGGCCCCTTACTTCTGACAGCACACATAATATCAAAGGCTGACACAAGTACATACAAACATGTGCCATGGGGACAATTGTATATCCCCTCAGACCTTAGAGAACTGTTGTGAGAGTCTGAGTGAGTACCTAGCAGTGGAAGTTCCATCAGTTCTGCCAGGGAATGCTAGCACCTTGCAGTCTTTGCAGACTGTTATATTGTGCTTCAAAACAGGCAGAATAACACTAAAACCCATTGCGGGAGCCTGGGATAGATATTAATGTGTGTGTGTGACAATAACATCATTTAATATGAACAAAGAGGAAAATACTGTTTGAGCACTTTGCCAATACCACATTCATCGGTAAAGACGAAATTCTATTGACAAATATGAAATATGTGTGTCAATAAGGGAGATATCATATATTAAAAAACAAAATGTCCTTTACTAATCATTATCATGGTAATTAACATAGCAGTATTAATAATATAACTGTATCATACTAGCAACACTAAATAACTAATAACAAACTGTAGGGTTTATGTGGGAATTAGGTGGCAAAGCGTTAAATTAGTACTGAAATATAGTTGCTATACTACAGCCCTGGGGTCGCGGTGATTTATGGTTAGTGTGCTACTTGCTTGTCAGGATGGGTTAATCCCCAGTAGGGACAGAATTACTTTTAGAGTCGATCCAGCCTCATACAAATGGATACTAGGCGATTTCTGGGATTTATCTGGAACGAAAGAAAGGCGAAAAGGAAGGGTAATGGTCATTTTACCTCATATGTTATGGCCTTGAACATATGACGGTCTAATACTTCACAGCTCAAGGACTGTAAATGGCAATTCAATTGCTGTGTCTAATAAGTAAATTGTACAGTCTAACACTACCGTTGCTGTAGTCCTGCATCAGAAGTTTACAAACAGGGAGGCATTTAAATACGGGTCATCGGGCTCGCTGACACCCTAACCAGTCCGCCATCCAACACAATAATGTAATAATATGAATATACAGTAATGCACTGCATATTCATATTAATTATTATGGCTGCATATTAACTTTATGCAGTCATAATATTAATATGAATATGCAGTGTATGACTGAATCTACAACCATGGTCAGACTGCGAGAACAGCAAGTTAAAAGAGGTGTGGCCAAACAAGACCATGCAGGAAGCCAAAGAAAACCAACACAGAACTGGTGTCGTTAGCCGCTACACGCTGCGGGATTTGCTGAGGAGGGGATTCGAGCACTTATGGACTGAATGGTTCGATGTGCAACGAGGATGATCTGTCGACTAACTAACTGATAATAATTAATATGAATATGTAAAGGAAAGGTCGTATATAAACTGATACATAATGTAACAACAACACGGACTGATAACAGAGGAAAAGCGTGATCGCCCTTGAGTGTCTACAAAGCACTGAAAGAAGACTTCGTTTGCAAAAAAAACTAAACAATACGAACAACTTGCTTTCAAACACAAGAATATGTATCGTCTGCTCGCCGCAAACAAACAACCGACATGGACCTCGACATTTGACTTGTATAGCACACAGGCTAATTTAGTAATTACTTTGACCTTCGTGATTACAAGTGACACACGACTGACAAAGCGTTAATACTAACAGACACGAGATATTTTCGGAAGTGTACATTAACTTTTCAACTGAAATTAAGAATGGAAATATCACACTGACATAATTCATAAACATAGGTCACGTAGGTTAGGGGTTAGCATAGCAACGGATGTACACATACACTCCACGTGACAATTTCAGGTACACTTACGGAAGTTTTAATATCCTTATTGGTAGAAATCCTCCTGTGAAATATTTTTGCAGGTTCAGTTTCGCCGTCACTATCCGAAGAATCGTCTTGGCCACTAGAGTCAACGACTTTCCCGATTAAACTTGTAACCCGCGGCCTGGACGCCGCCATTTTGCACGGAGCGTGTAATTGCAGCCGGGTGGGTTAAAGGTCACGATGCCTATAATAGACAAATTAATGCTGACAAAGTCACGAAATCTACTTCATGTGGTTAAGGGACACTTTCCACCTGTATCCGCGCAAATTCACATTTCTCGGCGGTGTAATAGAAACCAAGAGAATATATATCCCCAGTTCTGACATGAAAACGTTAGGGTCGCAGGTCTGGCAAAAAAACAAAACCGTTATGGGGAGTTAGTGTAGCTGATCAAGAAGGAGTTGTAGTTGTACAGTAGTAGTAGTATCGTTGTCATTATGGCTTGCTTGATGGGTCAGAATTGAACTGCGTGGTTGGTATTAACTGTTACAGTTAGGACGGGGAGAATTCGGGAGTTCGGGGACAAAAAGGCGAGGAGAGGTAGCTCAACGGATAAGGGAGGAGCTTGGGAAATCTGTGCTGAGCATTAAATGCCAAACTACAAGCAAGCAGACGACGGAACATTGCCGACGGCAGGAAAAGAGAACGGTTTTTAGATTTTCTAGATTTAGAAGACCCGGTCTAATAATTGTGTTGGTTTATTTAGTTTGTAAAGGATTAGTATCATTGCACATCCAACTCCATAAATGCTTCATGTCTCCTCATATCTCTCTTGACCTAATTATAACTGCTAGCACCAATAATTAGTATTAACGAGTCAATCAGTGATGATTTTGTTGTGTGTCCCGTGCGTTTAGTTTAGTCCATAGATCAACATCACGGCACACGGGTGTAACCCATAAGTGCTCCGTTCTCCTCCTAACTCAAACCGGAGTCTGGAGAAACTCAGCTCACTGCACGAACTCCGTAGCCCCGGCGAGAATACTGAAATACTTTGGGTAGATTTTTAGCTCGAAATTTTGCACGGGCAGCGCCGTTAGGCTACTCTTTTTCGATTTCCAACTGACAAGGGATTCTTTACGTACGCAACAGTCCCGTGCGTTTATAATGCATATATGGCTCACAAACATCAGATTTGTTGAAAGAAAGATGAAGAAGACATGGTGAGAAAATTCTTGACAGTCTTGTGTCCTTGGCTAGTGGAAAATTGATAAACATACTGAGTTGCAGAAATGCTGACTCTCTTCCTTGCACGGAAGGGAATCAACACACGAATTGACCCCCTTCCTTGCACGGAAGGGAGTCAACACACGAACTGACTGACCCATGCCGTCGGAGATCGCAATTTGTGGAGAGGCATGATCGCCTACGCCAGCCGGCAAGGCACTGGATGATGATATGTTTATTGTTGTTGTCAAAGATTATCGACATAGCGATGAGTGAGTGAAATAACGTATAAAGGGAGAGACGTAAGACGGTTAGAATGTCCGCAGAAGTCAGATATATCGACGGAAAGGTGCAAATAATAAATATCGCAGCTTTGATGTAAACAGACACAAACAAAATTACGTCCAAAAAATATTCCGGATGAACGAAGAAGAAGAAGAAGACGGTTAGAATGTTAAACGGGTCTGCGTGCCCAATTCTAAACCTTTTAAATAAAGTACATTCGTTCGTTCATATCGTAAATCACCCAAAGATAATTTCAAGAATGCACGAATTCCGAAGCACCTGCGATGATCTTATTCTGAGCTTCACAGAACAACATATGCTTTTGAGCGTATGTTTTCTTATCTCATCTTGCTCCTCTTGTACTTCGCGGTGTCGAGGTGAAGCATAAACAGCGGGAGGGTGCCCGTTTATGGGCTTCATATATCAGAATCACACGAACTGTTATTTCCTCTGTCGGTCTCTTTTTCTGGTTCCATTTAATCTGTACATCGTTTCGTATTGTGGTTTACTGTTTGTTGGTAGCCTTGTTATATGACCGAACTATTTAACTTGCTGTTTTCTAATGCTATAATGCAAACATTTTAGTCCTGATTTCTTCATTTATTCATTTCTTTACTTACGTGGAATTGTAATTCTGCTTCTGATTTTGCTATTAGTGTTTGATCGCGGCAAATAGAAATTCTTTAATTCGTCCTTGATTCTTCTTCGCGTATGTTTTCTAATTTTGAAATGTAGTCTCGGTTCTCCCCTACGCTTTCAGTTTCCATTTGTCGATGGCTTTCTAACGTCCACACGGACCTTCCTAGTTTTAGTTCTTATCTGAGAATGACTAGATTCACTTCCAAAGACTTGGAAATTACAAGGTTGGAATGTGTCTCCCATCCTTGGTGTGGCGAAACGCCAATGGCTCATGTCCTCATGCCTTCTTTTATTTTGGGTAAACTGGGGGAAACAGCTTTCGGGAACCCTCAGTTCTCATATTCGTTCAATCACTATGGAAGATAGTTCTCTGCGATACTTTAACAACACGATCTTGGTAATAGAATAATTAGATATATGTCTTTCCTTTCGGGTAGACCCGATAGAGCGCCTTGCGCCAAATGCGCACTGGTGCGACTTCTTGGGCAATTCATGTCGGTTTCTAAAACTTACCGTTACCCACTGCATAATGTCAAGTTGTCAAGTTGAAGATTGGGACATTTTCAATGCAGAATACTGGTGATGTATGAAAGGTAATTTTAGGTTGTAATTAGTCCTGCACTTATAAATCTCTATTGGCTTAACTACTGAGATGAATTGGCGAAACGGCAGTCTTGCCATATTGGGAGGGGGTGACCGTTTACCAATCTGCTAAGCGTCTTGAATCTTGGCATAGCAAGGGAACAATTCTGAACAATAAATATTTCCCAATTGATATCGCTTGTTCTTGGCAGCCGATAGACGAGTGCTATCTTTCCTTCTACGGCCTGAACTGGGCATACTGTCCTCTTTCTGTAGAATATAATCATGGGATAGCTACGGTATGCCGGAAGGAGGGAAGGGCTCCTTGGGGATGGGGTCCACAATCTATGATCTATCTTCTTGAGCCGGAAGGAGGCTATCCACAGTTCTATCTCTTTCGTCTTTTAGTCGATAGGATGATGTCGGGAGGATAATGGACTTCTCTATTTCACTGAGAGAACCGGAACTCATCTGAATCTATGGGTTATGTGAGGCACTGCCGGGTACATTGCGGCGACTGCTCAGAAGAGAGCAGCGGCCGGACGGGGTAGTATCTTCGTTTCTATTCTTGCTAGGAATGGGGAACAACACTTCTTTGATTACTCACACCACACCACAAGAGCTTTGTCGTGAGAAAGGCATGGTTTGCAAGGAGAGAGAAGCCGGGAAACGAATGTGCCCAATAATAATAAAGGCAGGGTATGAGTGTGGATAGTGAGTCTTGTAGGCGAAAGGTGCATGGGGTGGCCAACCGGACGTCTACAAGCTGGAGGTCTACTCAAGCCCGGACGTAGCCAATCCAGGGGCTACCTGACGTGTCCAGCCCATTCAATCGGGCCTCTTATATACTCTTTGGTAAGAACCAGGTTTGGAAAATATATTAGCTGAGGCCCTATTGGTCCTCAGGATTATGGTAATTTAGTCAGCATGGTCGCTCACGAGATTTTGTCATCTACAGGGTTCTTATTTTGACCGTCAAGTGTGTTGAAAGACTCGACAGGGCTTCTATGCCTAAAGTTATAAGCACCTGATGAAGCCAGGGCAAGTCAGTGGACATACCAGGTATAATGTTACTAATTTTAAGGGAGAAGCATTACACAAATTAAATGAGGGACAAGACCACAACTCAAGTCTTCTCATCGACTTAAGGTCGAGTGTTTGCTGATGATTCTGTCTGGACCTACGCCAATTCCCATTCTTGTCCGGGACAGCGAAAGACTCTGACTCATTCCCAATACCCAATCTGGTCTCAGGACTTTAGTTCCCAACCTAAATTGTGCCAAGTGAGCCCATGGCACTTTCCCAGACCAGATGAGTGACTAAAATCGTAGTTGGCCTCGGAAACCTGGAAGCTGTTTGTTCGAACAACCGACGCTGGATAGAGAGACTGGAAACTTTGCCCGGTGAGGCAGTGTGAACTCACAGGACAATCTAGAGATCTGTGGTCCTATGATGTTCAGAGTTTTCTTGCTTCATATCTGGACTAGAGTTATCTCATCAGTTTTGTTTTTCTAGACCTTTTATAGGTTTATCTGTCTGGCGTTCTTCTGTGTTGTCTTTTATTACGGTATTAAATTCTAATTATAGTGACTGAGTCGATCGTCATGTTACGTTTGTGTCAGCCAGAAATACACTGCAGGAAATAGACCCTGAGGTCGAAAGAGAGAGTGACAGTAAGTCCGGGGAACGGAGGAGGGTTGGCAGCCAAGACCTATCCCCAGCCAGGGCAAAAGAATAAGTTTGAAATATTGTGACGGGACTATTTGGGACCCTCCCCATAGCTTGTTACAATTGGATCCCTTAACTTGGTTGCGTGTCCTTTATAGGACGCTGCAATCAGCCCAAGCATTTATTTCTTGTTTGTGAATTACTAGGCAATAGGTTATATTTAGTAGTTTGCCACTGCTTTATGAAGGACAGACGCTCATACCATACAAATCAACGCAGCACATCTATACGCTGCACATCTCGCAAGATCATCAGTGTTGTGGGTCAGCTCCGTGTTCTTGTCTCGACCATGCCATGTGGCCAAGCCATCAAGATAGTTACTTCTCAGCCTTCCCTTTGTTATTTTCCCCTCAATCTTGCCAGTTGTCGCCAAATTCTCTCATTTATTTCTTCATATAACGTGTCCAAAAATGTGTAACTGTCTACGCCTACGTTTACGAGTTTACAGTTCTCATTTGATTTGTATAGGACTTGTTCATTGGCTCTTCTGTCTGCCCATGGTATTCTGTGCATTTTCCTCAGAAACCACATCGCCACTGATTGTGTATACAAAGTTTTATACAGAAGTGTATGCAGAGGATTATATAGAGGTTTATGCAGAGGTTTATACGGAGGTTTATACAAAGGTTTATACAGAGGTTTATACAAAGGTTTATACATAGGTTTATACATAGATTTATACTCAGGTTTATTCAGAGGTTTACAGAGGTCTATACAGAGTAAGCTCCAGGATAGGCGATGTATTTATTTTCTTGGTTCCTATATCTGCTTATTAACAGAAAATCATCTCTTCAGAAGTGCTGGTTTTTGTCCTTGCACACTTCCTTCTGTTGAATATTTGATTCCAAATGCTCGTCATTGTGAATTATTCTTGTTTACGGAATTTTGCCTTTGGTTGCCCCCTTTCCATGTGCGTCTCCAATCCATATTTCCCTACTTTACTGTCTTTGTGGTCTTCTTTTTCAATCGCTGCCATTTCCTCAATTTACCAGATTCAGTGCTAAACAAAAAGGAGGTTTGGACCAAACAAAAATGGATGGCGGAAAATGGGCAGTAGGGGTTTGTCAGTTATGACGTAAAAGTTGTTAATATGGTAATAGATATTGTATTATATATCAAATTAAAGGGGGTTTGCTTAAAGAAAACTACTGTATATAAGTCAATGGCAAATACTGAAAATCGCTTCAGGCGTTAATCATCCAATGCCACTCAGTTAAAAACATGTCTGTTGCTTTAGCTGTTCTTAGGATTTTTTTTCCCAGGAGTTTGTTGATCTCTTCAACCTTTTCTTTATCACTACGTGTTTTGGGGAATTGATATTTGTAAAAGTGCTAACTACGCAGGCCTCTGTGGCTTAGATAATGATGTTTCACAATTCCCTGACATACCGAGTCGATGGTTTTAAATAATCCCGAGGCTGTTAAGGAGCACATCGCTTTGCTTTGATTTTAATAGTGTGAGAGTCAGGCGCACTGAAAGCAACGGTAAATTCTTCTTCTGCTGCTGCCATTTATCTCCCATTGGGGTATACGCCCTCAACCGAACCACTGAGGCAGTCCTGTCCTATCTTTTGCTATCTGGCACAGTCCCTATCATGTCCTCCCAATATTATTCATCTCTTTCTGTAATTCTCTTCTTCGTGTGTTTTCAGGTCTTCTGCTATTTCGTCTCACTGTCTTTTCCAGACAAGAGTGTGTCTACTTATACTGTCCTCGGGTTTTCTAAAAGTATGTCCTATCTATCGCCAACGTCTTTTCTTTACCTGTTCTCCGGAATTTGTTTAATTCTCTCAAGGATCTCTGCATTGGTGATTCTCTCATACCATTTTCTGCCCACTATTCTGCGCAGGCACCAACATGGTAAAATACTGAACGTAAAATTGTCTAAAAGCAACCAATAAATGCTGGAAATCATTACGACGCGCTGTAAAAGGGCATGGAATTACCTTTTACTGTATTTACAATAGGTGTACGGATTCTTAAACGATATTTACACAATATATTATAAGAACGTAGGTCAGCATAGCCGACTGGATAAGAATGCGTGTTCTTAGACATCCGGTGTGCTGACGCCGAGGTAAGGGGTTCAACCTCTACACCTGACAGTTTGACTAAAATGTTGACCTATTGTCCTTGACCTGGGGACGTAAACTGCAAATACCTTTAAGTCGGAGTGGGTTCGTCTGATGCCGAGGGACACTGTTAATATGGAAAGCTAATCCACAGGCGCCGGTCTCTCTGGTCTAGGGGTTAGCGACTTTCTCCGTAATCCCGTATACTCTCGTGAGTAACGTGACGTGCGCGAGAATCGGTGGTGATTCTAGCCGCGTCGATAACTTACGGGATATGTAAGCCGGTCGCTCAGAAAGCAATGGCAAACTACTGAGCGTAATCTTGCCAAGAAATCAACAACAGCGGTAAAATGATGGTGTTGACAGCGATGTCCTGTAAACGATATGCGAAATAAAACAACTACTAGAAGGCCGGTCTCCGTGGCTAAGGGATTACATACGCGATTCGTAAGCCCGCTTACCCGCGTTCGAAACACAGCTGCGACTGATTTGGCAGCAGACCGCGTTGAGCTGGGTTTTAACGAGTTGGTAAGGGAGCCCGTCGTTCAGAAACAATGGCAAACTACTGAACGTAAAACTTGCCAAGACATCAACATCAGCAGTAAAATGCCGGTGTTGACAGCGATGTCCTGTAAAAAAGGATATGCAAAAAAAAACTAATAGAAGTAGTGTGTATGGACTACGCTTGAGTTCAAAGCGAGCGAATAAAATTATAAGAACACATCCAGTTGTAAGTAGGCAAAGGGAAATAACGTTTAAAATACTATATCGGACAAAATGTCCTATGTGTTTATCTTTCGTAAATATATACTTCCTTTTCGCAAATATATCATCTTCGGAAATCATTTGAACTGGTTTGCTAAATACTGAGGCTTAACTATTCAATTGACAATATACACATGGGGAAACAAGTATTTCGCCAGTAAGGACAAGATATTGTATTTACATCTCCAAAGAAAATTCTTCACACATCATCGATTTTATTACGATCTCTCTTCTCAATGTCGAGGGTAAGATGTTCCTTTCAGTTATAGAATACAGCAGGCGTCAGGTCTTAGTCAGATATGACTGAGCTACCGTATGACAGTAGACGGTACTACCTGCTTTCTGTTAGCACCGAATGTTGGGCGGCGCTCGCCAAATCCGACTCCCCACATTGTGCCAACGGCTTCGGGCGGAGGAGAGCAATTGGGAGGGTACAAACCTTACCCTAGTGCGAGGAAATGCAACCTAAAGACTAAATGTCATAGCATGGCAGACCAGACCCTAAGCCTTGGTCAGCAGCTTGTCTAGGATCGAAGCACCGACAGGTGGGCATTTAGAGCATTGCTTTGCTGATCCGGCAGCTTCTGCAGCTTGTCTTGTTCCAGATGTATTAGTGTTACCTTTCCTTTGGAGTAAACTAGATAGGCCGAGAGAAGGATCATGCTACATAAGCAACATATGGTCTCTAAATTCACCCCAGGCGTTGTGTTGTGGAAAGGTATAACTCCATTTTACAAACTATCGTCTGTCAAGAAGGTGCCAGCCAGCCAGTCAGTCAGTCAATCAGTCAGTCAGTCAGTCAGTCAGTCAGTCAATCAGTCAGTCAGTCATACAGCAAGCGTCGGCAACCTACGGCACGCGTGCCAAACGTGGCACTCAAAACGATTTTAAATGGCACACCAAGTAGAGTATATATATGTATATGATCTCCTAAAAAGGTATAATGTTTAATTAAGCTGAGTCGTGTAACTCTTTTAAAGCTATATATGTTTTCACATCCCTTCAAAACGAAAGTTATTTGACATTAGAGGTAAGAACCTATAATCTGATGTAAACAAACCGAGCGAATGTGGAGCAACAGTGACCGACCCTTGTGGAAATGTTATTTCCATTCTATTCTTTACCTCTCTCTCTCTCTCTCTCTCTCTCTCGACTCCCCCCCCCCCCCCCCACTACCAACTCTACAGTTCTCTCGGCTGTAGTATATTCATGCCTGTGTTGTGTTATCCAGCTCGACCACAGTACACATGTTCATGTTGTTGTTAAGTAATATGGTGCCGTTAAAATGTTACTGTGTTTTTTCAAACTGAGAGACTTTACACCGGGCATTGTTATAACAACATTTCAAAATACTGTGTTCAGGGCTTCAGGTTTTGAAAACATGTGTATTTGTTTCTATTCATGTGAAAGTATTGAATAATCTACAGAAAATAGAATAATTATTTCATATATTGGAAATATTTTAACTCATGATCACGACCAAATTAGTTTGTTCAGTGGCTCTTTGTATTTTAAAATATGGTGGACTTAGATTGGCACGCTTGCAAACTTGTAACTAGATCAGTGGCGTCACTGGGGTTGGTGTCACCCAGTGCGGTAAACTCTTGGTGTCACCCCTCTAGACTTTCACCATGGTCTTCTTCCGAGTGTTCCTGTACCATATATAATCGCATATAGTAATGTTTGTAAAATAAGTCAAAAAGTTAATAAGGACATAAGAAAGAAAACAAATTGAACAATATAACTTCAATACTTCAGGTAAAACATAAATAAAGAACTTCGACAAACTCGGACAAAGTTAAATTTTTGTTATTTTAACATTAAAATGTCTGTTATTTAAAATTAAAAGTTTCCCATCCTGGTCTTCAAAGCTGCAAACCTGTCAATCACATCATCAAAATCAATATCTTTCACCATATCACTTTCAATTGATAATATAGCCAGATCAGAAAGTCTTGACTGTCCCATGGTTGATCGCAAATAGTTCTTTATAAGTTTCAGTTTTGAAAAGCTCCTCTTACATGAAGCCACAGACACACAGATCGTAAGAAATAGTTGTAGGCTTAGTGAGAGTATTGGGAGAGATTCAAGGAAATCCCAGTCAACTATGAATTTTAAAATATCAAATATTGACCAGTCTTTGGCTTTGTGGATATCAATATCTGCTGCCTTCAGGTGTCTTCTCAGCCTTGGTATTTCTTTTAAAAGCTCTACTTCGGATAGCTCATCATAGAAAGTGGTCACTTTTGGAACTGACACCAGCAACTCTTCTTCAGTTGCTGATAGAAGACTCTTGGCTTGAACAGCCTCAAACATATTTGCTACTTCCTTGATCGCTGTTGATCTGGTCTGGAGTTCAGAATGAAAACGATCAATACACTCCAGCATCGCCCTATTGTTTTCTTCTTGCATAGTGAGTCCAGCATCTGAAGCATCTCTGAGTTGTTCCCCTGCCATTCTCTTCTTGAACCTTAATCTTCTCTCTACTGTTATTCCAAATTGGTCTGCTTTTAAAAGTGCCTGTTCAATTGCATGCTCCACTAAGTGACTGCGCTTCTCCTGCAGAAAAAGTCTTAATGCCTCTAACTTGGTCACTACTTTGTCAAGAGTTAAGCCTTTGGTCTAGTCTGCAGATACTGCTGTGTCAAATTAACTTCCCCAAGTAGAGCAGCCCAAAAGTAAAGGTAGCACAGAAACGTGAAATCACAGACAGCAGGTAAAAGACCTTGTGCTGCACCTCTTGTTTCCACATTTTCACGAGGATCACATAGAGCTTCAATCGCCGCCACACATTCATCAAACTTATCTTTCACCGGTTTAACAGCAGCATGATGTGCACTCCAGCGTGTTGTTGATAGCCTTTTAATCGACATTGCAGTGTGTTCAATTAAAACATCCCATCGATGGGCGGAAGCAGTAAAGAAGGAATACATTCTCTCAAGAGTTCCAAAAAATGTTACACATAAAGCATTTTCAGCAAAAGAGTGTTGACCACACAAGTTAAGCGAATGGTCCACGCATCCGTTAAAAATAGCTTTCTTATTCTTTCTTTTCAGAATGGCTTGAACACCTCCATGAATTCCAAACATTGTGGCAGCATTATCATAACCTTGAGCTCTGCACATCATTATGTCAAGTCCATCACTTTCTAGATTTTTTTAAATGTCTGAACTGAGGTCATCAGCTTTTTTCCCCTTTAAAGGGAAAAATCCTAGAAACACTTCTCTCACTTCAACTTCCCCATTGTGGATTTTCACATATCTGATCACTCAGACATCTGGTCAGTGTGTGATATGTCAGGTGTGCTGTCGAACATAATTCCAAAATACCTTGCAGCCTTTATATCATTTACAAGAATTTCCTTCACATGATTTGCCAGAACAGTTATAAATTCATTCTGAGTTTCTGGTGAAAGATAAGATACGGATGCTTTTACTGTTACAGATATAGTTCGCTTTAATCTCATTAGGTGCTCTTTCAACACAGGGTCATATTTAGAAAGCATCTCAACCATCTCAAGAAAGTTTCCTTTATTCAACGAAGATGCATCTTCCTTATGGCCACGAAATGCCAGATTTTGCTTAGCAAGAAACAATGTGATATCAAGCAACCTGTGCAAGATATCCCTCCATTTTTTTTAAATCCCTATCCATTACAGCAACACTGTCGGCATCAATTGTTTTGTGCAGCTTAAGGCCTGCTGCCAATGTTTTCCATATTTCAAGGCAACCTAGATGGTCATCCGAAATCTCATGATTATGTAATTTTGGGCTCAGCTTCCACCACTGCTGAAACCCAGTGACATATTTTGATGTTTGTTCTGTTACATTAACAGCAAACAGTCTGCAGCAAAAGCAGTATAATTTCTCACGGACGAGCGAGTAAACCATCCATGACCGCAGTATTTTCTCACCATTTGGCATCGTCTTGTAGAACCATTCTTTTGACAGCTGGCGCACATCTCCTTTAGTCTTTGCACCTTGCCCTGTCACAGTTCTGAAAAGAACAATTTCCTCTTTTGATAATTTCAACTCGAAAATGATCTGGAACTGGTGCATTCCAGAAAGAAGCATCAGATAAAATATTCCAATTTTTCTCATCCACTTGACTCATCACATTTACAGTATCATTGTCAGCATGCATTTCTGTTTCAACTTCATCCACTGCTATTTCATTACGTATTTCTGCATCAATCTCGTGATTCTCTTCCATTTCTGGCTCTAGTTGCTCTTTTGAAGAATGCATGCTGTCAGCATGGGAGGAATCCTTATCAATTGTAGATTGAGGAAGAACGTCTTTTGATGAACCTTGTCCATCACTTGGTCTCTTGACATATTGAAGCATGAATCCAGGTAGTGATTTTAGTGATTCACATCTTTTCTTCTTTGCTTTTCGCTGCTCGCATCCACTAGGCCTCTTTGATTTGTGCACTCCATGTGGCATGATGGAATATTCTAAAATAATAAATCTATAATAAATTAGGAACTTAAAAATATACAACTAAACAAAAAGATATAATATAAATATATAAAATCTGTATAAATAATTATAATCCAAACATTTATGATTTATTCATAATTTAATAAATATAGTTATTTAGGTTAAATTGCGTTGTTTACCGTAGAATTAAAATGTAATTAAAAAATGATTATGTACACTAAAAAGAACCGTCTAAAAAAGAAAACTTGTCATACAAAATATTAATTTTTTTTTAAATATTGTCCATGGAAGTTACAACTTTTTTATTTCATTGTAACAAGTTTGAGTGGATTGTAACTTTTTTATTGGCTAATGGAGTATTGAACATACCAACCTGCATACGATGCGGATGGCAAATGCTGCAAGGCACAATTAATGGAGTCATATACAAATGTAACCGCCGGTCAACAATATTCGTTGCAACACTTCTTCTTAACTTTTATCAGGAAGTTTTGTCGCCAATGCACGACTGTCATTTCATGACATATATTTTATTATTTTATATTGTGAGTTGCTGGCGAATGTCAGTAACCGCATCAATATTGGGGGGGGGGGGGGGGGGATCTGCGTGTGGCAGTCTCAACAGTGACTCGTTGGTTCGAAAAATTACACAACCGTTATTTATTTTTCTATTTCCATCTTTTTAGTTAAAAATTAAATTAAAAAATTAAAATATATATTTTTCAGACAGATAGAAAAAACGTGTGTATGCCGTAATTATTAATTATTGTAGTAGTAAACTACTAGTATACTATAGTATAGTAATACTAACTTTTTTAAGTGGAAGCCTGCCGCTGTTTTTCTCCTTTAAAATTTATGCCGTGTCCTAATTAATTTACTTTAAAATATTTATATTTTAGTGATATTGATAAAATTATAAAATTTCGAAAAAAATAATTATTTACATAAAAAACGAACCTGTAAACAACGTCTGTCATTTTCTGCAACCACGTGACTCCACACGTCATTAATTGGCGCGTTTGCAAATGACCCACGATTCTACTCCGACTCCGAGGCTCCGAGCAGCTCTGAGCTCTGAGTCTTATTCATTTAAGCACCAGTCGCTCTGCATGGTGGCACCCTGTGCCTGCTCATGTATTTAACAATGAACGGTTATGAAACTCGACTAGACAGAGCTATGTCTGCTTTGTCAAATTTGCAATTTTTTTATTTTGGTGTCACCCCTTGATGGTGTCACCCGGTGCGGCCCTCACCCCCCTAGTGACGCCCCTGAACTAGATATATACTGTCGTTTAACTGTCATTTACTGCCTATTTGGTACCTTGCGGTGTATGGCAGAGGGGTCTTTGAGCCTGAGGAATTAAGGCCGCCTGGCTAGTGCAGTCGCCGCGAACTGTGCAGGTTAAAATTTTTGTGTGTGCCCCCGACAGAAAAACATCCCACACCTTACCGAGGGATCGAACCCCGGTCTCCCGAATGAGAGTCCGGCGTTCTAGCCACTCGGCCAGCCGCTCCTCTAGATATACACGATGGGGCTTAAGATGACAATGTCAAAAGTGTGATAGCAATTACAATAACCATGTCATTGTCTTGTAGCCAGTCAATATTGTTGTGATAGACATGACAATAAACATGTCATTGTCTTGTAGCCAGTCAATATTGTTGTGATAGACATGACAATAACCATGTCATTGTCTTGTAGCCAGTCAATATTGTTGTGATAGACATTACAATAACCATGTCATTGTCTTGTAGCCAGTCAATATTGTTGTGATAGAAATTACAATAACCATGTCATTGTCTTGTAGCCAGTCAATATTGTTGTGATAGAAATTACAATAACCATGTCATTGTCTTGTAGCCAGTCAATATTGTTGTGATAGAAATTACAATAACCATGTCACTGTCTTGTAGCCAGTCAATATTGTTGTGATAGAAATTACAATAACCATGTCACTGTCTTGTAGCCAGTCAATATTGTTGTGATAGAAATTACAATAACCATGTCACTGTCTTGTAGCCAGTCAATATTGTTGTGATAGAAATTACAATAACCATGTCACTGTCTTGTAGCCAGTCAATATTGTTGTGATAGAAATTACAATAACCATGTCACTGTCTTGTAGCCAGTCAATATTGTTGTGATAGAAATTACAATAACCATGTCACTGTCTTGTAACCAGTCAATATTGTTGTGATAGAAATTACAATAACCATGTCACTGTCTTGTAGCCAGTCAATATTGTTGTGATAGAAATTACAATAACCATTTCACTGTCTTGTAGCCAGTCAATATTGTTGTGATAGAAATTACAATAACCATGTCATTGTCTTGTAACCAGTCAATATTGTTGTGATAGACATTACAATAACCATGTCATTGTCTTGTAGCCAGTCAATATTGTTGTGATAGACATGACAATAAACATGTCATTGTCTTGTAGCCAGTCAATATTGTTGTGATAGACATGACAATAACCATGTCATTGTCTTGTAGCCAGTCAATATTGTTGTGATAGAAATTACAATAACCATGTCATTGTCTTGTAGCCAGTCAATATTGTTGTGATAGAAATTACAATAACCATGTCACTGTCTTGTAACCAGTCAATATTGTTGTGATAGAAATTACAATAACCATGTCACTGTCTTGTAGCCAGTCAATATTGTTGTGATAGAAATTACAATAACCATTTCACTGTCTTGTAGCCAGTCAATATTGTTGTGATAGAAATTACAATAACCATGTCATTGTCTTGTAACCAGTCAATATTGTTGTGATAGACATTACAATAACCATGTCATTGTCTTGTAGCCAGTCAATATTGTTGTGATAGACATGACAATAACATGTCATTGTCTTGTAGCCAGTCAATATTGTTGTGATAGACATGACAATAACCATGTCATTGTCTTGTAGCCAGTCAATATTGTTGTGATAGAAATTACAATAACCATGTCATTGTCTTGTAGCCAGTCAATATTGTTGTGATAGAAATTACAATAACCATGTCACTGTCTTGTAGCCAGTCAATATTGTTGTGATAGAAATTACAATAACCATGTCACTGTCTTGTAGCCAGTCAATATTGTTGTGATAGAAATTACAATAACCATGTCACTGTCTTGTAGCCAGTCAATATTGTTGTGATAGAAATTACAATAACCATGTCACTGTCTTGTAGCCAGTCAATATTGTTGTGATAGAAATTACAATAACCATGTCACTGTCTTGTAGCCAGTCAATATTGTTGTGATAGAAATTACAATAACCATGTCACTGTCTTGTAACCAGTCAATATTGTTGTGATAGAAATTACAATAACCATGTCACTGTCTTGTAGCCAGTCAATATTGTTGTGATAGAAATTACAATAACCATTTCACTGTCTTGTAGCCAGTCAATATTGTTGTGATAGAAATTACAATAACCATGTCATTGTCTTGTAACCAGTCAATATTGTTGTGATAGACTATTACAATAACCATGTCATTGTCTTGTAGCCAGTCACTATTGTTGTGATAGACATGACAATAAACATGTCATTGTCTTGTAGCCAGTCAATATTGTTGTGATAGACATGACAATAACCATGGTCATTGTCTTGTAGCCAGTCAATATTGTTGTGATAGACATTACAATAACCATGTCATTGTGCTTGTAGCCAGTCAATATTGTTGTGATAGAAATTACAATAAACCATGTCATTGTCTTGTAGCCAGTCAATATTGTTGTGATAGAAAATGACAATAACCATGTCATTGTCTTTGTAGCCAGTCAATATTGTTGTGATAGACATGACAATAACCATGTCATTGTCTTGTAGCCAGTCAATATTGTTGTGATAGAAATTACAATAACCATGTCATTGTCTTGTAGCCAGTCAATATTGTTGTGATAGACATGACAATAACCATGTCATTGTCTTGTAGCCAGTCAATATTGTTGTGATAGAAATTACAATAACCATGTCATTGTCTTGTAGCCAGTCAATATTGTTGTGATAGAAATTACAATAACCATGTCATTGTCTTGTAGCCAGTCAATATTGTTGATAGAAATGACAATAACCATGTCGTTGTCTTGTAGCCAGTCAATATTGTTGTGATAGAAATTACAATAACCATGTCATTGTCTTGTAGCCAGTCAATATTGTTGTGATAGACATGACCATAACCATGTCACTGTCTTGTAGCCAGTCAATATTGTTGTGATAGACATGACAGTAACCATGTCGTTGTCTTGTAGCCAGTCAATATTGTTGTGATAGACATGACAGTAACCATGTCATTGTCTTGTAGCCAGTCAATATTGTTGTGATAGAAATTACAGTAACCATGTCATTGTCTTCTAGCCAGTCAATATTGTTGTGATAGAAATTACAGTAACCATGTCATTGTCTTGTAGCCAGTCAATATTGTTGTGATAGAAATTACAGTAACCATGTCATTGTCTTGTAGCCAGTCAATATTGTTGTGATAGACATGACAATAACCATGTCATTGTCTTGTAGCCAGTCAATATTGTTGTGATAGACATGACAATAACCATGTCACTGTCTTGTAGCCAGTCAATATTGTTGTGATAGACATGACAATAACCATGTCACTGTCTTGTAGCCAGTCAATATTGTTGTGATAGACATGACAATAACCATGTCATTGTCTTGTAGCCAGTCAATATTGTTGTGATAGACATGACAATAACCATGTCATTGTCTTGTAGCCAGTCAATATTGTTGTGATAGACATGACAATAACCATGTCATTGTCTTGTAGCCAGTCAATATTGTTGTGATAGACATGACAATAACCATGTCATTGTCTTGTAGCCAGTCAATATTGTTGATAGAAATGACAATAACCATGTCGTTGTCTTGTAGCCAGTCAATATTGTTGTGATAGAAATTACAATAACCATGTCATTGTCTTGTAGCCAGTCAATATTGTTGTGATAGAAATTACAATAACCATGTCGTTGTCTTGTAGCCAGTCAATATTGTTGATAGAAATGACAATAACCATGTCGTTGTCTTGTAGCCAGTCAATATTGTTGTGATAGAAATTACAATAACCATGTCATTGTCTTGTAGCCAGTCAATATTGTTGTGATAGAAATTACAGTAACCATGTCATTGTCTTGTAGCCAGTCAATATTGTTGTGATAGACATGACCATAACCATGTCACTGTCTTGTAGCCAGTCAATATTGTTGTGATAGACATTACCATAACCATGTCATTGTCTTGTAGCCAGTCAATATTGTTGTGATAGAAATTACAGTAACCATGTCATTGTCTTGTAGCCAGTCAATATTGTTGTGATAGAAATTACAGTAACCATGTCATTGTCTTGTAGCCAGTCAATATTGTTGTGATAGACATTACCATAACCATGTCATTGTCTTGTAGCCAGTCAATATTGTTGTGATAGACATTACCATAACCATGTCATTGTCTTGTAACCAGTCAATATTGTTGTGATAGACATTACCATAACCATGTCATTGTCTTGTAGCCAGTCAATATTGTTGTGATAGAAATTGCAATAACCATGTCATTGTCTTGTAGCCAGTCAATATTGTTGTGATAGACATTACCATAACCATGCCATTGTCTTGTAGCCAGTCAATATTGTTGTTAAAGATGTCAAGAGTTTCAAGCAAGCGGCATCACGGTGCACTCGAACATAGTGACGTCTAAAGGACAGTTTCAATATTATAACCGCTTCACTTTTGACACGCACCAAAGAGAAGCAAAGTTCTGTTATCCGGTTTTTTTTCCCACTAATCAGTGAAGGGGTGAAACCTATAGAAAGTAATCGGTTAATGAAGGTCCAGTGTGGTAATGTCAGCGTGTCAGTCCAGCAAGTGTATGAGTGGAGTAGGAAGTTTCGACCCGCAATCAAATCCAAATGACCTGAATTTCTGAGTAAAGGTGTCCTTTTGCAACATGACAGTGCTCGACCCCATACTGCCCGTGCAATGGTTGAAAAAGACCTTCACTTTCAGTGTGTATTTTTTTTTCTCGCATGTCCTTTACAGGACATTGCTGTCAACACCTAGCATTTTACCGCTGTTGTTGATTTCTTGGCAAGATTACGCTCAGTAGTTTGCCATTGCTTTCTGGGCGGCCGCCTCACTTATCCCTAAGTCACCAACGCGGCGAGAACCGCTACCAATTCTCGCGCGCTGCGATACCCCGCGTGGATAAACGGGATTACGGAGAAAGTCGTTTAACGCCTAGGCCAGGGAGACCGGTCAGTGTGTATTGCATCCCCCGTAATCGCCAGACCTAACCAAAAGTGATTTCCACCTATTTGGAAAATTCAAAGCGTCATTGGGAGGTTTAAGGTTTTCAACTGAAGCCACCTCGTGAGTTTCCAGAAAAATATTAATAACACCAAGGACCAACAGCAAGTCCCAGATCTCAATACCTTCAGATAGAAAGTGTTTCAAAATCAATGCAGTGAACCTTTAGCGTGAAGTCGGCATGTTACCGATTATTAATTGCTTAATTGGCATGCATGGTTAATGTTATAGTGTGTTATTACTTACTTTGCTGACCAAATGCTAGCATAATTTGTTTCAGAAACCCCATCTCCGTTACCTCCAAACTCTATCTAACTTGTTACTTCACATTCTATGACTAACTGTAACAGAACATGTTAGATATGAAATGAGTATAATCTACATCTATCATTTATAACTTTTAAAATGTCATATCACCATTCTCCTATATACAAGTTTCTATGAATGAAAATTAATTCTAATTATATATCACTTAATCTTTCTCCCTCATCTCTCCGGAACAATCTCATTATAGTTAGTTAGTTAGTCGACAGATCATCCTCGTTGCACATCGAACCATTCAGTCCATAAGTGCTCGGATCCCCTCCTCAGCAAATCCCGCAGCGTGTAGCGGCTAACGACGCCAGTTCTGTGTTGGTTTATCAATCTTCTTTGGCGTCCTGCGTAGTGTTCTTGTTTGGCCACACCTCTTTTAATTTGCTGCTCTCGCAGTCTGGCCATTGTTGTAGATTCACAGTCATCACTTGGTTCTCGCAAAAGTCTTACTTCTCGTAGAGCATTCAGAATGTCAGCCTGGTCCATGGCGCGTCCGCCCTCCACAGTAGCCTCACCTGCGAGCTTGTCAGCCCGCTCATTTCCTTGTACTCCCGCATGCCCTGGCACGAAGATGAAACTAATCTTTGCCAGCCGAGACCGCTTCAGAGGCAGCAACCACTCTCATTATATGTCATATCACCCTTCCCCTATATACCTCCTGTGTATGAAAGTTAATTCTACTTATATATTATAATATATCACTTAATCTTTCTCCCTAATCTCTCTGGAACCATCTATCATCACTAGATGTCCCACCGACATGGTACTCTTTCTCTGCCTGTTGAAGATTATGACGAAGCACGTATGGGAATGTCCCAAGTGTTGTGAAATCAGTCTTGACTAAACTCAGGCAGATTGAAGCTTAAAAACAAATCTTATACTGACGAAAAAAGTCTTACAAGTCGAGATGATCGACTTCATTGCCCCGGGTTTTATCCATTATCATTATGGCTCGGTTTCTTTCCGCAGGGCGACCTGCAGAAGGCATCGCACAAAGTCAAAGCACGATCTCCGTAGCTCTGGCGACGACTCCCAGGAGTCTCCGAGAAAAATGCACCCATGAACCGAAAGATGCATCCCGGAATCGAACCCAAAACCTTTGGAGCGCGAGGTAGACTGCTTGACTACTACGGCATGGAGACCATATAATATAATAACCAGCGATCGTGTACCGTGGCCGAAACAATAGCCACGGCCTTTGCTCTTCCAGAGTTCTAGTTCTTCTTAAGATAACAGAACCACTCAAGTCTTCCTTGTAACAGAAGCTCTTCTACATTCCATAGTTCGATCAAATAATTAATAATATTGTTCATAAACGATACTTTCAAAACTGAGTGCAATAAAGCTGGAGTAAGTACATTTACGAAAAATATTAACAAAATTGCAGTAAAATTTAGTATATTAAAAGCGCCCAAGCAGCATTTTTGTTTTCTTCATGATACTCAGTATCATACTGAGTGATGTGAGTGTGACTACTTTCAGTTTCATTTGTGTCAGGTAACTTTAAATTAAATTAATTATTAATGATGGTTGGAATCTATAGGACAGGGGCTTTTGAACTATTGATTAGAACATCGTGGCATCTTAAAATTGATCCTAAAAATGTTTACTCTATAGTAAAATAGTAAATGAGAGAACTGCAAGCTACACTACAATATATTGAATACTACATTACTACAAACTACAATAATGACCAGACAATGGTTTTTACAAAGTTTAAAACATGAAATTTTAGCTTAGAATTGACGTTGGACTTGAATTAGACCACTGGATTCTGCTTTCTGGCGTTGTCCAACTATGCATGTTGTATAATTATAAAGCAATTCAGAACATGTTACAATATACTAAAGTCTTCTTACTCTTCTTCTTTGCGTTCATCCGGAGTGTTTTTTCAGATGTGATTGCGGTGTGCGTTAGGCACCCTTGGATCAAAACCCTTAGGTCAACACATCCGGCTTTTGCGTGCATTTTTGACCAGGTTAGCATTCCTGGGAGACTCACTTTTGTGGTACCGTCCACACGTCAGCTGGTCAAGTTGGAACAGTCGAAGACTTCGATCATCCCTCAAGGGAAGGTAGGGACAGTCCATAGCATTTTCCGCCATCCAGGGTGGCTTCCATAATTGCGGGGTCGATACATAGCGCCCTGGTGCTGGGCTCACCGAGGGGATCGTCACATCCTGCTCATGGCTGCTTTAAATCCTCACTTCAATATATTGGGCATTTCGTTCATCCAGGGCCGTTCCCGCACAAACCAGACTGGTCTGCAGGCAGTATCCACTCAGCGAGTTTTAGTTTCGGACATGTGCTTTGTCGTTATGTCCATCAGAGCTTTTCCAGGCACGACGGACATTAGGAAAACTACCTAGTCAGAGCTATTCCGAACAAGAGCGGCATTTGGAAACTAGGTAGCTGTTTCTAGCACGAGGGAAGACTAGTTAGAGCTTTTCTGGTCAAGAAAGACATTTCACTCGGACGTAATTGCGTAGTGCCATTTTTATTTTGCCGCCCGTAGGCTGGCACTTCCGTCTTCAGCGGGCATTTTTAATGAGGTTAGCCTTCCTCGGGTTTCAAGACAAGTTAGACTCTGATTTCGACTTCCACACAGCAAGCTTTTGCTTTGGGCTGCCATGTAATGAATTCGCAAGCCAAGCGCTCCATTTAGTGTCAATGAGACAATTTTTCACCTTTGACTACACTCACTCCATGAGTAAGGTTACAGATTTTCATCGGAACGTGCGACCGAGGTGTTTTTCCGCCTTGAGTACTCGCTCACGAGGTAGGCTACATGTGCTGAATGGCTCAGCACCTTACCTCCGTGCGTCTGTGGTTGAGAAATGGCCAGGCCCTCTCATCCAGGGATCCCTCATATCCCCCAGCTAAGAGTCATCGAACGAGTATCTGCACTAAACATGTAGCGTGCTCAGCACCTCACCTCAATTTTGATGTAGGTATGTGTCCGCCAAGCTCTCACATCCGAGGAATTATGGCTTAGAGACATTCAGCCATACCCCTCAGCTGAGAGTCTTAGAAGTTGTGCTCGGACTGTGATTATTGGCATCGTTCGCTTGATTTAGACTGCTATCCTCAGTCTACCTGCAGAGCAGGAGGTTGTGTCTCTCTTAGTCTGGTCCCTATCCCAAGAGCTGTCCAATATGTAGTTAATATCCATCGGCCCAGCGCTTGGGGTCAGTGGGACACTCAAGCTCCCCCACCACGACAAGATGGAGACACATCGGGGGAGATACTAAAGTCACCGGCCAGTTTAGTACTTTGAGCCGTGCAGTTGTCGTATTACTATTTTATTAAATATGTATATATACAGGGGGTTGCGTGGTCTCGATATTGTGTCCGTCTCGAGTGCTGGAGGTCTCGGGTTCAAGCCCCAGTGAGGACTGGGATTTATTTCATGCGGACTTATAGTAATAAAATTCCCTCTGGTCTCTGGGTAGTGAGATCGGACGCCCGTGTGTATTGTTGCGCACGTAAAAAATCCCTTGGCAGTTGGAAATTTAAAAAGAGTAGCCTAATGGCGCTGCTCGGGTAAAATTTCGAGTTAAAAATCTACCCAAAGTTTTTCAGGATCCTCACTGGTGCTGCGGAGTTTGTGCACTGAGCTGAGTTTCTCCAGACTCAGGTTTGAGTTAGGAGGAGAACGAAGCACTTATGGTTTACACCTGTGTGCCGTGATGTTGATCCATCGACTAAACTAAACTAAACTATTAAATATAATTTATAGGAATTGAATTGCCAATCAGTTTAATATTTAATAAATCATAACTTTATTTATAAAGCATCCATAATATTAATTATACACATAAAAGTACAGGAGCCTTTTACACACCTTAAAATACATTGGGCATATGGTGCTATGGCTATATTTGTATCGACCAATCAGCACTCGATGGATCATGTGGTCAGTATCATGACGGCTGCCTTTATCCCTTCAGTCAATTCCTGGTACCCATTTTAGGCTGCATCAACCTGTGAGTCCAGGTCAATTTAAAAAATCTACCCTGATGCTTCGTGCACATTTGATTGGATGGTCTTCTTAACATTCCAAGGAATTCTTATTATTCTGCTGAGCTACCAGATTTCTGTGACCTCAATTTTCTTTCTATTAATTTTGTTGAGAGTCCATAGTTCACAGGTACACAACAGTATGGGTAGCTAGAGTTGAGCCAAGAACTGACATTACAGCACTCTGAACATTTCCATACATGCTCCGTCCTCATCTTCAACAGTCGTTGAAAAGTCCTATTACTAATGCTACCATTTGCAGTCTGAATATGTGTCTGTCTGGCCTTTCCTTGGAGTACTGTTGGGTCGTTAACATCCTAGGACAGTGAGGAGCATTTTTGTGTGATATTCACTGGCACAGAAATAGAGCATTTATGGGGGTGACCCTTTGCTGTGAAGTTGAAACCATGACTAACTAACTGTCCAGGATAGACTACAGAAACACAAATTCAACACAATCCAGGTGCCACAAGAAGGAAACTTATCCCTTATCCCTAGGCCTGTTAACAAATGTGTACTACAATCCACATAATCTGTATGAAAACAGTAAACAGATTTTTAATTTTAATGTTTTAGGTATCTAGTTATTTTGATGTTAGCCTGTGATATGAACTAATTATTGTGATATTAATCAGTTTTTCTTCTGTTTTTCAGGGAACTAGTTTTGCAGACGCAAATAAATTTGTTGTTAATGAATCCAAAGGGCTGCACTACATGAGCGATGGGAGCTGCGGGTTCTCAGCCGCAGGCGGATAGTTCAGTTGAAGAAGAAACTGCAGTTCAGCATGAAGATTTCTCTCACAGAATTAAGGAGGGGGTTTTAGACTCCATTAATAATTTGTGGCATAGGGGAGAGCATACTGATTTCATAGTATATGTTGATAATACAGAGATAAGTTGTCACCGTTTCCTGCTTTGTGCCTGTTCCAGTTATTTTGCAGGCCTTCTGCGCTCCGGAGTTGAAGAAATACATTCAGTCACATTTAATTCCTTTTCTAAAGCAACTTTTGAATCAATTCTAGAGGCATTGTACACAGGCAAAGATGTTGTCAATTCGAGCAACGTTATCAATATTTGGCTTGCATGTCATGAACTTCAAATCAGTTTCCTGGTTGATGTTTGCGAAGAGTTTATTCTGAAACATTTGACTGTTCAGAACATTGGAACAATATACAAGAATGCACTTATTACTGGGTCAGAAAAAATCCTACAGGCAACATTTGAAATGATGCAGAAGCATTTTGATGTGTTTAAAAACAATGAAGCTTTCTTGGAGCTAACGTTTGATAATTTGTTGAAGCTTATTGATAGCCCTGACCTCGTGGTTACCACAGAAGACACTGTTGTTGATGCAGTTTTGGAATGGGTCAGGTATCCTACACAACCTCCGGCCATTAATCGCAAAGAGTACCTGGGAAAACTGTTATCTGCTGCAAGACTTGCATTTGTGAGCTCAGATTGTATTGCAATGCTAATGGCTTCTGAGGTTGTGGGTGAGTACAGAGAAGCAAAGGCAGTCCTGGACAGAGCAATTGTATATCAGTTGCAAAGAGGACAGAGGCATGGTCAATGGCCATCCTCAGCACTTCTCAGGAAAAACAGGGACTTAGGAAATATGGTTGTTGCTGGATATGCTGATGGCCGAATGTCTGTTCTGCAAGTTACTGATCTCAAAAGGTGGCATCATTTTACAGCTTTTCCAGGATTTAGTGCTTCTTACGTTACTTTAACTGCTTTTGATAACACTCTTTATGCATTTGCCAGTCCTTGGTCAAGTTGCATTCTCCAACCTGGCAGGTTTGCGTGTAACAGGCCAACGGAGGTAAACTTTAGTGCGCTGCAGAATCATGCAAATAAGCAAATTAAAGCATCTGGCCAGCTTTTTATTCTGAAAGAATCACAATGGCAGAAGGTGACAGATGTGTCAGGTACAGAACATATTCTAGTGTCACATGGTGATTCTATATATTTCTTTCATCCAGTCACCAAGAAGGTGCAGAAACTTGATTTACCTTTTAAAAGAATGACAGCCACAGCACTAGACAGTGTTCCGGCTAATGGTCTCGTAGTCAGTGCCTTTGCATTTGAGAAAAGCATCTTGGTGTTTTGTCAAGAGTCAGAGAATTCAACAGCAACCACTGTTTGTTGTTTAGATACTGTCCGTGGAACATGGAGCAGGTTGGATAAATTGCCAGGTCATGCAGATATTGTCAGCTTCAGAGATGACTCGAGCACCTACCTTCTGCAAGGCAGTGGTGCTGTATATAAGGTGATTAGCACATGCAGGTGGTCAAGAGAACTTCAAGTTTATTGGGAAGCTTTGGCATTGCCAGAGGCAGATCTGTGGATGTGTGAGTGTCAGAAATACACTGTTTGTTTGTTGTCAGTTAGAAAGCGGCCCTGAGAATGCAGCAGTGGAAAATGATGAAGTGGTATTTGTAAAGCACAGTGGATATTTATGTCTGATGGAAGTGTTTGAGTGTGTACAATATATTTCAGGAAAATTTGATTATTTCCAGCCTGTTATTCTATCCAAAAATATCAAATTTGGTTAATTTATGTGTTTGTGTATATGGTAAAGATGAGCTCTAGAATAAGATGTTAGAACGTGTTATTGATTTAATTTCATGTAGTACCTGGGAAGGCTAACCCAGTCAACACAAGCCGGGAAGAATTCAGATGTGTTAAAAGTTGCACAGCCTTTACATGACATTGCAGTCAACCCCAGCATTTTTTGGTTGTTTGTGATTTCTTGGTGAGTTTACGTTCAGTAGTTTGCCATTGCTTTCTGAACGATGTGTTAAGCGAAGAGTGCAAATATTGTAGCTCTTCTGTAAACAGGCACAACGCGGTTTTACACCATATCTAACCAAAGTTGTATCTAACCATTGAAATAGCACCATAGGTTTGATACAAATAATGTCCATATACCATAGTCATATGTTCATGTTGATGATAGACCTGGCTGATGATGACACCTGTTTTAGGAGTGTCTAGTTGGTCATGCGTCAAAGTACACTTGTTTTGTAGCGAGGGGCTGTCATCATTTGGGGTGACGAGCTTTAATCCCGGTATGAAACCGTAGCTTTATATTTTTATGTTATCTAGTGTGTCCTCTAATCTCTATTTCTGTCTTCTGCCTCTATGATTATCTAATGTTTGCCTTCTCTTGTTTACTTCTCAGTTTACTCTGTTTTTGTGTGTGACATTAATATAACTGTGTCACTTGTCTTTTATCAGATCATCTGGCTGGGCTATGCATCAAACTGTGATATATACCTGTGCAAATTTTCCTGTAATCTGTCTGACGTAACAGTTACAAAAAACACAAATACAAAACATTAAATTCACAGCTCTCATTTCTCGGTGCAAGATGCATGTTGTATAATTCGAAATAAAATGCATCCCTTTCATGGACAATTTAATCAACAACCTAGCTCTGCTAGCGGGCAAGATTTACCCACAGAGTTCTCATTTAGTGACACAGACACAACCAACAGCTTTCAAGCAACAGTCAGAGTACCCACTTCATTGCTTCACATGCTGTTTCTCTTAGCCACAGTTTTGAGATGATCTTTGTGGACACCACATCAACATTTTTAATTGATAGGAAATGCTATGCCCAGTAACAGAAATAAATAAATGAACCCATAGACACAACCAGCCAAACAGAGACTGCAAGAAAACCGCATGACGAGAACACAGAAGAAGAACCATCTGCAAATCGAACCATTAAAGAACTGTTTGCGAACGACCAGGCACTAATACTAATAGCAAAATCAGAACCTGAATTACAAGACCACATGAATTGTCTAAACGAAATGTGTAGGGAACATAACATTAAAATTAGCACAAGCAAAACAGAGGTAATGACTATAAATAAAGAACAACCAACAACAATTCACCTAAACGAACATCCCTTGAAACAAGTAAAGAGTTTCAAGTACCTAGGAAGTATAATATCATCAAATGACAGGTCAGAAGACGAGATCGAAAATAGATGCAATAAGGCAAACCAACTCATTGGACAAATGGCACCAATACTAAAGAACAAGCATGTATCAGTAACTATAATTACAACACAATCTTCTTACCAACTGTATGTTACCGATGCCAAACCTGGACAATGACAGAAAAAGAGAAAAGAAAAATCACAACAACAGAAATGAGATTCCTGAGAAGAATACTCAACGTATCAAGAAGAGATAAGATCAGAAATGAAGAAATCAGGACTAAAGTGAGGGTTATAGCAGCTCTAGATTTTATTAGAAAGCAGCAATTCAAATGGTTTGGCTATGCAAGTAGGTTACCAGTCAACAGCATACCACAACAAGCAATGATGTACAGACCAGATGGAAACAGAGGAAGAGGCCGACCACGTAAACATTGGATGGAGGGAATAGCAGAGTCCATGGGAATATCGATGCATGAAGCCCATAATCGGGAACTCCAACGATGTTTATACTTCACCTCGACACCGCAAGGTACAAGAGGAACACGATGAGATGAGATGAGATAGGCACAATTTATTTGTTACATATAATTTTATTACATTGAGTCTTCCACCTACTTTCTCATGTTACATCAGTGTGGCTTTCCTGACTGTTTAGGAATCACTGGCCAATAACCTGAAAACTGAAAAACTACAGCTGAGCATTTCAAAGAAATGAACTTCCACCAAACAGTGGTCACTGGTCAACTGTAAGATGTCTTTGACTCAGTGACTTGACATAGCCCACTGTAGCCATCTTGATTTATTCAAAACTTAATTTTCTTGTCAAAGGCCAGACCTACCATACGTACATGTCCCACAGTCATGATATCTGTGTCTGTTCTCTTCACTGATTAAGTGCCATGGGATGATTAATTGTCTTAAGCAACAACCCATATCTGCCATGGGCTTATATACAGTAGTTTTCCCTGTGAAACCCCCTTTAATTTGATATATAATACAATGTGTCTGCTTACACATTAACAACGTGTAAGTCATAGCTTTGACATCCTACTTCCCATTTTCTGCCATCTAGTTGTGTTAGGTCCAAACCTACTTTTTTGTTTGAATCTGAATCTGTTAAATATAATATGACTATTGCCATAACTATTTAGAGCTCCTGGATAAGTTATGTCGATGTGGTAGTGGCTTCAGCACGGCTGACTAATCCAGGTGAAGGTAACTCATCATCATGTGCCATGCTGATACATGTGGGTGGTCATTGTTTGCCATCTCACATGATCACCATCACACATGATCACCATCTCACACGATCACCATCTCACATTATCACCATCTCACATGATCACCATCTCACATGATCACCATCTCACATGGATCACCTCTCACATGATCACCATCTCACATGATCACCAGAGTCTTGAATCAGGTCTGTGTTTTTGTCCTGATTATGCCATGTGGCCAAGCCATCCAGGTATTTTTCTCTTTGTCTTTCCCTTGATGTTTTTCTCCATCAATCTTGCCAGTTGTCACTGAGTTTTCAAGTTGATTTCTCCTCATTACATGCCCACAAAAATCTTGACTGTCTACATCTCATTTCTGTAACCAGTGTGCATTTATATCTTTTTCTTATAGGACTTTCTCATTTATTTTTCTGTCAGTCCATGGTATTCGTTGTATTTTCCTCAAAGAACACATTTCCACTGCTATGTTAAAGGATATGCAACTAACAATTTTGGTAGTGCATATAGAGCTTTTAATTGTTCTCCATGTTTCTTACAAATAGAGCCGTACCAATCTAACATTGGTGTAACATTTCTAAATCTGGTGGTAACTTTCTTTGACTTCCACAAAATATCTAGGACTATGAAAATTCCTCTTGCTTTTTGTATTCTTATTTTGGTGTCTCTGACTGTTCCCCCATTATTGTCTACATTGCTCCCCAAATAGGTATATGATTCTGCCTCTTGCAGTTGGGTTTCACCATGCGATATGAGGTTGTTATTTGCTTGGTTTAATCTCATTATCTTTGTCTTACCTCTATACATTTTTAGACCTAATTGTTGCGACATCTCTTCATGCATGATTAGTTTATCTAGCATTTGATTACTTGTGTGTGACAATAGTGTAACATCATTGGTGAAGTCTAGATCATCAAATTGCTTTCTAAGAGTTAACTGAATTCAGTTTCTGATAGTAGATGTTGTTGTCTTCATAACCCTGTCTATAGTCAGTAAAAATAATAATAATAGTGACAAAAGACAGCTCTGTTGCACTCCTGTTTTTGTTTCAAGTGCATCTGTCAATTTTCCCTCATGAAGAATTCTATACTTCAAATCTTCATATGTTGCCCTTGTTAAGTTAATGATTTTTTATGGGATCCCATAGTGCTGAATTGGCTTCCAAAGAGATTCCCTATCAATGTTTGTCAAAGGCATTTCATAATCCACAAGTACAATATAAAGTGGCAAATGCAGTTCAATACTTTGCTCTATTATCATGCATAATGAGGCTATCTGTTCTCTGTAGGATCTGTTTGGTCAGAAGTCTGCCTATTCACCCCTTTGTTATGGTTTAATCAGATACCTTTCTCTCCAGTCAGCTGGTATTTCTTCGGTCTCCCAGACTCTACCAAAAAATGTGCAGCAGTTCAATTGAAGTGTCTATATTGGATTTAATAGCTTCTACTGGGATACAGTTTAGGCCAACAGCTTTTCTATTTTTCAGTAGTTTTATAGCATTTCTATTTTCTTCTTTGGATGGTTTTTTCGCAGTTGATATTGCAAAGTTGATTGCGAACAGCGCTGATAATGTAATGAGCACAGTCGGACATGAGCTCGTTGCCTGTTAAAGTGAAGGAAAAATTGCCCCACAATTCAGAATACAGGTCTACAAAATTTGATGGCACTATCACATCACAGACACATAGCAGGAAACTGATTCGAAACAAATTAATGTTATATTTGTTTTGTACAGTATCATTTATTGCAATTATGTATGTTGTATGCTTCCAAGTTGATCATCCCTTTTATGCATATAAATATTCCTTGGAGTCAATAGTCCCCAACCTTAGTAGGCAGCAAAGTGTTTTCTGGCAGTCTGTGGTAGTTATTTTCTTGTTTTGTGGTGTCTGTGACAGTTATATTTTTGTTTTATGGTGTTTGTGGCAGTTATATTTTTGTCTTTTGGTCTGTGGCAGTTATTTTCTTGTTTTCTGGCATCTGTGGAAATTTTTGTTTTCTGGTGTGTGACAGTTATATTATTGTTTTCTGGTGTATGACAGTTATATTTTGGTTTTCTGGTGTCTGTGGAAGTTATATTTTTATTTTCTGGTGTGTGACATTTATATTTTTGTTTTCTTGTGTCTGTGACATTTATATTTATGTTTTCTGGTGTGTGACAGTTATATTTTTGTTTTCTGGTCTGTGGCAGTTATTTTCTTGTTTTCTGGCATCTGTGGAGGCAATAATATTTTTGTTTTCTGATCTGTGGCAATTATATTTTTGTTTTCTGGTGTATGACAGTTATATTTTGGTTTTCTGGTGTCTGTGGAAGTTATATTTTTATTTTCTGGTGTGTGACATTTATATTTTTGTTTCTTGTGTCTGTGACATTTATATTTATGTTTTCTGGTGTGTGACAGTTATATTTTTGTTTTCTGGTCTGTGGCAGTTATTTTCTTGTTTTCTGGCATCTGTGGAGGCAATAATATTTTTGTTTTCTGATCTGTGACAATTATATTTTTGTTTTCTGATCTGTGACAATTATATTTTTGTTTTCTGATCTGTGACAATTATATTTTTGTTTTCTGGTGTCTGTGGCTGTTATATTTTTGTTTTCTGGTGTCTGTGGCAGTTATGTTCTTGTTTACCGACATCTGTGGGGTCAATATTTTATTTTCTAGTGTGTGACGGTTATATTTTTATTTTATGGTGTGTGACAGTTATATTTTTGTTGCAATTATTGTTAATAGGAAATTTCACACCAAGGTTATCAAAACATGTTTATTTTAAAAAAAATTTCTATATTGTAATTTTGAATCCGCATTGTGGCGAATTTGTAAAATTCACCTGGACTCCCAGGTTGACCCAGCCTAAAATGGGTACCTTGAAATGTCTTGGAGAGTAAAAGTGGTCGGCTGGATACGTGGCAAGTTAATTCTGGCAAACTGTCTAGTACCCGTTTTTATGAGGCTGGGTTGACCCAAGAGCCATACCGGTTGGAAAAAAAAAAAAATCCTACATATTCTGGGGATTGAACCTGGACCATTGGTTTGGCAGGCAATCTCTGATGTTATTGTTTTCTAAACCAACCTGAGTTATTGCTGTTATATGATTGCAGCTGGAATACATTTTGCATCGATTGCTGACAGAATGATGACAGGTTTAATGTTTATGTGAAATTGTAAGTTATTTTAGATATACAATTGAATAATTAATTATGATTTATGTGTAATTTTGATGTCACCATTTATTATTATAAATTATGTGCCATTTTGATGTCACAATTGATTATGACTTATGTGCCATATTAATGTTACCATTACTTATGACTTGTGTGCCATATTGATGTGCCATATTGATTAATATGTGAAATTGTAAGTTATTTTAGATATACAATTGAATAATTAATTATGATTTATGTGTAATTTTGATGTCACAATTTATTATTATGAATTACGTGCCATTTTGATGTCACAATTGATTATGACTTATGTGCCATATTAATGTTACCATTAATTAACACTTGTGTGCCATATCAGCGGGCGTGTTGGTGTAAATGTTAGAAGGTTACACTAGTAATGTCATGAGAATGGTCGGATGAGGGTTTGAAGCCTGCACTCGTCATTCACTAAGTGAGAAAACGTCATGGTTCTAGCGTTGTTCAGACCCATCGAAGGTTCCCATTCTGGGACTTGTTTATTATTTTTGTGCCATATTTATATTATCTTTATGTTAGATAGAAACAGGAAAATTACGTAAACCTGACACAAACTGTATCAATATTATAAATGCACAAAGGATATTGGGGTCAAGGTGAATTAGAGGTTATGGCATCCTTCTGTAGCACTTGTGGACCTGGCTACATTTCACAGTCTGGACTGTAGTTTTATAATAATATGGGAGGTCAGCATGGCCGAATGGATAAGTGCGCTTGTTCTTAAACATATGGTAGCAAGTTATATCCCTACACCAGTCAGTTGTTGACTTCTCATCCTTGACTTGGGGACGTAAATTGCAAATATCTCTGAAGTCGGAGCTGGTTGGCTTACTGGCGAGGGACACAGGTAGTACAGAAAGCTAATCCACACGCAAAAGTCAGTTTCAGTGCACTAGAAGTAGTAGCATGTATGTTGAAATTCAACACGAGCGAACGTCCCCAAAAAAATTTGTTGTATGGAAAAAGATTATATAAAATTCCCCTGATTCAGGTGTAATGGATTGTACATCCAACTGTCTTAGACAAGGGTAACAAATTTGGAGGACCTGTGTAAAACTAAAAAAATAAAGGAACCTTCTACATACACACTGTGAGGCATACGGGGCATGTGGTAATAGCACCATTCTTGCCAGTTGCCACTTGACGGGTGATGTGGTACTTTCCAGTTGTCATCTGATGGGTGATGTGGTACTTGCCAGTTGTCATCTGACGGGTGATGTGGTACTTGCCAGTTGTCATCTGACGGGTGATGTGGTACTTGCCAGTTGTCATCTGACGGGTGATGTGGTACTTGCCAGTTGTCATCTGATGGGTGATGTGGTACTAGACGGGTGATGTAGTACTTGTCAGTTGTCACTTGACGCGTGATGTGGTCAGTATCACGCTGCTTGCCTGTACTTGCCAGATTCAAACTCATGACCACTGAACCAGTAGCCATGTATGCTAGCCACTGTGCTATGATGGCTCCTGGAGGACGCAAGTGCACGCTAAAGATTCCTCAGCGGCTGGAAACTGAATAGAGCAGGCCAAATAGGCAGTTGCCCAGGCTATATGTCAAAATGAGACAAAAACTACAAAATTAGCACAAAAAGATATTTATGGCATGTGTGATTCTGGAAATATCAGGGAGACCAGAGATAAAGGCTGATTTAGAGATACGATGCTGGATGGACTGATACAGCTGGCATGGAGGAATATCATCAGCAGAGTTGATCCAGGACACCCTGGAGTGAGATTTGTGGAGGGACATGAACAACTACACCAGCTGGCAGGGCACATGATGATGATGATTGTGGTATATACACACATTTACATGCTCTCTGTTGGTCAGATTTTGTGGGCTGTGATATGATTCTTGTTGTGTGATCTATGGAAAGAGCCGGAGCACCATTCTAACAGTGTTCAGATAGTGATCATTGTTCTAACATACAGTTGTTGCATGTCCTTTACAGGATGTCACAATCAGTCTCAGCATTTATTGGCCGTTTGTGTTTTCCCAGGCAATGTTATGTTCAGTAGTTTGAGGTCAGCGTGGCCGAGAGTCTTGCGCTGACACTTCTTGTGTGCTGGTGGCGGGGTAATGGGTTAATTCCACACTAGACTTCTTGTTCAGAAAGCCATGGCTAACTACTGAATGTAACATTGCCCAAACCTAGACAAATCAAACTGGGGTGGAGTTGATCGCAACATTTTGCACAGGACATGCAACATTTTTTGTTGTTTTGAGTTTGCTATTGCCTTCTGAACGGCTGACACGTATGTCATTGTGAAAATCAATGCAAAGTGATCTGCTTATAAATGGCCTGCCGCTAACTTAGAACCTGGTATGTAGGGATTGAGAATGCATGAGAAAGCCAACGATTGTTGTAACACTATACAACACATTTTTAGAATCAATAATTGTTCTAACACTATACAAAAACTTTTGAGAATGCCTGAGAAAGCCAGTAATTGTTCAAATACTATACAACACATTTTGAGAATGCCATAATTGTTCTTACACTATACAAAAGCTTTTGAGAATGCATGAGAAAGCCAACAATTGTTCTGATACTATACAACACATTTTGAGAATGCCTAAGAAAGCCAGTAATTGTTCTAACACTATACAACAAATTTTGAGAATGGCAGAGAAAACCAATAATTGTTCTAACACTATACAACACATTTTGAGAATGCTCAAGAAAGCCAACAATTGTTCTAACACTATACAACAAATTTTGAGAATGCCTAAGAAAGCCATTATATGTTCTAACACTATACAACACATTGTGAGAATGCCTGAGAAAGCCAATAATTGTTCTAACACAATACAAAATATTTTGATAATGCCAGAGAAAGCCATTACTTTTTCTAACACTTTACAAGAAATTTTGAGAATGCCCAAGCAAGCCTATAATTGTTCTAACACTATACAACAAATTTTGAGAATGTCAGAGAAAGCCAGTAATTGTTCTAACACTATACAACATATTTTGAGATTTCCAGAGAAAGCCAACAATTGTTCTAACACTATACAACAAATTTTGAGATTGCATGAGAAAGCCAGTAATTGTTCTAACACTATACAACACATTTTGAGAAAGCCCGAGAAAGCCATTGATTTTTCTAACACTATACAAGAAATTTTGAGAATGTCTGAGAATGCCTATATATGTTCTAACACTATACAACAAATTTTGAGAATACCTGAGATAGCCAGTAATTGTTATAACACTATACAACAAATTTTGAGAATGCCTGAGAAAGCCAACAGTTGTACTAACACTATACAACAAACTTTGAGAATGCCTAAAAAAAAAAACAATTGTTCTGACACTATACAACAAATGTTGAGAATGCATGAGAAAGTCAATAATTGTTCTGACACTATACAGAAAATTTTGAGAATGTCTGAGAAAGCCTATAATTATTCTGACACTATACAACACATTTGTAGAATGCCAGAAGATTGCTTTTTCAAATAAAAACATTGAATTACAACTTTCTTGGTGTGTCTTGACAACATCTGGTTACATCGGCTGCTAGCCCATTGTTGTGACCCTAGAAAATTTCCGTCTGCATGACTGGATACGGTATTGGTGCATGATAAGGCAGACAGTGGTCAGGGCACTTTGGGATCATGCATATAGCGTGAGAGAACAAATTAATCACGGTGGCCAGGAGAGAAGGGTGCGGCAGGGAGTGATCAGAAGATCCGCCCTTACACTCAGTACTCAGAGGAAAGGTCAGATGGACACATAATCAGACTGCTACTGGTACCATTAGTATTAGGATTATTTGCGAGCCATATGGGTTAAAACCCGGTGCAATGAAGTCAATCCTCTCGACTTTTACAACTGGCTGCTGTAAATGGGGACAGAGGTAGTATGGGCATGTCTAGAATACTGTGATGTCAGTTCTTAGCTCTAACTCAACTTGGTCAACTGGTGTTGGTTTGGAGTGTTGGAAGAGCTGTTTTCTGGTCTCACCTTTGTTGATGTTGATAGCTTTATAGTATCCTTGTCAACTGGTGTTGTTTTGGAGTGTTGGAAATCTGTTTTCTGGTCACACCTTTGTTGATAGCTTGCTTGCTTGTGTTCGCTGGCTGTGAACGCCAGCGTGAAGTCCTGTATGTCGGATGAATACATCCTGTTGTCCAACATCAATGTGATGTCATACAGGACCTGAGGTTTGCGTGAGTATCCGTTGTCCCATGTCTGGCTTATTGGTGTGCAGACTGGTGGTTCCTCGCCATGCAGGTAGATACTCTCCGGCTTCAGAGGAATCATCGATCCTACTGATGTTAGCCAGGTCCCCGAAGGGACCTGTTGCCTAGGACGCACGGCGTGGACGTGTCAGCAGGTCTTGGCCAGTAGGCCTATAGTGCCTTGGAAACACCTCTGCGTCCCTGTTGATAGCTTTATAGTATCCTTGTCAACTGATATTGGTTTGGAGTGTTGGAAGAGCTGTTTTCTGGTCTCGCCTTTGTTGATAGCTTTATAGTATCCTGACAGAACAGAAACAAAGTATGATTGTATTAAAATAATCAGGCTTGCAGCTGATGGAAAATGGGGAGGAGGCAGAAAGACAGACAAAAGGAAAAGCAGAAACAAGAAAATAAACTGTCATTAAGGGATCACATAGAGGCAGCTGTTATGAGTGCCAAGAAGGGACTCCTCAGCGCTGCCAATCGAAAGCATAATACAAAGCACAAACCGCATAGCTCTAGTGAAGGAATCTCATTGAAAATTACATTCGTGAACCCAACGACCTAGCCAGGAATTGAACCCATAACCTTCGGAATTATTGTTGTTGTTAGCCTTTTTATTGTTGTCTTCTTCTTGGTCTTGTTGTTATTAGTTTTGTTGTTGTTAAACTTAATGTTGTTAGTTTTGTTGTTGTTAAACTTAATGTTGTTAGTTTTGTTGTTGTTAAACTTAATGTTGTTAGTTTTGTTGTTGTTAAACTTAATGTTGTTAGTTTTGTTGTTGTTAAACTTAATGTTGTTAGTTTTGTTGTTGTTAAACTTAATGTTGTTAGTTTTGTTGTTGTTAAACTTAATGTTGTTAGTTTTGTCGTTGTTAAACTTAATGTTGTTAGTTTTGTCGTTGTTAAACTTAATGTTGTTAGTTTTGTTGTTGTTAAACTTAATGTTGTTAGTTTTGTTGTTGTTAAACTTAATGTTGTTAGTTTTGTTGTTGTTAAACTTAATGTTGTTAGTTTTGTTGTTGTTAAACTTAATGTTGTTAGTTTTGTTGTTGTTAAACTTAATGTTGTTAGTTTTGTTGTTGTTAACTTAATGTTGTTAGTTTTGTTGTTGTTAAACTTAATGTTGTTAGTTTTGTTGTTGTTAAACTTAATGTTGTTAGTTTTGTTGTTGTTAAACTTAATGTTGTTAGTTTTGTTGTTGTTAAACTTAATGTTGTTAGTTTTGTTGTTGTTAAACTTAATGTTGTTAGTTTTGTTGTTGTTGAACTTAATGTTGTTAGTTTTGTTGTTGTTAAACTTAATGTTGTTAGTTTTGTTGTTGTTAAACTTAATGTTGTTAGTTTTGAGATGTGTATAAGAGACAGACTTAATGTTGTTAGTTTTGTTGTTGTTAAACTTAATGTTGTTAGTTTTGTTGTTGTTAAACTTAATGTTGTTAGTTTGTTGTTGTTAAACTTAATGTGTTAGTTTGTGTTGTTGTTAAACTTAATGTTGTTAGTTTTGTTGTTGTTAAACTTAATGTTGTTAGTTTTGTTGTTGTTAAACTTAATGTTGTTAGTTTTGTTGTTGTTAAACTTAATGTTGTTAGTTTTGTTGTTGTTAAACTTAATGTTGTTAGTTTTGTTGTTGTTAAACTTAATGTTGTTAGTTTTGTTGTTGTTAAACTTAATGTTGTTAGTTTTGTTGTTGTTAAACTTAATGTTGTTAGTTTTGTTGTTGTTAAACTTAATGTTGTTAGTTTTGTTGTTGTTAAACTTAATGTTGTTAGTTTTGTTGTTGTTAACTTAATGTTGTTAGTTTTGTTGTTGTTAAACTTAATGTTGTTAGTTTTGTTGTTGTTAAACTTAATGTTGTTAGTTTTGTTGTTGTTAACCTTAATGTTGTTAGTTTTGTTGTTGTTAAACTTAATGTTGTTAGTTTTGTTGTTGTTTAAACTTAATGTTGTTAGTTTTGTTGTTGTTAAACTTAATGTTGTTAGTTTTGTTGTTGTTAAACTTAATGTTGTTAGTTTTGTTGTTGTTAAACTTAATGTTGTTAGTTTTGTTGTTGTTAAACTTAATGTTGTTAGTTTTGTTGTTGTTAAACTTAATGTTGTTAGTTTCGTTGTTGTTAAACTTAATGTTGTTAGTTTCGTTGTTGTTAAACTTAATGTTGTTAGTTTCGTTGTTGTTAAACTCAATGTTGTTAGTTTTGTTGTTGTTGAACTTAATGTTGTTAGTTTTGTTGTTGTTAAACTTAATGTTGTTAGTTTTGTTGTTGTTAAACTTAATGTTGTTAGTTTTGTTGTTGTTAAACTTAATGTTGTTAGTTTTTGTTGTTAAACTTAATGTTGTTAGTTTTGTTGTTGTTAAACTTAATGTTGTTAGTTTTTGTTGTTGTTAAACTTAATGTTGTTAGTTTTGTTGTTGTTAAACTTAATGTTGTTAGTTTTGTTGTTGTTAAACTTAATGTTGTTAGTTTTGTTGTTGTTAAACTTAATGTTGTTAGTTTTGTTGTTGTTAAACTTAATGTTGTTAGTTTTGTTGTTGTTAAACTTAATGTTGTTAGTTTTGTTGTTGTTAAACTTAATGTTGTTAGTTTTGTTGTTGTTAAACTTAATGTTGTTAGTTTTGTTGTTGTTAAACTTAATGTTGTTAGTTTTGTTGTTGTTAAACTTAATGTTGTTAGTTTTGTTGTTGTTAAACTTAATGTTGTTAGTTTTGTTGTTGTTAAACTTAATGTTGTTAGTTTTGTTGTTGTTAAACTTAATGTTGTTAGTTTTGTTGTTGTTAAACTTAATGTTGTTAGTTTTGTTGTTGTTAAACTTAATGTTGTTAGTTTTGTTGTTGTTAAACTTAATGTTGTTAGTTTTGTTGTTGTTAAACTTAATGTTGTTAGTTTTGTTGTTAAACTTAATGTTGTTAGTTTTGTTGTTGTTAAACTTAATGTTGTTAGTTTTGTTGTTGTTAAACTTAATGTTGTTAGTTTTGTTGTTGTTAAACTTAATGTTGTTAGTTTTGTTGTTGTTAAACTTAATGTTGTTAGTTTTGTTGTTGTTAAACTTAATGTTGTTAGTTTTGTTGTTGTTAAACTTAATGTTGTTAGTTTTGTTGTTGTTAAACTTAATGTTGTTAGTTTTGTTGTTGTTAAACTTAATGTTGTTTTGTTGTTGTTAAACTTAATGTTGTTAGTTTTGTTGTTGTTAAACTTAATGTTGTTAGTTTTGTTGTTGTTAACTTAATGTTGTTAGTTTTGTTGTTGGTAAACTTAATGTTGTTAGTTTTGTTGTTGTTAAACTTAATGTTGTTAGTTTTGTTGTTGTTAAACTTAATGTTGTTAGTTTTGTTGTTGTTAAACTTAATGTTGTTAGTTTTGTTGTTGTTAAACTTAATGTTGTTAGTTTTGTTGTTGTTAAACTTAATGTTGTTAGTTTTGTTGTTGTTAAACTTAATGTTGTTAGTTTTGTTGTTGTTAAACTTAATGTTGTTAGTTTTGTTTGTTGTTAAACTTAATGTTGTTAGTTTTGTTGTTGTTAAACTTAATGTTGTTAGTTTTGTTGTTGTTAAACTTAATGTTGTTAGTTTTGTTGTTGTTAAACTTAATGTTGTTAGTTTCGTTGTTGTTAAACTTAATGTTGTTAGTTTCGTTGTTGTTAAACTTAATGTTGTTAGTTTCGTTGTTGTTAAACTTAATGTTGTTAGTTTCGTTGTTGTTAAACTTAATGTTGTTAGTTTTGTTGTTGTTGAACTTAATGTTGTTAGTTTTGTTGTTGTTAAACTTAATGTTGTTAGTTTTGTTGTTGTTAAACTTAATGTTGTTAGTTTTGTTGTTGTTAAACTTAATGTTGTTAGTTTTGTTGTTAAACTTAATGTTGTTAGTTTTGTTGTTGTTAAACTTAATGTTGTTAGTTTTGTTGTTGTTGTTGTTGTTGATGTTGTTAGTCTTACTCGTGTTAGTCTTACACCTGTTAGTCTTGTCATTGTTATTCTTGTTACTGTTTTTTTTTTCCATTGCTGTTATTCTTATAGTTTGTAATCTTCTTGTTGTTAGTCTTGGAGTTGTTAATGTTGTTATTGTTAATCTTGTTGTTGTTAGTCATGATTATTTGTCTTACTGTTGTTAGTCTTCTTGTTGCTTTTCTGTTTGTTGATAGTTTTGTTGTTAGTCTTCTTGTTGTTGTTAGTTGTGTTGTTATTGTTGTTAGCCTTCTTGTTGTTATTCTTGTTTTAGGTCTTATGTTCTTGTTGAAGTTGTTAGTCTTATTTTTGTTTGTCTTGTTGTTATTCTTCTTCTTCTTGTCAGTCTTGTTGTTGTTGTTTGTTTTGATGTTATTCTTCTTCTTCTTCTCAGTCTTCTTCTTCTTGTTGTTTGTCTTGTTGTTATTCTTCTTCTTCTTGTCAGTCTTGTTGTTGTTGTTTGTTTTGATGTTATTCTTCTTCTTCTTCTTCTCAGTCTTCTTCTTCTTGTTGTTTGTCTTGTTGTTATTCTTCTTCTTCTTGTCAGTCTTGTTGTTGTTTGTTTTGATGTTATTCTTCTTCTTCTTCTTGTCAGTCTTCTTCTTCTTGTCAGTCTTCTTGTTGTTGTTTGTCTTGTTATTCTTCTTCTTCTTGTCAGTCTTGTTGTTGTTTGTTTTGATGTTATTCTTCTTCTTCTTCTTCTCAGTCTTCTTCTTGTTGTTGTTTGTCTTGTTGTTATTCTTCTTCTTCTTGTCAGTCTTGTTGTTGTTGTTTGTTTTGATGTTATTCTTCTTCTTCTTGTCAGTCTTCTTCTTCTTGTCAGTCTTCTTGTTATTGTTGTTGTTGTTGCTGCTGTTTGTCTTGTTGTTATTCTTTTTCTTGTCAGTCTTCTTGTTGTTGTTTGTTTTGATGTTATCCTTCTTCTTCTTCTTGTTTGTCTTGTTGTTATTCTTCTTCTTCTTGTCAGTCTTCTTGTTGTTGTGCCTCCCATTTTCTTCCGCTTCTTCCTCCACCACTCCCTTCTCGTGCTCCTCATTCATTTTCTTAACAATCTTCTCCTACTTCTCCTTCCTCAGCTCATCTTTGATCCATATTTTAAGATGTATCAACATGCCAATATAATGCCAACCATACCACTGTTGTGTTCTGGATCCACCTGAATCTCATTTATTTGTCACTTCATTTTATTATCTAAAATGTATTACAATGTTTACCTATTACTATTATGCCGTCACTATATTTTGTCATTTTTCTGTTTTTGTCTGTGATTGCTTGTTTTTTCTTTCCACTTTACTACCAAGCGAAGACTTGTATCTGCGTTGTTCCTCATCTCTGTGTGTGTATATATTTGTGTGTGTGCGTGCGGGCGCGTGTATGCGCGCTTGTATCATTGTGTTCTTGTACACCTGAAATTTCCAACTTCTATTTTTTCTTTGATTCATGATCTAATTGTCTATTCTGTTTGGGTTTGCTGTTTGGAGGCTGTCTTGTTTCATGACCAAGCCACCGCCACACTGTCCAGTGTTATTATTTATCTGTTAATAGAAGCGCCAGGAAATTGTCCTGGACAGGACACGCGCCCAGGAAAGTACCCATTTGTGGTGTTGGTTTATATATTTAAATCGTTGCGTTCTTGGTGTTCCGCTGATGAAGATTTCGGTCGAAACGTTAGCTTGTATCGCTTTGTTTTGATTTATCAGTCGGGAGGCCAGCATGACCGATTGGATAAGAGAGCTCGTTCTCAAACATCCGGTGTGCTGATCCGAGGTAGCAGGTTCAACCGCTTCCCTGGTCAAATGGACTAAAAGGTTGACTTCTGGTCCTTGACTTGGGGACGTAAGTTACAAGCACCTATGAAGTCGGAGTGGGTTCGTTTGATGGCGAGGGACACTGGTAATAGGGAAAGCTAATAACCCACAAGCAAAAATAAGAGAAGTTGTAGCAAATGTATGAACTATGCTTGAGTTTAAAACGAGCGAACACACACAATAGAAGAATGATGAGAGCAGGGGCGTCACTAGGGGGGTGCGGGCCGCACCGGGTGACACCATCAAGGGGTGACACCAAAATAAAAAAATTGCAAAGTTGACAAAGCAGAAATACCAAGGCTGAGAAGACACCTGAAGGCAGCAGATATTGATATCCACAAAGCCAAAGACTGGTCAATATTTGATATTTTAAAATTCATAGTTGACTGGGATTTCCTTGAATCTCTCCCAATACTCTCACTAAGCCTACAACTATTTCTTACGATCTGTGTGTCTGTGGCTTCATGTGAGAGGAGCTTTTCAAAACTGAAACTTATAAAGAACTATTTGCGATCAACCATGGGACAGTCAAGACTTTCTGATCTGGCTATATTATCAATTGAAAGTGATATGGTGAAAGATATTGATTTTGATGATGTGATTGACAGGTTTGCAGCTTTGAAGACCAGGATGGGAAACTTTTAATTTTAAATAACATAAATTTTAATGTTAAATAACAAAAATTTAACTTTGTCCGAGTTTGTCGAAGTTCTTTATTTATGTTTTACCTGAAGTATTGAAGTTATATTGTTCAATTTGTTTTCTTTCTTATGTCCTTATTAACTTTTTGACTTATTTTACAAACATTACTATATGCGATTATATATGGTACAGGAACACTCGGAAGAAGACCATGGTGAAAGTCTAGAGGGGTGACACCAAGAGTTTACCGCACTGGGTGACACCAACCCCAGTGACGCCACTGGATGAGAGCACTGTTTTATAGAAAGAACAATGAAGATATCTTGAAAGAAGTCAGCTCAGACAGAAAACTGGTTACTCTCATCGGACGAATATAGTCCACATTCGTTGGGTTTGTCACGAGAAGGGGAAAGCTGGAGTATGTCTTCACAACGGAAAAGTTGTCGGGGATGAGAAGCAGGGGGAAACCAAGAGAGAAGATGCTGGATAGTTTGACTTCATGGCGTGGTGGTACATCAGTATAAGAATTGATTGGCAGGATAAAAGACAGAAGGCTGTGGCCAGACATGAACAGCAACACCACACGGCACGGACTATTCTTCTTCTTCTTCTTCAGCATTCCGAGCCATTGAGGTTCTTTGCTGCAAATACAATCAGTCTCCATTCGTCTCTCTGGTGGACCTTCTCTTGCCAGTCGTTGATTCCAAGTGCTTGTAGGTCTGTATGTATATTATCTCTCCACCGCCTTCTTGGTCTACCTCGGGGTCTACGGTCATTTATTTCCTGAGTGTAAGCGAGTTTTGTTTCCCTATTATCTTCCATTCTTTCTATATGCCCCAGCCATTGTAGTCTATTAGCCTTCATGATACCAGTGATTAGCGGGGACTTAAACAAATCATAAATGTCTTTGTTACTTCTTCTTTTCCACTCTCCACTTTGTGTATCCCTAATGGGTCCAAAGATGCGTCTTAAAATTTTGTTCTCAAAGGTTTGTAACAAGGCTTCGTCTCCTTTCGTTGTACTCCAGGTTTCAGAGCCATACAGCACAACTGGTCTGATCAGTGTTTTGTATATTGTGATTTTGGTGTTACGAGATAGCGCCTTTGATTTTAGTAGATGTTGTAGTGCATAGTATATCTTATTTCCAGAGTTGATTCTAGTTTGTATTTCTTCCCTTATGATGTTGGAGCAGTTGAAGATTGTACCCAGGTATTTGTATGTTTCCGTTCTTTTAATGGTCATATTATCTATTTGTATGTGGCCAGAGTTTTTAGCCATTCCGTCTCTTGAAATTACCATATATTCTGTCTTATCTTGGTTGATAACCAGCCCCATCTGTTGGGCTTTTTCCTTTAAGTGAGTCAATATTTCTAATGTCTTTTGTTCACTTTGCCCTATAATATCTATATCATCTGCATAACCAAGCAGCTTGGATGTTCCTCCAATATCACATTCCTCCTTTACCTTCCTTACAACTTTCTCTAGAGCCAGATTGAAGAGTAGCGGCGATAGTGCATCACCCTGTTTCAAGCCAGATGTTATTTGGAAGGGGTCTGATTTCCTGCCTTTATATGTTACTATATTATAAGTATCTTCCATGCATAGTTTGGTCATGTTAATTAACTTCCTTGGTATTCCAAATTCCTGCATAACATTCCATAGACTATTCCTATGGACACTATCATAAGCCTTTTTAAAATCCACAAAAATGTTATGGAGATCTCTTTTATATTCCCAATGTTTCTCGGCTATTTGTCGTAAGATAAATATCTGATCTATTGTTGATCTGTTTTGTCTAAAACCCGCCTGGTAGTCACCTAATATGTCTTCTGAATATGGTTTTAGTCTATTTAGTAATACTGCGGATAGTATCTTATAGCTTGTGGACAGTAGTGATATTCCTCTATAATTTCCACATTGGAACTTGTCTCCTTTCTTAAAGATAGGTATCAATAATGACTCTTTCCAGTCATGGGGTAATTCTTCTGTCCTCCAGATTTTTATTATTAGTTCGTATAGCTTTAGATGTAATGCATGGCCACCTGCCTTTATAAATTCAGCAGCAATTCCATCAGTCCCAGTTGCCTTATTGTTTTTAAGTCGTGTGATTACATATAGGATTTCTTCAAATGTAGGTTCTTCAATTTGTGGTTCGCATGTTAGAACCTCTTCCTGTGGGAAAATGTTACTTGGAGCTTCACAATTTAGTAATTCAATAAAATATTCTTTCCATGTGTTGCACATTTCTTCATTGGTATTTATCATATTCCCATTTTTGTCTTTTAAACCATATGTGTTTTGTTGGTGCCCTCGTTTCATTGACTTCAGTACTTTAAAAAACTTTCTGGATTCATTTTTCTGGTGATTAGTTTCCAAATCTTTGATTATATTACTCATATATTCTCGCTTCTGCTGTCTGACTATTTTTGTAGCCTCTTTACATTCATTTCTATAATGCTCTTCCTTTTGGATGTTATTGATGTCATTTAACCATACATGTCTGGCATTCTTCTTCTTAGTGACTGCTTCTTCACATTTTTGATTGAACCATCTGTTCTTTCTATGCGTGGTTGACACACCGAGACATTCTTCTGCGGTAGATTGAATTGTATTCTTGATGTTCAACCAAGTTTGGTCAACGCTTTCCTCCAAAGGGTTTTGCAAAGTTTCAAGTTTACATTTTATTTCATCTGTAAATTTCTCTTTGACTGTAATGTCTTGTAGTTTTTCTCTGTTATATGTTGGGTGTAATCTTTGTAATTTAGTATAGAAAGCTCTCTTAAGTTTTATTTTAAATTTTGCTCCAACGAGGAAATGGTCACTATGGCACTCAGCTCCTCTATAACTTCTGACTTGCTGTATGTTTGATGCATTTCTGTTGTTAATTAAAATGTGATCTATTTGATTATAGGTTCTCTTGTCACATGATTTCCAAGTTTGTTTGTGTATATCCTTTCTTTGTAGTCTGGTACTGCTAATCTGCAGTCCTTTGGCTTCTGCCAGGTTGATGACTCTCCATCCATTATCATTTGAAGTTGTATGTAGGCTTTCCATACCGACCACTTTTTTATTAGTTTGCTCTCTACCTATTTTTGCATTGAAGTCTCCCAGCACAATCAGGATGTCCTGTTTGGGGGTTTCTTCTATGACATCTTCCAGATCATTATAAAAGTCTTCTTTAATATCATCTTCTTTCTCTTCAGTAGGTGCATGTACATTAATCATCGTTATATTTTTCCATTTACCTTTTATTCGTAATTTACTAATCCTGTCATTAAAAGCTTTAAAGTTTAAAATGTTCCCCCATAACTCTTTTTTGATGACAAATCCTGTTCCTAATTCATGTTTATTTTGGGTGTTTCCTCCATATATTATAATCGGCACGGACTATTAGCAAGTAAAATAAAATTACAAGAAATTCCTAAATACAAAGCAATTACCCTCTTTGCACAACAATCACCTCCACATTAATATCCTATTTGTGGCTGGTTCGGTCACGGGATTGCTAATCTGAGCCAGGGATGGGCTCTAAAATAACTTCCCTTTGAGGTTGAGTGCGGTAGGGGTAATGGTATAATGTAATATAATCGAATGAACCCATTATACACCAAACAACAAACATCAGAGAATAGTTAAGAGCTACCTGAAAATAGCTATAGGGGTTATATCATCGTCATTATCATCAACATCATCATCGCTATCAGCTTAATCATAATACTAAACGTACCATACTTCTTCATTTAATGGATTCAGTTTTATGATGGCTTTAGGCTGTTATCTCTTCTGTTTTCTACAATGACCTCTAATACACACTTCTTCTATTGTTTTTCGTGTTGATGACTAGGCGTCGCTTAAAGCTTACACTTAAAAAACCGTTTAATAATCTATATCTATAAAACAGAGTGTATGTTTGTGTGTGGGGATTTTTGTATTGGATGCGTTCGATAACGGTACATCCGATTGAGATGAAATTTTCTACACGTCTTCCTTTCATTCATTGGCAACCGACTATAATAATTTCTTAATGTAAAATCTTCGACTTATTTAATAACATTTACTTTTCCATATTCATTATATAATGTCTATATAGCAGGGAGACTTCACTCTAGAAAAGTTATTTCAAGGGGCATAACTTTTAATAACATTTCTATTTACTTTATAGTCATATTGTTGGACTTACTTGCACTATTGTTAAACTCTTTGTCTATAGATTATGTGGTTGTTTCGGGATTTGAAATTTAAATATTGAGCACAACCCACTACTGGCAACGCCGATCACATTCTGACATGAACCTAAGGCCTATCCACGTCAATATGGAAGCACTATACTCGAGTTTCGCCCTCATTTGAGCTCGTCAGTAGTGCATATCCCTGACCGGATCCGGAAACAGTCCCGGATCAGGCGTGTGAAGCGGGTGTGTAACCACGCGGCACACACTGAATACACCAAATTATCACAACAGAATATCACAACGCTACCCATCGTAGGCTATGCTCAAGATTGCCCAATCGCCGCGACCGACGTCCGTCAATCGATGGGACCCGAACGATCAGGACTTCTCACTGGCAAGGAACACCAGGCCTCCTAAATCCAGTTGTCTATAGTTATTTTTAGGCATATAAGTTATAATAAATAATGATATAATCTTTAAGGTATTTTCAAAGTTTGAATAAAAATAATGCATAATGCATAACATTGTAACCCATCTTTTTCTACAGTTTTCATTGAATGGTGTGTGGAAGGACATTCTTTTAAGTTACTGTGCGCCAGGAGCTGGGCGAAACCACGCCGGGTCAGATAGACAGACAGACAGTCGGGAACGGGAGAGCTTATATGACTACGTATATGAATTAAATTAGATGCTCCCCACCAGGGTCTGGGTGAAGCCGGGCCCGGTCAGACAGACAGACAGATAGACAGACAGACAGATAGTCGGGAACGGGAGAGCTTATATGACTACTTATATTAATTAAATGAGATGCTCCCCACCAGGGACTGGGTGAAGCCGGGCCGGGTCAGCCAGACAGGCAGACAAACAAGCAGACAGACAGACTGATAGATAGATAGATCCCCTCCAGGGCCTGGGCGAAGCCGGGCCGGGTCAGCTAGTTTTTCATAAATGATACAATCTTCTTCTCCTGCTCCTCCTCCTTCCCATTCTTCTTCTTCTTCTTCTTCTTCTTCTTCTTCTTCTTCTTCTTCTTCTTCTTCTTCTTCTTCTTCTTCTTCTTCTTCTTCTTCTTCTTCTTCTTCTTCTCCACTATATACCTCAGTGAAATGCAAGGGGAGATGTAACGATCTTTAATGCGCTCTTTCTAATGCTCTTTGAAAATAGGCATTCATTTCTCTAAGGTTTTTCTTGATATCATCATCATCATCATCATCATCATCATCATCATCATCATCATCATCATCATCTTCTACTTTTGCCGTCAAGCGTCGTGGGGAGGAATAATTGGCACTCCAGTGCCCGATGGGTGGCATTGGGTAGTGTCATTCCGTGTGATTGTACAATGTCTTTGATGTCGTCAATCCATATTCTTCTCGGGAGTCCTCTTGGTCTCGTCGCGGATGATCTTTGATGTAGGGCCAGTGCTGGTAGTTTTTTATTTTATTTGTGTGTGTGTGTGTGTGCGCGCGCTCACTCGCTTTGAGTTCAAGCGTAGTCCATACACACTATTTATAGTAGTAATGGACTGAATTTTGCGTGTGAGTTAGCTTTCCCTATTAATAGTGTCCCTCGCCATCAGGCGAACCCACTCCGACTTCAGAGGTGCTGGTAGTTGATGGTGTTGCATCCTAACGAGATGGCCAAACCACGTGATCTTCTGTCTTTCAATAAATGTGGCACAAGGTGTTGATCCCACTGACTGTCTGATAACAGCATTTCTTACTCGGTCTCGGATTGTTAAGTTGGCAGCTCGCCTCAGACATCTCATCTCACAGGTGTTGATTTTGTGAAAGTGTGATTTCGATAATGTCCAAGTTTGAGATTGATAGCATAGGGTTGGTGTGAATATGCTGTTTATTATCTGTCGTTTTGCGGACATGGTTATATTTGGATGTTTCAGTGTGAGTGATAGTTGATATGTAAGTGCACTAGCATTTTTACATCTGATTTCGATTTCTCTGTCCAATCTGCCATCTTCTGTGATCATACTCCCCAGATATTATAACAAGAAAGAATCCCTGACACAGCGTCTTCATAAAGATAGAATAGATGTGGCATGCATTCAAGAGACACACCTCAACGCCAAGCGCAAATTTTCAGTCAGGGGATATCAGTCCACACGTTTCGACCGCAAAGGACATAAAGGAGGAGTTCTAATACTTACACGAAATACAATACCTTGCAGCGAAGTATCTGTGATCTCTGACAACCAAACAGAAATTATAGGTGTTGATATAATGATAAAGGACGTGAAAATAAGAATTTACAATCTTTATAGCCCAGCAGATAAGGATCTTACACTCTCAAACATGAAAATAACTGACACAAATTGCATTATTGTCGGAGACTTTAATAGCCGTTCAGAAAGATGGGGATACTCAGATACTGACAAAAGAGGAGATGAAGTGGAGGACTGGGAAATAGACTCAAATCTCCATCTACTCAACAAAGCGGATGACACACCGAGCTTCTACTCCAGAAGATGGATTACCACTTCTACTCCAGACTTAGCTTTCTGCACAGGAGACATCCTCCACAAAATCGATCCGCCATGTGCTGGACCAATTAGGCAGGTAGTGACCACAGACCAATCAAGCTTGTAATGAATATGGAGTATGTTCCACAGGAGCAAAAGCCCTTGCCCCGCTGGAATTACAAACGAGCAGATTGGGACAGATTTGCCACTACTAACAGACAAATATTGTGAAAACATAAATACACGATATGGCAACATGAAGCAAATGGTGGAAAGTCTAAACAGAGCAATAATACAGGCAGCCACTGAGTCCATTCCAAGAGGAGCGAGGAAAAATTACAAACCATACTGGACTGAAGAACTACAAAGTTTGGAGGACAAAGTTGAAGATGCCAGGAAGACAGCAGAGAGAGAACAAACAATTGAAGCGAACATCTCTCTCAAAGCCATCTCAGCAAAATATAAAAGAACAGTAAATCAAACAACAAGAGATTGTTGGAGGGAAAAAACAGAAAACCTGAATTTTGACAGGGATGGAAACAAACTATGGAAACTAGTGAAAGCCATGAACAATGAAGGACCTAGAAACAAACAAATAACAATTAAACAAGGAAATGCCTTGCTTACAGGAAAAAAGGCTGCAAATGCACTAATGGAACACTATGCCAGTGCAAACCACATTGATATTACAACCGAACAGAAGAAAGCAATCAAAGATAAACAGATACATCATAGTAATACAGAGACAGCAGCAGAATATATGATGGCAAATCTAACAATGGAAGAAATGGAACAGGCAATGAATACCCTAAAAAAGAAGAAATCACCAGGAAAGGATGGAATCACAAATGAAATGCTAATAGGACTAGGCACAAGGCAAAAAGAAACTACTAGCAGTCCTAAATTACAGCTGGAAGAGGGAATAGTCCCACAGGCATGGAAGGAAGCTATACTAATACCAGTCCCAAAGAAAGGAAAAGACCTGGAAGAACCAAATGGCTATCGACCTATCAGTCTACTTAGCTGTGTAGGAAAATTAATGGAACGCATTATCAATGGCAGGCTAACATGGCATCTGGAAGAAAACAAACTCTTAACACCACACCAAGCAGGATTCAGAAAGTACAGATCCACTGAAGATCAAATAACCTATATAGCTCAGGAAATAGAGGATGCCTTCCAAGAGAAAACGCACACACTAGCGGTCTGGATAGATTTAGAAAAAGCATTTGATAAAGTATGGAAGGAAGGACTGAAAGTAAAACTGCAAAAAATGCATGTTTGTGGGAAAATGTACAAATGGATCAGCCACTACCTTGAGAACAGAACTGCCAGGACAAAAGTACAAGGACAAACCAGCAAAATGATGCTGTTGGAGCAAGGTGTCCCCCAAGGAGGAGTTCTTTCACCAACATTATTCCTAGCATATATAAACGACATCACGGAAAATTTTCCAGCCAGAGTACACACATCATCCTTTGCAGATGACCTAGCCATATGGACATCTGAAGAATATATTAGTACAGCTAACAGCAGAATACAGCAAGCCCTATTAGCACTAGAGGACTGGTCAAAATCATGGCTAGTGAAGATAAGTGAGGAGAAAACAACATGCACAGTGTTCTCCCTCTCAAATAAAACTCAGCAACCTAAGCTGGTATTGAATGGAAAAATATTGCGCCATGAAGAAAATCCAAACTATCTAGGAGTCACCTTTAATCGTCGCCTGACATGGAAAACACAGGTTGAGAAAAATCGAACAAGAGCAAGGCAAAGAATGGCAATAATAAAAAAGCTTGCTGGTACAACGTGGGGAGCAGATGAGAAAGTTCTCAAGAAGCTATATACTGGACGGGTGAGGCCAGTACTGGAATATGGCATTGCAGCTTGGGCAACAGCAGCTAAGTCAAACTTTAACAAAATAAGTAGAGTCCAAAACCAAGGAATGCGAATCATAACTGGAAGCCTGAAGACAACGCCTATTAATGAACTAGAAAAGATCACTTGTTTACAACCAATGCAGGACAGAAGAGATAGCAGAGCCCAGCAACAAGCAGAAAAATTTAGAAGATTGACAGACCACCCTATGTATAAAAGGTTTAATGGTTTTGGAAAGGGAAGACTGAAGCGTAGCAACTTTGTAGAAACTGCAAAACGAAAGATTAGGGCAGATCCCTATACTTAACATATCAACAGTCAAGCCCATTTACTAATGCACACAAGTTCCCAGCTTGGAGACAGCAGCAACTGCCTGAGATGATAGAAAACATTCCTGGTATTGAGAAAAAGAACACTCAGCATGAAACCGAAAGAAGAGAAATAACCCTAAACTACATAAAAGAACATTACCCAAGCAGCAATTGGACCCATGCATATACAGATGGATCAGCCAAAAATTCAATAGAGAATGGAGGAGGAGGAATTCTCCTAAATTTAAAAAATGGAGTGAAAAAAACACATTCAGTGGCAACTGGAAAGTTTTCAAGTAACTTCAAAGCAGAGGTAGAGGCTCTGAAAACTGCAGCAGAAATGCTCTTGATGGAGGAAAATAAAGAGAAGCAAATAGCTATCTTCACAGATGCAAAGTCAGCTGTCTCAATACTGAAGAGCAATAACAGCACAGAAATAGCTGACCTAAGAGCAGCACTCCATGGTCTAAGCCAGAAATCCAAAAAAGTTGTAATACAGTGGATCCCATCACATTGCAGTATACCTGGAAATGAAGAGGCTGACAGACTGGCAAAAGAGGGCGGACGACTACCACAGCCTGACATAGACATAACTTACAATGAGGCAAAGAGGTTGATAAAAAGCACCTATAAAACCAAATGGGAATCAGAGCATCCAGGCCACCAGAAGGATGATGCATATTACAAACTCGACCGAAGAGAACAAGTAGCAATCTTCAGACTCCGCACAGGACATAACAGGCTGAAATACCACTTGTTCAATAAACTAAAAATAGGAGATACCGATGAATGTAATTGTCGAACTGGAAAAATGACAGCAAAACATTTGCTGCAGGATTGCCCAATATATGCAGAACAGAGAAAGATATTTTGGCCCACACCTGCTTCATTTGAGGACAAGCTCTATGGAGATATCAACAAGCTCAAGTTGACCGCAGCTTACTTTAACTACATACAGGTTGACATTTAAAGGTGTATGAAGAAGTATTCAGACTGCCACACTTCATACCACAGGTATGTCGGTTACAAAAGCCTCCCAGAGGCATGAAATGGAATATTGCTCGGATAGCAAATCCATTACGTGGAAAGTCAAAATCAAAAGCTCACTGTGTGAGCTTCATAAAAGGTGGAAAAAGTGTCCTAGTGGCACGAAATGGAATATTGCTTGGATAGCAAATCCATTACGTGGAAAGTCCGAATCAAAAGCTCACTGTGTGGGCTTCAAATAAGGTGGAAAAAGTGTCCTAGTGGCACGAAATGGAATATTGCTCGGATAGCAAATCCATTGCGCGGAAAGTCCGAGTCGAAAGCTCACTGTGTGGATGTCATCTGCACACTGCATTCTTCTGGTTTCCGGAAGAACAGCCTATGGTGAACGGAAGGCCCAATATACGGAAGTGAGGCTAAGCAGCCATGTGCAGGACGTGACGATTCCTTGGGTGAGCCCAGTACCAGAGCGCTGTGTGATGGCTCTGCAATTATGGAAGCCTCCTTGGATGGCGGGGAATGCCCATGGTCTGCCCCTGCCTTCCCTTGAGGGCTGACCAGGATGTCTTTGGCTGTTCTATATGGGCCAGCTAGGATGGGAGATAACACCACAACAGTGAGAGTCAAACGTCCTAAGAAACCCCCGGGAAGGTTAACCCGGTCAACAAATGCCCGCAGAAGTCGGATGTGTCGGCCTAACGGCGCAAGAACGCAGCTCTGCTGTAAACAGGCACAACGCAATCACATCCGAAAAAAAACTCCGGATGAACGAAGAAGAAGAAGAATTCTTTAACTTGTTTCAGAGATATGCTATTTATCTGTATACTTAGTGGACTAGGAGATCTGCTAACTTGCATTATTTCGGTTTTGGCTGTATTTATACTCATATTGTATCTGCTGCATGTTGAACTCATATTATTAAATATGATTTTGCAGACTGTTCTCGTCGCTATAAATCAGGCACTGATTGTCTGCAAATAGAAGTTCATTCAACTCCTGCGGATCAGTTGTTTCATCTGAAGTAAAGAGTTCTAAATTGTCTGAATCTGTTCTGTCAAGGCTGATATCACCACCACATCTTTAAAGCAATCTTCTCCTTGCAATGTATCCATTACATTTTTTTTTTCAACGTGGCTCTTTGTGGCAGATTGTGCTAGGGCATTCTTGTGAGGTCAATCAATCAATCATGTGCCATGCCGGAAAGCGTGGTCATGACTCGCAATTTCACTAGATCACCAGAGTCGTGGATCAGTTCAGTGTTCCTGTCTCGTCCATACCATGTGGCCAAGCCATCCAGGTATTTACCTTTCGGTCTTCCTCTTGGTCTGTTACCTTCGATCTTGCCAGTTGTCACTAAGTTCTCCAATCCGTTTCTTCTCATAACATGTCCAAAAAATGTTGACTGTCTACGTCTAATTTCTCTAAATCAATTTACGATTTTCATTTGTCTCCTGTAGTACTTGGTCATTGGTTGTTCTATCTGTCCATGGCATTCTTTGCATTTTCCTCAGAAACCACATTTCTGCAGCCATCAGATGTTTTGTGACGTACCAAACTATTTAATCTGTTCTTTAATAAAGCGCATGATTGGTTTCATACCTAGCCATCTTCTATTGTCCTTATTCCTAATTCTATCTCGCACTGTTACTCTCTTAGTTCTTCCAAGGTGTCTCATCTCTGTTGTTATGTTTTTGCGTTCATTAGTTTATTGGTAGCATAATGTCGGCTAAAAATATGAGAGTAAGTTAATAAGTAAGGCACAAATGGCTGTAGAAAAATAACTAACTATGATAACAACTTGAAACCAGTTTATTATTATACATAAATTGTCCCTTTATTTCTCAACATAATTTCCACCAACATTGATGCACTTATCCCATCGTTTTATCAATCCTCCCAAACCGGCTGCATAGAACTGCGTGCTTTGTTTTCATTTACCGGTCATACCACAGAACTGTGTGGCTTACTTATTGACTCGCCCTCGTAACTTTTTTCTACCCAGCTATGCACCGCTTTACGTGACAAACATTTGTCAGCATAAACACTGACAACCGACATTGGCGGGAGACATTTCGCGAATGACGGCGAAGTTGAATGTGAAGTGAAAACGTGGTTTAGAAAACAGAGCACGCAGTCTATGCAGCCGGTTTGGAAGGACTATATATGTATACATTTGGGACAATGTATGTATACAAATAAACTGGTTTCAAGTTGTCATCATGTGTAGTTGTTTTTCTACAGCCATGTGACTTATTCATTTACCCTCGTAGTTCTTATGAGATTGGCTTTGTTATTTATAGGTATCTTTTCATGCTACAGAAGTGGCGCTAGTTGTCCCAGTATCCGATTTGGCTTTGCATAACGTGTCTTGATTTCTCTATACATTTCCCAATCTAAATTGTAAATTGATTATACATTTTTAAATTCGCTGGCTTGTTTTATTTCCGAGTTCTTTATTTTCATTGACAGTTTCTGATTGTCTGCTTGTCAGTATTGTCTCTGAAGTTTCATTGCTTATTTTCATGTTCTATTTCTCATCCATGGAATTTACTTTATTTGGATGGTTCTTCAGCTATTAACACTTTGCCCCCGCAAATAATAATTCTGAAATGTTATCTTCTTCTTCGCTCTCTGCTTCTACTGATATATTGTCAATAATTTACAATGTGTGTTATAAAAAGAAGCAGGGAAAGCACACATCCTTCTCGTACACCTCAATTTACTACAATAGGTTTTGATGTACCTGTCTTTGTTCTTACGTAATTTCTACTTGACTTATATAAACCCTTGCAAACATAAATTAGATGATTGTTCTTTCAGTATTTTATTAAGCAATCCCATAATCTTTATCCTGATCTATAAATGCGACTTTACAGGTCTAATCATGTTCAATTACTTTTTCTGTCACTTGGCTAAGTGTGGATTATTGCCTCTTTGCAGATTCTGTTTAATAAAAAAACCATCTGGACTTCTGATAATTGATTTTCCAGTAATGATCTGCAAATCTAACCATTAGAGAACTCCTGTTTGCAGACGACCAAGCATTAATAGCAAGATCATAAGCTGAATTACAAGACCACACGAATAGTCTAAACGAAATGTATAGGGAACATAACATGAAAATTAGCACAAGCAAAACAGAGGTAATGACTATAACTAAAGAAGAACAAACAACAACAATTCACCTAAACGAACATCCCTTGAAACAAGTAAAGAGTTTCAAGTACCTAGGAAGTATAATATCATCAAATGGCAGATCAGAAGACGAGATCGAAAATAGGTGCAATAAGGCAAACCAACTCATTGGACAAATGGCACCAATACTAAAGAACAAACATGTATCAATAACTACTAAGAAAGCACTTTACAACACAATCTTCCTACTAACTCTATGCTACCAATTCCAAACCTGGACAATGACAGAAACAGATAAAAGAAAAATCACAACAACAGAAATGAAATTCCAGAGAAGAATACTCAACGTATCAAGAAGAGATAAGATCAGAAATTAAGAAATCAGGACTAAAGTTGGGGTTAAAGCAGCACTATATTTATTAGAAAGCAGCAAGTCAAATGGTTTGGCCATGCAAGTAGGTTACCAGTCAACAGCATACCACAACAAGCAATGATGTACAGACCAGATGGAAACAGAGGAAGAGGCCGACCACGTAAACGTTGGACGGAGGGAATAGCAGAGTCCATGGGAATATCGATATATGAAGCCCATAATCGGGCACTCTCACGATGTTTATACTTCACCTCGACACCGCAAGGTATAAGAGGAACATGATGAGATGAGATCGCAGTGGTTCTCAACCGGTGGGGAATTCCCCCCTAGGGGGGAATTTTAGGGTTTCCGGGGGGGGGGGGGGGAGAGAAGATGAAGATTATTTCAAGATCGCGTTAATACAAGAACCGATTACTTGATATTGTTTTTCCCTCCATACTTTACGGTTCTGTACTCCTCGCCCTTCTGATATTCGTCTTATAACGTAAGTAGACCCACAAATCACGTTTTATGTAGACGTCTAAACTTGTTCTAGTATGTGTTATTAAAGTTAGCTTCCATTTTTATGTATACTATGTAGGGGCAGGGTGGGGGAGGGGGAATATTATAGGGAGGAAATACGAAAGGGGAGGAATGATATTCTCAACATATTGTGAAGGGGGCATGGGCCAAAAAAGGTTGAGAACCACTGTTCTATCGGTTTGCCGGGTTTGCCGTAGATTCATCTTTAACTGCACGCTTCTCCTCACGAATAATTATATAGACTACTTATTTGATTCATAAGATCCAGAAATATCCCCCGAAATCGCTGTCTGTGATGTTAACGTCGCTATCTAGGAAATCATACAATCAACATATAATCGTTGCTTTCCATCCTTTACGCCAAAGTCCAACATTTATCTTGTGATCTCTAAATTAACCGCTAGAGAAATAAGTTCATATCCGACTATTCATTTGGCGTCTAAAGGATAGTGAGACGCGCATTTTCATAATTCCCCACATACCAAGTCGATTGGTAGAAGCCAGCCGCGGGCGATGTGGAAGCAGATGGCTTTGCGTTAATTTATGTGATATGACATGTCGTCGGCCAGTAAGTATGGTGAAATAACTGAAATAAAATTGCCTGGAAAATTAAATATAGCCAGTAAATGCTGGGGTTGATTGCAACATCATGTGAAGGACATGCAATTGACTTTTAATGTTCATTTATCACCTTCTGGAAAATACCGTATTTTGTCTTAACTCTCACGAAACCGTGCTAAACATGAAGTGACACGACCACATGAAATGACACAAAACATGAAGTGACACGAAACCATGGTAAATATGAAGTGACACGAAACCATTCTAAACATGAAGTGACATGAAACTGTACTAAACACAAAGTGACACGACCACATGAAGTGTCACAAAATATGAAGTGACACGAAACCATGCTAAAGATGAAGTGATATGAAACCATGCTAAGCACGAAGTGAAACGAACACACGAAGTGACACGAAACATGAAGTGACACGAAACCGTGCCAAACATGAAGTGACATGAAACCATGCCAAACATGAAGTGACACGAACACACGAAGGGACACAAAACATGAAGTGACACGAAAACATGAAGTGACACAAAACCATGAAGTGACACGAAACCATGCTAAACATGAAGTGACACGAACACATGAAGGGACACAAAACATGAAGTGACACGAAAACAATAAGTGACACGAAACCATGAAGTGACACGAAACCATGCTAAACACGAAGTGACACGAACAATCGAAGGGACACAAAACATGAAGTGACACGAAAACATGAAGTGACACAAAACCATGAAGTGACACGAAACCATGCTAAACACGAAGTGACACGAAACTAAATCACGCCCCGTACCAGGAACTGGCCCTGGGTATGCGTAGTGTGAGGGCCATCACATGTTTAGGCCTGAGTGCATTGAAACATAGGTCAATCAGTCTGTACATGCCCTAGCGAAGGACGATTTTATTGAGGGCGAGTGTAATGACCAATTGACACTCGGTGGGGTACACATTGGAAGCTGTTTGACAGTGTCGCCAACCATTATGGCCAACCGCCGCAGAGGGGCCCATGGCGGCCGGATCGTATAGCGTCTTGAAATACATTCTTAACTCAACAAGCAAACAGGAGTCGATCGGTGGCAGTAATTTCCAAGGTGAAAGCAAGAAAATTTCTTAAACCTTTGCCAACGTAAAATATGTATAAGCCAGCCTCCGTAGATTTTAGGTTTTGGCATTATTTATTGATTTCTGATACAAATAGGGCGGTTCTCAGACGGAATCAATCAATCAATCATGTGCCATGCCGGAAAGCGTGGGCGGTCATGACTCGCCATTTTACTCGATCACCAGAGTCGTGGATAAGCTCAGTGTTCCTGTCTCGACCATGCCATGTGGCCAAGCCATCCAGATATTTTCCTCTCGGTCTTCCTCTTGGTCTGTTCCCTTCGATCTTGCCAGTTGTCAATAAGTTCTCCAATCCATTTCTTCTCATAACATGTCCAAAAATTGTTGACTGTCTTCGTCTAATTTCTCTAATCAGTCTACGATTTTCATTTGTTTCCTGTAGTACTTCGTCATTGGTTTTTCTATCTGTCCATGATACTCAGAAACCACATTTCTGCAGCCATCAGATGTTTTTCAGCATGACTGCTCATTGTCCAAGTTTCACATCCATAAAAAAGAACAGGCTCTATGTATCCCCTCAACACTCTTTTTCTCGTTTCAATTGATATCTTTTTATTGGTCAGAATGTTTTTCATCTTGCTAAAGGCTACTTTCGCCATGGCGATTCTTGTTCTAATCTCTTCAAGGCATCTCCCAGCAGATGTTATAACTGTTCCGAGATAATTGTATCGATTCACTTGTTGAAGAATATTCCCATTTACTTGTATATTACATTGTGGTACTTCGTTCTTCCTAGTGACGACCATAACCTGTGTATTCTTACAATTTAATTCCAACCCCAGCTGCTCACTGTGTACAACAACCGCGTCTACTAATTGTTGCAGATCCTGTGCATTGTCTGCAATCAATACTGTATCATCTGCATATCTAATGTTATTGATGTTTCTTCTACATTTCTGAAAATATTTTCATTGCATAGGGAAAAAAGATCTGGAGACATTACACATCCCTGCCTAACACCTGTCTTAATAGGTCACTTCATTATCAATCCTTATGGCAGCTTGTTGTTTCCAATATATGTTTTTTATAAGTCTAATGTCTTTCCCATCAATTTGTAGATCTGCAAGCATATCCACTATGTTGACATGTCTAACTCTATCAGACGGAATATCAAATAGCATAACAAATATGGCCATGTCACTTAGTTACTGTACAAAAAAATAGGCAATTGTTTCATTCTCGATGATACCTCCAAAAACAACATCTCTTTTGTGGTTCCTTTTGCCTTAGCCCTTTCCTCCACATGTTAAGTGCTTAAGTAATTGACCGTTCAAATAATACTAGATGGAATCCAACCGTTCCTCAAGAACCGAGCGTCTTACTTAATCGCTGGCTAGATGGCTTCTTCTCGTACGTTGATTATTGTCAACAACAACAACAACAACAACAAAGTAAACTTCTGTTGTTGAAAGTACAGAGATCTAACTCATGCCCTACCACCGCCATCATCAACATGTGCCATGCCGGTAAGCGTGGGCGGTCATGTCTCGCCATCTCACTCGATTACCAGAATCGTGGATCAGCTCAGTGTTCTTGTCTCGACCATACAACTCAGCCCTACCACGCTCCTACCATTGTCAGCGCTACTTCTGGACCGTTACACCAACGATGTGAGACAGAGGAAGCGCCGTGTTTACAAAGCTTGACCGTTACACCAACGAAGTGAGACAGAGGAAGCGCCGTGTTTACAAATCTTGACCGTTACACCAACGAAATGAGACAGAGGAAGCGCCGTGTTTACAAAGCTTGACCGTTACACCAACGAAATGAGACAGAGGAAGCGCCGTGTTTACAAAGCTTGACCGTTACACCAACGATGTGAGACAGAGGAAGCGCCGTGTTTACAAAGCTTGACCGTTACACCAACGAAGTGAGACAGAGGAAGCGCCGTGTTTACAAAGCTTGACCGTTACACCAACGAAATGAGACAGAGGAAGCGCCGTGTTTACAAAGCTTGACCGTTACACCAACGAAGTGAGACAGAGGAAGCGCCGTATTTACAAAGCTCCACTAAGAGTAGCTCAAGTAGTTAGAACTCCATATCTATATTATGTTTCAGTCAGATGTTTTAGTCACATCTTAGTCAGATATGACTGAGCTACCGTATGACAGTAAACGGTACTACCTGCTTTCTGTTAGCGCCGAATGTTGGGCGGCGCTTACCAAACCTGACACCTCACATTGTGCCAACGGCTTCAGTCGGAAGAGCGCAATTGGGAGGGAACAAGCCTTATCCTGGTGCGAGGAATTGAAACCTAAAGGCAAAATGTCATAATAGGGCAGACCAGGCCCTAAGCCTTGATTGTCAGTTGGTCTAGGATCGAAGCTCTGACAGGCGTACAGTTAGAGGATTGCTTTGCTGATTCGGCAGCTTCTGCAGCATCTTGTTCCAGATGTATTGTTCTTACCATTCCACTGGAGTGAACTAGGCAGGCCGAGAGAGGGATCATGCTGCATGGGCAACACATGGTTTCTTTATTTTAGCCCAGGCTTTGTGCTATGGAGAGGTATAACTCTATCCCTGGTCTTAACCGGTCTAGTAATCAAAGCGAGAGGTAACTGTTACGGGTTATAAGTCCCTGTCAGTTGGCGTAGACATGGGGCGCCACGCGTTGCCTCTGACGGTGGGAGACACCTACAGGTGTCACTGATCAGCTACCGCCAGCCTCAAGCTGGACAGCCCCGGCCAAATGAGTACTGATCCGCCATAGCCTGCCTGCTTCAATGGGTGCTTGGGGCTAGGACAAAATCTGAATTGCAAGTTGTAAAACCAGTGCACCAGGTATTACTAAAAAGAAAGAAAAATAGAAACCTCAAGCTACGGCTTGCAACCTGGAACGCAAGAACCATGTGTCCATGATTTTCCACTGACCTGACGAATATTGACGATGTGAAAAAAAAAAAAAACGGCTGTGATTGATACCGAACGCAATCGACTTAACATTGATATTGCTGACCTGCAGGAGACTCGCCTCACCGAGGATAGGTCACTCACGGAAAATAATTACACCTTTTTTTGGAAGGATAGAGGGCAGGCAGAAAAAAAGGCAACATGGTGTAGGTTTTACAGTGAAGAATTCGCTACTGTGAATGATTGAAATTCCAGCTGGAGGTAACGAAAAACTATTATCCATGTGCTTGGTACTCTCTGGTGGTTTTGCCACCATTCTCACTGCATATGCACCGACACTCACTTCCTCTGATGATGTGAAGGATACGTTCTATGAGGAGCTAGACTCTGTGATCAAGGCAGTTCCAAAATCCGACTACATTTATATGCTCGGTGATTTCAATGCTCGTGTGGGCAAGGACTCGAGTTCATGGCCAGTGTGCCTTGGAAAATACAACATCGATCGCATGAATGAAAATGGACAAAAGCTGCTAGAGCATTGCATCAGAAATTACCTATGTGTTACAAACTCCTTTTTTAAAACAAAAGAGCTGCATTAGGTCACATGGAATCCAAGATCCCTCCCCCGATGTGTCTCCACCTTGCCGTGGTGGGGGAGCTTGCGTGTCCCATCGACCCCATGAGCTTGCCGATGGGTGAAAACTACATATCGGACGGCTCGTGGGATAGGGACCAGACTAAGAGAGACACAACCTGCTGCTCTGCAGGTAAGACTGAGGATAGCAGTCAAAATCAGGCAAACGATCCCTAAATCTCAGTTCGGACATAACCTCTAAGGCTCCCATCCGAGGTGTATGGCTGAACGTCTCTAAGCCATAAACTCTAGGAAGTGAGAGCCTGGCCGACACAAACCTACATCACAATTGTGATGATGTGCTGAGAACGCTACATGCTCGGCGCAGATTCGTTCGATGGCTCTTAGCTGGGGGATATGAGGTATCCCCGGATGAAAGGGCCTGACCGTTACTCGCCCACAGACGCACGGAGGTAAGGTGCTGAGCCGGCAGCACATGTAGCCTACCTCGTGAGCGAGTACAAAAAGGTGGAAAAACACCTCGGTCGCATGTCTCGCAGACGTCCGATAGTCTGTAACCACACTCATGGAGTGAGTGTAGTCAAAGGTGGAAAATTGTCTTGTTGACACGAAATGGAACGCCTGTCTTGCGAATCCATTACGTGGCAGCCCGAAGCGAAAGCTTGCTGTGTGGAAGCCGAAACAAGAGTCTCGAAACCCGAGGAAGGCTAACCTCATTAAAAAATGCCCGCCGGAAGCCGGAAGTGTCGTCCTACGGGTGGCAAACTAAAAATTGACACTACGCAATTACGTCCGAGTGAAATGTCTCGTCCGAATGTCTCTCGTGCTAGGAACAGCTCTGACTACCTAGGTTCCGAATGCCGCTCTTGTTCGGAACAGCTCTGACTAGGTAGTTTTCCGAATGTCTGTCGTGCCTGGAACAGCTCTGACGGGCACAACGACAAGCACATGTCCGAAAACTCGCTGAGTGGATACCGTCTGCAAACCTGTCTGGTTTGTGCGGGAATGGCCCGGGGCAAACGAAATGACCAATATATTGAAGTGAGGATTTAAAGCAGCCATGAGCAGGACGTGACGATTTCCCTCGGTGAGCCCAGATCCAGGGCGTTATGTGTCGGCCCTGCAACTATGGAAGCAACCTTGGATGGCGGAAAATGCTATGGACTGTCCCTGCCTTCCTTTGAGGGATGACCGTTGTCTTCGACCGTTCTAACTTGGCCAGCATGGTTGTAGATGGCACCACAAAAGTGAGAGTCTCCCAGGAATGCTACCTGGTCAAAAAAGCACGCTAAAGTCGATGTGTTGGCCTACGGGTTTCGGCCCAAGGGCGCATAACAGACACATCGCAATCACATCTGAAAAAACACTCCGGATGAACGAAAAGAAGAAGAAGAAGAAGAATCCAAGATCCGACCATTGGCATCAGCTGGACTTCATCGTCACACGGAGACAACATCTGAACCAACCATCATTAACTCGAAGTTACCACAGTGCTGACTGTGATACGGATCATTCTTTGGTTGTTGCAAGGCGTCACAATCCCCTGCAACAGGATGAGATTGGATGTTGTCTAAGGTCCCGATAATATTCAGATCTCACTGAGTAGTGCAGGATGGCTCAGCCACAAGTATAACAACACAAATCATTACTCTAATCAACAGCTATGAGTCACTGGAGAAAATCGATGTTGCGCACACACATTCGTTTAATCATAGATGAGCACGGTGACATGCTGAACTATATTCCAGGAAGTTTAGTAGTACATAATCCATCATCGTTAGGAATTACTTTCACTATAATATTGCCTTCTCTAGGCCTCACTCACCTAGTGCACATAGGTAGTTACGCCTCGCTCTCCAACAGCCGACTAGAATCACTCCGAAAAATCCACCCCCGGGCTAGTTCTCTACACTTAGCTCCAGACTCGTAATCCGCCCTGCGACGTTGTCCCTAACTTCGCCGCAACTCAACTCCCCCTCATTTTCCCAGCCTGGTCTCTTTATTCCCTGTTCACAGACCTCCCAAGAAACATCATTTAACCTCCTTAACCCCAATCTAAATTCCTCCAACATATCCTTTGTAAGTTTCTCTTTGTCTGTTAGTTCCCAGTCACGATTTCCTCTGTGCCTTTCGTGACTACGACTGGCATTTCCATGATCTACACTCAATTGTTTCTAAGGCCCGCCATTGTTTTAGAATTCTTACCTCAACCTTTTTTTTAAACCTAACATCCGTCTCATTCTTCTCTGACCCAGTTACCCTTGCTATTTTTATAAATTCTTAGCTAGTACAATGACCCCAATTGTTTGTACACTCATGCATGTTACACAAGGGTTAGACTGAGACCAAAGAGAATCTACACAACTAAATACAAATCTAGCCCAGGATTATTATTATTAACACCCATGATCCTCGTAAGTGCTTTGAGTTCAAACAGCAACTTGAAGACGCTTTCACTGATACATCAGAAAATTGTACAGCAAGTGAAAAGTTAAGGAAACTCATTATAAAACAGCGGTAGGGGTTTACGGCACTGTGGATCATAAGAGGCAGGATTGGTTTGCGGCAAACAGCCAGACACTGCAGCCCTTGATTGATAAAAAGAAAAAGATAGCTCTCTTAAGAAACAAGAAAAGAACAACGTGTAACACTCTTAGTGAGCTGAAGCAAGCTAGGAAGGATGTACAAAAGGCTGCCAGGCAGTGTGCAAATGACTACTGGATCAAGTTATGTGAGTCCATTCAAACTGCAAGTGATAAGGGAAACATTAGAAGCATGTATGAAAGGATAAAGAAAACCTGTGGTCCATTGATCAAACGAAGTGCATCACTGAAAACCTTGACTGATAAGGAACAGCAGATGGATAGATGGGTGGAGCACTTTTTGGAGCTTTATTCATGTGAGACCGAACTAGCGGATGATGCCCTCAACGCCATAGAGGCCCTGCCAACTCTTGACCACTTGGACACACTTTCCATTATAACAGAAGTTAAGTGTGCTATAAATGAACTTGCATCTGGCAAGGCTCCAGGTAAGGATGGGATTCCAATAGAGGTTATCAGGAGTGGGCAAGACACACTCGCTCTACAGATCCACCAGCTAATAGAGCTATGCTATCTAGAAGGACAAGTCCCACAGGATTTCACAGACTCAAGCATCATAACAATGTACAAAAATAAGGGCGATCGGAGCGACTGCAACAACTATACAACTCTCACTTCTGTGTATTGTTGGGAAAGTATTTGCCAGAATTGTCCTGCACAGACTTCAAGTCCTGGGAGATCAAGTTTACCCCGAATCACAGTGTGGCTTTCGACAGAACCGGTCTACCATTGATATGATATTCTCATTGCGACAAATGCAAGAAAGATGGCGTGAATAGAATCAGCCACTGTTTATTGCCTTCATCGACCTCACAAAAGCATTTGATTTGGTCAGTCGTAAAGGTCTGTTCAAGGTACTAAAGAAGATCGGCTGCCCACCAACTCTTCTGACCATTGTGGAATAGTTCCACACAAGCATGAAGGGTATAATAAAGTTTGATGGTGCAACTTCAGAAGAGTTTGAAATCAAGAGTGGAGTTAAGCAAGGTTGTGTACTAGCTCCCACCTTCTTTGGAATATACTTTTCAATTCTGCCAATAGAGCATAGGAACTCATTCAACTAATGTGTCTAATGTGAAGGCCCTTGTAGACGTGCTCCTACCTGGTTTGATTTTGCAGCTTTACGTTTGAATAGGGTGAAGTATCGTCTCACGCCAACTCGTCTTAGTGACCAAATATATGGTGTGTTATAGTGCTACTGTTTTTTTTTTTTTGCTTCCCCTAACACACCTGCGGTATAACTAGTGGCAACTGTGTTAAAGGCATACGAGGTTAACTCATTAACATGGGCTAGAGCGGCTTATATGTAAGACGTCCGCCCCTGGCTTTGGTAGACCGAGAATTAACCAGGATTGTGTAACTGTGGACATAACAAAGTAAGGAACCAGACATGGTGTGCACTTACTTGATTCTGAGATAGTATATCTGATAACTAGCCTTCTAGGAGAATGGCGATAACAAAAGAACACATTGCACACTTTAAAAAAAAAATATAAGTAGCTGAACATCGAAATTAACACGTAGAATACGAGGTATCCCATGCTAAATTTCACAATAAGAAAATGTCCTATCCACAAAAAAGGATTATGAAGACACTTATGATTCTGGAAAGCAGACATTTTGATCAACGCCAGCGTAGAGGCGTTTGGTTCATTTTATGATTTATTTATTTATTGTAATCTGAATAACGAAGACACACACAATAGATAGCACAATTTATTGCCTGGCAAATTTATTGTAATGCCATCATACCGGCTCAGTGGCGAAGGCGTTACGAAAGCAGTTCAAAATCCCGCATACCTGCGTTCGAAACACAGTTGCGGGCGATTTGGTAGCAGGCCGTTTTGCGTTGGCTTTTTACGAATTTGTAAGGGTGCCGGTCGTTCAGAAATCAATGGCAAACTACTGAACGTAAACTTGTCAAAAGATCACAAACAGCATACAAATGCAGGGGTTGACTGCGACGTCATGTAAAGGATATGCTACAAACTTTAAAAAAACACTTAATGTCATCATATTTAATTATAAACAACAACAACAACAAAGTAAACTACCAGGTTTGAAATAGTCAAACTAACTACTGTCTTGGTGGCATTGAGTTAACACAACAAACAAGTAATCGCCCTGGGGTAGACATACTTAAACTAACAACAATGAGTTAACACAAATAACAAAGTCCAGTCCTTGGGGCAGACATTCTTTAACAACTGCCAAGGCTACAACAACAAAATAACACAACGACACATTGCACCATTGTTAACCGCGACTTACTTGTTCCCTCCAGTGATAATTAAGATAAGACTTAAGATAAAGGACAGGATATCACATCAATTAGACAACGGGTATAAATGCAGCGTCAGGCCCGATGTTTTAACACCGCCAAGCACCAAGTCTCCAATATATCCTACATTTCCACTGACGCAGATTTATCCTTTGCCACAGCTTGACATTCTGAATAGACCAAGTCCATACATTTGACAGTCCTCCAGGATGAGCAGTTTAGCTTTGAGTGGTCTTTGCTTGGTTGCGTTGGCGCTGTATGCTGGTAGGTTTCGTTACAGTATTTGTGGAATGAAAGTGACAAACTCATCTAACGTCTTCTTCTTCTGCTCTTGCTGTTTCTTCTGCTGCTTTCTTATTCTTCTTCTACTACTGCTTCTTCTTCTTCTTCTTCTTCTTCTTCTGCTTCTTCTTCTTCTTCTTCTTCTTCTGCTTCTTCTTCTTCTTCTTCTTCTTCTTCTTCTTCTTCTTCTTCTTCTTCTTCTTCTTCTTCTTCTTCTTCTTCTTCCAGATCAGCACAGCAATACTCTAACTGTCCGTCTGTCGGAGCTTCCATCCTAGATTTGTTGCTGACCAAGGCTTAGGGACTGGTCTGGCCAGCCATGACATTTAGTCTTTAGGTTGCATTGCCTCGCACTATGATAAGGCTTGTACTCTGACCTCCCAATTGCGCTTCTCCGCCCAATGTGGGGTTCGGGTTTGGCAAGCGCCGGCTAACATTCGGCGCTAATAGAAAGCAGGTAGTACTGTCTACTGTCATACAGTAGCTCAGTCATATCTGACTAATAATATACTGGGTTTGTCTTATGCAGTAATGTGTGGCCACTGGTTTTCTAGTGACTGTCGTTTCCATCGATGATGAACTTTTGGTCGGCTTTTGTGTTGACATTATGCATAGTATAACTCGAGCCTCCTGTCTGTTCCACTTTTCACATGGGGCAGTAAGGAGCATTTTGTTGTGATATTCACTGGCACAAGAACGGAGCATAATGTGGCGACCCTTTGTCATGAAGTTGGAACCGCGACTAAATAACAAACACATATTCGCATTAACCTAACATAAAAACAGAGAAGACAGAATTATAGAGCTACGAAAACCACAATAAATCAACACATAATGTCACACGGGAACTGGAATCAAGTTGAACCCACTGTATTTGACTCCTCTACAGTTAATTCTAGCCTCCAAGAATATTCCTAGAATTCCCAGATTGCACTGACTGGTATCCCTGAACTGAAACACATAAAAGTACCTTATCTTGTGTAGTTGTCTACTCCTTGATATTTGCCTAACACAGTTGTAGTCCTAACAACAGTTCTCCTTTCTGTAAATACTGGCATCACACAGCAACAAAAGTCAGGCACGACAAGTTCTGCTCACACATATACAGCTCTTCTTGTGTCACTAGGACTGCGATCCCAATACAAACAATCACAATTTCCACATTTTCGATCCAGCAAATGTCCAGTCTGCAAATAAAGTGTGTCAGTGGATCACACAGCTAGCGCCTTCCCATGTGTTTGACAGGACTTCTGTGTTTGTCACCAACTCTACACGCTGGACAAGACAAGCATGTGACACGTCCTTCGCAAAAAGTCAGGTTGCACAAACTAATTTGCTGGTTACTTTCGTTTTCGCGCTCTTGGGTTGCAGGAAGAATTTTCCTTGAATGTCAAGAAAACGGTAACAATGGTGATATCAACGAAAACACTAACAATGGTGATATCAAAGAAAAAAAGTGACATTAAAATGCGAAATGGAAACAGAAGTGACAATTTTTAACCAAGTGGATAATTTTAAATACCTAGGAGCAATTATAACATCAGATGGAAGATTCACAACAGAGATTAATAACAGAATTGCGCAAGCAAAAGCTGCATTAAAAAAAAAATGAAGAGTATCTTATGCACCCAGTCACTATCATATAATGTAAAAAAGAGAGTGCTGAAATGCTATATGGAACCTGTTTTGATGTATGGCCGTGAATCATGGCATGTAAATGAACAAATTAGGAAGAACCTGGAAGCAGCGGAAATGTGATTCTGAGACGAATGTTGCGAATTCCATCTACTGCCAGAGTAACTAACAACGACTGCCTGAAATAGGCTAATGAAACTAGAACATTATATGCAACAATAAGAAAGAGACACAGCTTTCTTTAGTCATGTGATGAGAAGAGAGACATTGGAGAACATCGCGACGACCGGAAAGATCAAGAAGAAGGGTGGCAGCCGCAGACCAAGAGATATGATGCTGGAATGACTGAGACAGTAGCCTGGGGAATATCTTCAGTAAAGTTGATCCAGAACACCAAAGCCCGAGCTCTGTGGGAAGACGTGAAAGCCTACGCCAGCTGGCAAGGCACTTGATGATGATGGGTTCCAGGCAACATATTAATGTTCCGGCGTCGAGAGATGCCGGCTTCCTTCCCCCAATCCTTTATTTATATTGGTCAGTATGTTTTACATCTTGCAAAAGGCAAACCTTGCCAGGGCGATTCTTGGTCTAAATCTCTTCAAGGCACTTCCCATCAGATGTTATAACTGTTCCGAGATAGTTGTACCGATTCACTTGATGAAAAATATTCTTATTTACCCCTATTACATTGTGAAATTTCTTTCTTCATCACAATGCCTGTGACTATGAGTTTTAATTGTTTCAGGTTTAGTATTATTGATTTATTCAATCCATATGATATATAACTCTGCAGTATGCACCTGAGGAGATGCAGTGAAATATGCCAGGTAATAAATCGTGCAAAACGATAGATAATAACTAGAATATTCCCACGAACCCTGTGCTACCAATGTCAAACTTGGACATTTCAATATCACAAGATCAGACTCTTGAGGTGAGCTGCAAATTTAACTATCCGAGACCGAATACGAAATGTTGTTATCAGGCAGACAGTGAGATCAAAACCTTGTGCCACATTTATTGAAAGACAGAAGATCAAATGTTTTGGTCATCTCGTTAGCATGCAACACCATCAACTAACAGCACTGACCCTACATCAAAGAAGTTCTGCTATGAGAGCAAGAGGACGTTCGAGAAGAAAATGGATTGACGACATCAAAGACATTGTACAAACACACGGAATGACACTATCTAGTGCCACCCATCGGGCGCTGGAGCGCTAACCATTCCTCCCCGCGACACTTGACGGCAAAAGTGCAAGATGATGATGATGATGATGATGATGATGATGATGATGAATAAATCGTACAACATATTTTTATTTTGTGGCTACTGTGTTTAACTGATTAAGTGCCATGGGGTGATTAATCGCCTTAAGCGACTCTCGTATCTGCCGTAGACTTATATACAGTAGTTTTCCCTATTCAACCCCCTTTAATTATATATTTAATTATATATATATATATATATATATATATATATATATATATATATATATATATATATATATATATATATATATATATATATATATATATATATATATTAATTAATCGTTAATTTTTCAAAAGTTAACTATTAAATTTAAATTAATCGGTCGCAGCCCTAATATATATATATATATATATATATATATATATATATATATATATATATATATATATATATATATATATATATATATATATATATATATATATATATATATATATTAGGGCTGCGACCGATTAATTTAAATTTAATAGTTAACTTTTGAAAAATTAACGATTAATTAATAGTTAATTTCGATTAAAGCAAAACATTTATAATCACATAACTCACATTATAGTCGTATTTGTCAAAAATCGAAATAACACTGGATTGACTTGTTAATATGTCACCTAATGCTGGGAGGTTATCTGGCATTAATATGAAACGTAAGTATATGTTGCATACCCCCCCCCCCCCCCCCCCCGAAATAGAGGAGCGGGTAAAAATTTAAAAAAAAGAAAAAAGTCTGATCTAATGAGCTGGAGGCTCTTCATGTCTGTGGTCAGGGTGAAGTGGAAGGAGCCGGCGTAAATAGTAAGCGCAAAGAAGGTGGTGGCCGGTGATGCGACGTGTATATTGACGTCATCGGTCCCTCGTAGTTGTATGTTTGGGCTGTTAGGGTCGAATTTTTGGTGGGAAAGTATGGTCTAAGGGGTAGCGGGGGTATTAGGGATGATGTCTCCGCACCTCCTTGTCGCATCTTTACCATGTTAAGATCGCTGTTTTGGCAGGAAAAGTATGTTTTTTTTAAAATTAAAAAGAATTTAATTTCTTTTTAATTTAAAAAAAAATAAAAATATTTCAATGGAAAATAAAAGATATTGGGTAATAGTGGTCTTTAGTGGGCGGGCTTAAAATCTATTATCAAACGGTGCTAGCTCATTAAATGAAAATCTTAAAAAGAGTAAATATGGCCGCTAGTACGTGTTGTAGTGGTATGGCTTAGTGTTATTTGATGTTAAGGGGTGGGTGAGTGAAAGCGTATCTCGATGAGTGCTTCCAAACAATATCATCATAGGTATCAGCTCGTTAAAGAAACAAGTAAAGATGGCCGTCGGTGTCCTCCATAGGTGCCGGGTTCGAGTCCCAGTGGGGAGGTCGAGCGGGTAGAAGATATATTGATAATGTTTTTGTTACTTAGTTGTGATGGCGATAGATGGTGGTAGTAACAGACTATGTGTAGCAAAGGAGAGGTGGTGTGTTGGTTGAAGCTTAGGTGGTACCCCAGAAGAGGTGACAGGTTCGAATCTCGGTGCTGTGCCACTGGTAAGGGTAATAGTTGTCAGAGTGAGTGGGGTGTCTAGTTAGTCATACGGGTTAGGATTAGGGACGGTCTGTCTTTCCGTGTCGCTGTGTCCACAAGTCCAAGGGGAAAACAGGCAGCCGATTTCACCTTTGTACCTACGAGTCACAAAATATAACCTAACTTAAAAAATCAGAATATGATTCATAACCTCAACAAGTGTTGCCAAAAATCAATACTCATTTTCATAACGGCTAATCCAGGGGATTATCGTCATCTTATTGACCAAATCGGGTTAATAATATTTCTGATATCTTCATGGCTACAATTAGTTCGCGATATTAATAAAGGTTCATATAAAGGTTGAAAGGGGGTTAAGGGATTAACACCTATTGTCGGGACATCCAATAAAAATCAATAACACTACCCTCGATTTTTCTCATAATTGCCGATTGGAGATTATGGGCTAGGTGTATGTGTCCTTATGCAGTTAAAACAGGTGGTATGAGTAGGAGATATCACAAACAGTATCAGCATGTACCACTCTGATCTTAAATATCAGTAGTTCGTTATTCTTGTGACATTGAAAACGCTCGTGGTGTGAAGACGGATGGTGTACTATGTTATTGGGCGGTGTATATAGATTGACCAGTATGTGAAGTTGATAAGGTCACCCCTGTCAGCGCAGCGTAGCTGTGTTGTGAATTGTCGCCTATTACATCCGGGTGTGAAAATAATCAAACATATTTCATATCAACTCAGACATGCCTCTATATAACTGCACTGCGAGCATGGCTAGAGTCTACTTTAGGAAAGTATCGTGTATCTGTGTATACGGGTTTACCACTGCTTATAGATGTGTGCAGTATTATTGGAAAGCGGCCGTTATGTATACATTATCAAAGTATGTTGCCGTACAGAGCTGGTATAGTATCTATGTGTCTGCTACGTTGTATGGTTTGTCATGTTGCCTTGTAGTATTTGGTACACGCTTGAGATGTCTAGCGCACACTCAGTTACTTGCCGTCGATGTCTCTCGGCGTTTCATTCGGATGGTGAAGATTAATTTCCCTGCTCCCTGCCTGGTCGTACGATGTGTCCCCAATCGTCTCCAGCTCCCCGACTGCCGTCTTTTCCCCTTTCTCGACCTTTCCTATCACGTGCCCTAATCATCGCAATTCTATTGGCCCTTACGAATAACCGATCCCCGGTGTATTCTTTTCCTCTTAACATCCATGAAAATGTATCCTACCCTTGTTCTATAGTAATCTACTCAACCAGACTTTACTTAATCAGACTCATGGCAGAGGCATTTCAACTTGTCTGCTCACTGACCTCGCTTCACAACACTCTTTTTATTTCTCATTACTGTTGGCAACTTTATATTAGTCAGTATGTTTTGCAACTCACCTTCATCACACCGATTGTTCTAACGCTTTAAAGCCACCTCCCATCAGACATTTTTTTCTTCTTTCCTTGTAGTCTCTTGGTTACTGTTTCCCCATGTCAAGCTCCATGTCTCTACTCGTATGTATTAGTGTCGTAGAAGTAAACCAACAACTCATAAGATAGACATGTATTACCACAATGCATAGGGAAATGTGGGTAATGGTTACATGTGGTCAAAGAGGGCTTTGTATCTGTCACATGCGTATGGATACAGCCGAGACGCTTGGTTAAGAGGGACACTACAGAAAAATAAAACGATATTCTGTTGGCGATCGAACCAAGGGACCTGACTCGTGATGACCACCGTGTACGGGAGTGAATCTTCCCCCGCGTCAACAGGGCGTCGGAAGTTTAAAAAGGTCCCCCTTCTCTAGCGTTTCTATGTCCGAGGCGTCCTATGGTCACTAACTATCAGCAAAGAACACGAAACTACTACTACCGAGACCTCTATACACCACAAGGCAGTTTCGAATATAGTATACACATCTATAATCAAATCATCACAGTGTTCGACTAACCCTTTCTCATAGACATAGGGGAGAGATGTGAGCACCGAGGCCAGTTGGGGAAGGTGTACCATTTACTTAACAACTCTCGGGTCATACACCGACGAGTGTGTAGCTATTTTATCACCTGTATAATATTACCCTTGAACACAACAAACTTCACCGGATCAATCTTAGGCGTCTCATATAGCATGACATATCACGTACCCGCTGTCCTGACCAGCGAAGTTATCACGTCTCAGAGCAGACATTTACACTTTCATAAACTCTTCTGGCCGGCCAAAGGGATCTTTGCATCTTTCCCCAGAAACCCGGTTCCAATGTCAATATATGTTTTTCAATGTATCGGCTCATTGTCACATTTCACATCCAGACAAAAGTACAGGTTCTATGTACCACTCCAACAGTCAAATAAGAAAACATGTTAGCCAAATTATTAAAAATGTTGGCCAAATACAGAAATATATCGACAAGACTTATAAAATATAGTAAAATTTGTTAGCCAAACTTTTAAAATTCGTGGTCAAAATAAGAAATAGCCCAACCAAGCGTATAAAAAGTTGGAAAAAGGCTAGTCAAACTGATGAAAATGTTGCCCAAATACAGAAATATCTCGACCAACTTATAAAATATAGAAAAAATTGTTAGCCAAACAGACAAAACTGTTGGCTAAAATAAGAAACGTCTCGACTAACATTATAATAAAGTAGGAAAAATGGTAACAAAACTAATTAAAAATTGTGACCAAAATAGGAAATATCTCGACCAAACTTATGAAAAGTAGGAAAATTGTTCGTCAAATGTGAAAAATATTGGGCAAGTAGGAAATCATGTTAGCCAAATAGGAAAAATATGGATCAAACTTATAGATGTCTCGTCAAAAAGTATAAAATGTATGAACATTTGTTAGCCAAAGGTGAAAAATAGTGGCCAAGTAAAGAAATATCTCATCCGAATTTATAACAAGTAAGAAAACATGCTAGTAAAATCAAGAAATATGTCGACTAAAGTAATACAATAGGCAAAACGATGGACAAACTTATAAAGATGTCGACCGTTATACGAAAATGTGTTACCCAAATTAGGAAAAATATTGACCAAGTTTTGAAATATCTCGACCAAACTTACAAAAATTAGGAAAATATGTCGACTAAAGTAGGAACATTTGTTAGCCAAAGATGAAAAATATTGGCCAAGTAAAGAAATATCGCATCCAAACTTTTAAAATGTATGAAAATTTGTTAGCCAAAGGTGAAAAATATTGGCCAAGTAAAGAAATATCGCATCCAAACTTTTAAAATGTATGAAAATTTGTTAGCCAAAGGTGAAAAATATTGGCCAAGTAAAGAAATATCTCAGCCAAACTTTCAAAATGTATGAACATTTGTTAGCCAAAAGTTAAAACTGTTGACCAAGTAAAGAAACTGCTCGTCCAAACGCATAAAAAGTAGGAACCTTTGTTAAGCAAATGTGAAAAAATATTGTCCAAGTAAAGACATGTTTCAACTAATCTTATAAATATGTCGTCCAAACTTATAAACATAAGGAAAATGTGTTAACCAAATGGGAAAAATATTGGCCAAGTGGAGAAATATCTCAACCATACTTATGAAAAGGAGGACAATTTGTTAACCTAATGGGGAAAATAATGGCCAAGTGAAGAAATATCTCATCCATTCTTATAAAAATTAAGAACATGTGTTAACCTAATGAGAAAAATATCGCGCAAGTGAAGAAATAATTTACACAAAACTTATAAAACTTAGGAAAATGTGTTAACCAAATGAGAAAAATATTGACCAAGTAAAGAAAAATTTACACCAAACTTATGAAACGTAGGACAATTTGTTAACCAAAAGGGAAAAATGTGGGATAAACTATGAAATTTGTTGACCGAAGTAAGAAAATGTGTTAGCCAAAATGGGGAAAAATGTTGGCCAAAACATGAAACATCTTGACCAAACTTATAAATATCTCGTGTAAACTTATTTTTTTAAAAAGTAGGAAAAAATATTGCTTCTGTAGTTATGTCAAACGTGTCTTGAACTTTTATCTGAACAGACATGGAAAAAGTTAAAATTTAATTAAAATTTAAAACTAATAAATCGCAATTTTATTGCCCAAGAGGCAAGATCGATATACGTCCTATACTTAGCTTATACCTATACTTCGGCTATATCTGTATATTAAGTGAAGCGCGCAATAAAATTGCGATTTATTAGTTTTAAATTTTAATTAAATTTTAACTTTTTCCATTTCTAACACTGGTTTGTATCTATGTCGCTTAAGAAAGAGTTTGTTGTGATTGATGTATAGTTAGGGTTATGGTTAGGGGTTAGGGTTAGGGTTAGGGTTAGGGTTAGATGATGTATAGTTAGGGTTATGGTTAGGGTTAGTAAGAAAGAGTTTGTTGTGTTTGATGTATTTGACGTATATAATGCTCTATGTTTCTTAGGTTCTATTAGGTGATCAGAGTTAGTTACTCTGGTAGTCCAAGGATTTCGTCTCAGGAACCCAATCTCTGTTGTTGTTTTCAAGTTCTTCTTAGGGGTGATGGATGATGACCATATTTGTTGTCTAGAATAGCGCCTAGTATGTTAGTGGGACCAGATGATTTATCTCCATTAAGTTGGAAAATCTGCCTAGTCAGCAGAAAATCAGCTGTTCTGTAATCAAAGAGACTGTTAATGTTATTTGGTATGAAACGTTGAAAGTCGGTTAGAAGATGTGGTAGAGGGTATTCAAGGGCTCATTAAGGCAGATGTGGTTTTAAGAAAGGCCGACTTCATAACAGACAGCGTTGGTTGCAGACTTGTCGCTATTGCGGATGTGAAATGACAAAGTGAGCTAGGTGTGGACAAAGTAAGAAATGTTATGTTAGCTAGACTTCTAGAACACCCTTTGTATTGTTGACAGATGGAACAATGGAAGGTTAGTGTAGAAGACATTGTGGTATAGAAAGTTGAAGATGTCAGCCATGGGTAATGGCTCTTTGCTGACGAATACTCAGATGATATCAAAACTATCCCAGGTGGAGCCACAGATTGCATTGCCATAAATGTTGTTATGACTGTTTCATTGGAGCTCATGTACAACGAAGGCTTGGCGTTCTTAGTGGTGCGACATGGAAAAGTTGTGAAGCTATCTATGAAAGAGAGAGAGAGAGACACTTCGTGTTAGAAAGAAAAAACCAAGAGTGTGTAGAGATGTGTGATTAGTATGTATAAGTGCTTCTTTAGTGGATACTCTAGACTGATAAGTTGAAGCTTTCGGTAATGTAAAAGAGGGAAAGTGTTGACGTTGATGATTATGTCTTGTGAAATGTCTGTTCAGATAAAAGTTCAAGACACGTTTGACATAACTACAGAAGCAATATTTTTTCCTACTTTTTAAAAAATAAGTTTACACGAGATATTTATAAGTTTGGTCGAGATGTTTCATGTTTTGGCCAACATTTTTCCCCCATTTTGGCTAACACATTTTCTTACTTCGGTCAACAAATTTCATAGTTTAGCCCACTATTTTTCCCTTTTGGTTAACAAATTTTCCTACGTTTCATAAGTTTAGTGTAAATTTTTCTGTACTTGGTCAATATTTTTCTCATTTGGTTAACACATTTTCCTAAGTTTTATAAGTTTTGTGTAAATTATTTCTTCACTTGCGCGATATTTTTCTCATTAGGTTAACACATGTTCTTAATTTTTATAAGAATGGATGAGATATTTCTTCACTTGGCCAATATTTTCCCCATTAGGTTAACAAATTGTCCTCCTTTTCATAAGTATGGTTGAGATATTTCTCCACTTGGCCAATATTTTTCCCATTTGGTTAACACATTTTCCTTATGTTTATAAGTTTGGACGACATATTTATAAGATTAGTTGAAACATGTCTTTACTTGGACAATATTTTTTCACATTTGCTTAACAAAGTTTCCTACTTTTTATGCGTTTGGACGAGCAGTTTCTTTACTTGGTCAACAGTTTTAACTTTTGGCTAACAAATGTTCATACATTTTGAAAGTTTGGCTGAGATATTTCTTTACTTGGCCAATATTTTTCACCTTTGGCTAACAAATTTTCATACATTTTAAAAGTTTGGATGCGATATTTCTTTACTTGGCCAATATTTTTCACCTTTGGCTAACAAATTTTCATACATTTTAAAAGTTTGGATGCGATATTTCTTTACTTGGCCAATATTTTTCATCTTTGGCTAACAAATGTTCCTACTTTAGTCGACATATTTTCCTAATTTTTGTAAGTTTGGTCGAGATATTTCAAAACTTGGTCAATATTTTTCCTAATTTGGGTAACACATTTTCGTATAACGGTCGACATCTTTATAAGTTTGTCCATCGTTTTGCCTATTGTATTACTTCAGTCGACATATTTCTTGATTTTACTAGCATGTTTTCTTACTTGTTATAAATTCGGATGAGATATTTCTTTACTTGGCCACTATTTTTCACCTTTGGCTAACAAATGTTCATACATTTTATACTTTTTGACGAGACATCTATAAGTTTGATCCATATTTTTCCTATTTGGCTAACATGATTTCCTACTTGCCCAATATTTTTCACATTTGACGAACAATTTTCCTACTTTTCATAAGTTTGGTCGAGATATTTCCTATTTTGGTCACAATTTTTAATTAGTTTTGTTACCATTTTTCCTACTATTTTATAATGTTAGTCGAGACGTTTCTTATTTTAGCCAACAGTTTTGTCTGTTTGGCTAACAATTTTTTCTATATTTTATAAGTTGGTCGAGATATTTCTGTATTTGGGCAACATTTTCATTAGTTTGACTAGCCTTTTTCCAACTTTTTATACGCTTGGTTGGGCTATTTCTTATTTTGACCACGAGTTTTAAAAGTTTGGCTAACAAATTTTACTATATTTTATAAGTCTTGTCGATATATTTCTGTATTTGGCCAACATTTTTAATAATTTGGCTAACATGTTTTCTTATTTGACTGTTGGAGTGGTACATAGAACCTGTACTTTTGTCTGGATGTGAAATGTGACAATGAGCCGATACATTGAAAAACATATATTGACATTGGAACCGGGTTTCTGGGGAAAGATGCAAAGATCCCTTTGGCCGGCCAGAAGAGTTTATGAAAGTGTAAATGTCTGCTCTGAGACGTGATAACTTCGCTGGTCAGGACAGCGGGTACGTGATATGTCATGCTATATGAGACGCCTAAGATTGATCCGGTGAAGTTTGTTGTGTTCAAGGGTAATATTATACAGGTGATAAAAATAGCTACACACTCGTCGGTGTATGACCCGAGAGTTGTTAAGTAAATGGTACACCTTCCCCAACTGGCCTCGGTGCTCACATCTCTCCCCTATGTCTATGAGAAAGGGTTAGTCGAACACTGTGATGATTTGATTATAGATTGTGTATACTATATTCGAAACTGCCTTGTGGTGTATAGAGGTCTCGGTAGTAGTAGTTTCGTGTTCTTTGCTGATAGTTAGTGACCATAGGACGCCTCGGACATAGAAACGCTAGAGAAGGGGGACCTTTTTAAACTTCCGACGCCCTGTTGACGCGGGGGAAGATTCACTCCCGTACACGGTGGTCATCACGAGTCAGGTCCCTTGGTTCGATCGCCAACAGAATATCGTTTTATTTTTCTGTAGTATCCCTCTTAACCAAGCGTCTCGGCTGTATCCATACGCATGTGACAGATACAACGCCCTCTTTGACCACATGTAACCATTACCCACATTTCCCTATGCATTGTGGTAATACATGTCTATCTTATGAGTTGTTGGTTTACTTCTACGACACTAATACATACGAGTAGAGACATGGAGCTTGACATGGGGAAACAGTAACCAAGAGACTACAAGGAAAGAAGAAAAAAATGTCTGATGGGAGGTGGCTTTAAAGCGTTAGAACAATCGGTGTGATGAAGGTGAGTTGCAAAACATACTGACTAATATAAAGTTGTCAACAGTAATGAGAAATAAAAAGAGTGTTGTGAAGCGAGGTCAGTGAGCAGACAAGTTGAAATGCCTCTGCCATGAGTCTGATTAAGTAAAGTCTGGTTGAGTAGATTACTATAGAACAAGGGTAGGATACATTTTCATGGATGTTAAGAGGAAAAGAATACACCGGGGATCGGTTATTCGTAAGGGCCAATAGAATTGCGATGATTAGGGCACGTGATAGGAAAGGTCGAGAAAGGGGAAAAGACGGCAGTCGGGGAGCTGGAGACGATTGGGGACACATCGTACGACCAGGCAGGGAGCCGGGAAATTAATCTTCACCATCCGAATGAAACGCCGAGAGACATCGACGGCAAGTAACTGAGTGTGCGCTAGACATCTCAAGCGTGTACCGATGGCTGAGAACAGCGTTGCCGCGACCAGGCGGGTGGACATATTCACTCTACAGCACGGAGTCGAGTGGTGTGCCGTGTGCAGAGGTGGCCGGCCTGTGAATGTAGGGGCCAGCGGCCATGTTTAACGGTACTGTAAGTAGGGTGTAACAGAATTGTGTGTATCCCATTGTAGTTGATTAGATAGCCTGGATAGCAGGACGTACTATAATAGGTGTGTGAACCAATGTCGTGGGTGTACATGTAACATTGAATATACCAGTGGTTGTGTCGCATAGAAACAATACATGATGCCATCCTATAGCTCTAAGTTAATGAGTTATGTTCACGGTGTGTCAGCGTGCATTTCATATAGAGTGTCAACGTAGCCGCATCTCAATACCCCTAGTTACGTCAGAAAGGGCTCGTTGGCAGTCTCTAATGCCAGTGGCGTTGTGGATTCTGAGACATCGTGTTTAAAAATTTCACTAGACACCCACATGAAATTCCCTCCAAATACTACAAGGCAACATGACAAACCATACAACGTAGCAGACACATAGATACTATACCAGCTCTGTAAGGCAACATACTTTGATAATGTATACATAACGGCCGCTTTCCAATAATACTGCACACATCTATAAGCAGTGGTAAACCCGTATACACAGATACACGATACTTTCCTAAAGTAGACTCTAGCCATGCTTCGCAGTGCAGTTATATAGAGGCATGTCTGAGTTGATATGAAATATGTTTGATTATTTTCACACCCGGATGTAATAGGCCACAATTCACAACACAGCTACGCTGCGCTGACAGGGGTGACCTTATCAACTTCACATACTGGTCAATCTATATACACCGCCCAATAACATAGTACACCATCCGTCTTCACACCACGAGCATTTTCAATGTCACAAGAATAACGAACTACTGATATTTAAGATCAGAGTGGTACATGCTGATACTGTTTGTGATATCTCCTACTCATACCACCTGTTTTAACTAAATAAGGACACATACACCTAGCCCATAATCTCCAATCGGCAATTATGAGAAAAATCGAGGGTAGTGTTATTGATTTTTATTGGATGTCCCGACAATAGGTGTTAATCCCTTAACCCCCTTCCAACCTTTATATGAACCTTTATTAATATCGCGAACTAATTGTAGCCATGAAGATATCAGAAATATTATTAACCCGATTTGGTCAATACGATGACGATAATCCCCTGGATTAGCCGTTATGAAAATGAGTATTGATTTTTGGCAACACTTGTTGAGGTTATGAATCATATTCTGATTTTTTAAGTTAGGTTATATTTTGTGACTCGTAGGTACAAAGGTGAAATCGGCTGCCTGTTTTCCCCTTGGACTTGTGGACACAGCGACACGGAAAGACAGACCGTCCCTAATCCTAACCCGTATGACTAACTAGACACCCCACTCACTCTGACAACTATTACCCTTACCAGTGGCACAGCACCGAGATTCGAACCTGTCACCTCGTCTGGGGTACCACCTAAGCTTCAACCAACACACCACCTCTCCTTTGCTACACATAGTCTGTTACTACCACCATCTATCGCCATCACAACTAAGTAACAAAAACATTATCAATATATCTTCTACCCCGCTCGACCTCCCCACTGGGACTCGAACCCGGCACCTATGGAGGACACCGACGGCCATCTTTACTTGTTTCTTTAACGAGCTGATACCTATGATGATATTGTTTGGAAGCACTCATCGAGATACGCTTTCACTCACCCACCCCTTAACATCAAATAACACTAAGCCATACCACTACAACACGTACTAGCGGCCATATTTACTCTTTTAAGATTTTCATTTAATGAGCTAGCACCGTTTGATAATAGATTTTAAGCCCGCCCACTAAAGACCACTATTACCCAATATCTTTTATTTTCCATTGAAATTTTTTTTTTTTTTTAAATTAAAAAAAATAAAATTATTTTTAATTTAAAAAAAAAACATACTTTTCCTGCCAAAACAGCGATCTTAACATGGTAAAGATGCGACAAGGAGGTGCGGAGATATCACCCCTAATACCCCCGCTACCCCTTAGACCATACTTTCCCACCAAAAATTCGACCCTAACAGCCCAAACATACAACTACGAGGGACCGATGACGTCAATATACACGTCGCATCACGGGCCACTATCTTCTTTGCGCTTACTATTTACGCCGGCTCCTTCCACTCCACCCTGACCACAGACATGAAGAGCCTCCAGCTCATTAGATCAGACTTTTTTCTTTTTTTTAAATTTTTACCCGCCAAAAATACCGAGCTTAACAAGCCAAAGACACACTCCACATGCACCACATACTCCCACCACCACCAGACACCAACCGGCTCCACGAGGAGCACTCAACAAGCTCCACACGGAGCGCTCCTCGAGCTCCACGAGGAGCGCTCCTCTATTTCGGGGGGGGGGGGTGTATGCAACATATACTTACGTTTCATATTAATGCCAGATAACCTCCCAGCATTAGGTGACATAATAACAAGTCATCCAGTGTTATTTCGATTTTGACAAATACGACTATAATGTGAGTTATGTGACTATAAATGTTTTGCTTTAATCGAAATTAACTATTAATTAATCGTTAATTTTTCAAAAGTTAACTATTAAATTTAATTACGAAGACACAAACAATAGATTGCACGATTTATTGCCTGGCATATTTCGCTGCATCTCGTCAGGTACATACTGCAGAACTCACACAACTTACGTGAAATTAACTAGATGTGGTGCATGTGGAGTGTGTCTTTGGCTTGTTAAGCTCGGTATTTTTGGCGGGTAAAATTTAAAAAAAAGAAAAAAGTCTGATCTAATGACTGGAGCTCTTCATGTCTGTGGTCAGGGTGAAGTGGAAGGAGCCGGCCGTCGCCCACAAACATTGTATTTTACAATTCACATGTAGATGCCGGCCGTTTACATTGGCCGAACGGAGAGACAGCTTAACAAACGGTGTTAGAACACATACCTCAATGGGTCAACAAGATACAATACACAGGAGATGATAGCCACGAGGAGCCGACACACCGGAGCTCCCGGCGTCTTCAATCGGCAGCACATTGTTGCCAGTCGCCATGTTGTGTCCAGAGAGACTGCATTCGCGTGTTGTTAGAACACAGAATACTCGCTTGTTAAAATTTGCAGAAGCAATTATGATCTATCAACGCAAGCCAGAATTGTGTAAACAGAAAGACATGTTAGTCAGCTTAAAATTACCGTGGTAGACAATCGACATTACTGTGCGAAATTGTGTATATTTCAACTTGAAGGATTTATCTAGTTATTTCACGTAAGTTGTGTGATTTCTGCAGTATGTACCTGACGAGATGCAGCGAAATATGCCAGGCAATAAATCGTGCAATCTAGTGTTTGTGTCTTCGTTATTCAAATTCACTACGGGAAAACATTGTTTTG
>JACEFZ010027768.1:0-87500 GCA_014155875.1 Cepaea nemoralis
ACTAGTGGTGAAGTAGTAGACTCTAGTGGTGACAGTAGTAGACTCGAGTGATGATAAAAGTAGACTCTAGTGTAGATAGTAGTAGAAACTTAGTGGTGACAGTAGTAGACTCTAATGATGATAGAAGTAGAAACTAGTGGTGACAGTAGTAGACTCTAATGATGACAGAAGTAGATACTAGTGGTGACAGTATAGACTCTAGTGGTGACAGTAGTAATCCTCTATTATTAATAGAAGTAGAAACTATGGTGACAGTAGTAGACTCTTGTGATGATAGTAGTAGACTCTAGTGGTGACAGTAGTAGACACTAATGATGATAGAAGTAGAAACTATTGGTGACAGTAGTAGACTTAGTGGTGACAGTAGTAGACCTAGTGATGACAGTAGTAGAAACTAGTGGTGACAGTATGTAAACAGTAGTGGTGACAGTAGTAGAAACTAGTGTGACGTAGTAGCCTCTAGTGGTGAAGTAGTAGATCTAGTGAGTGACAGTAGTAGACTCTAGTGGTGACAGTAGTAGAAACTAGTGGTGACTAGTAGTGTGATGACATAGTAGCTTGTGATGAAGTATAGACTAGTGGTGACTGTAGTTAAAACTAGTGGTGACAGTATAGACACTAGTGATGAAAGTAGTAAAAATAGTGGTGACAGTAGTAGAAACTAGTGGTGACAGTAGTAGAACACTAGTGGTGACAGTAGTAGACTCTAGTGGTGACAGTAGTAGAAACTAGTGTGACAGTAGTAGACTAGTGGTGAAGTAGTAACTCTAGTGGTGACAGTAGTAGACTCTAGTGGTGACAGTAGTAGACTCTAGTGGTGACAGTAGTAGACTCTAGTGTGACAGTAGTAGACTAGTGGGACAGTAGTAACTAGTGGTGACAGTAGTAGACTCTAGTGTGACAGTAGTAGACTCTAGTGATGACAGTAGTAGACTCTAGTGGTGACAGTAGTAGACTCTAGTGATGATAGTAGTAGACTCTAGTGATGATAGTAGTAGACTCTAGTGGTGACAGTAGTAGACTCTAGTGGTGACAGTAGTAGAAAGTAGTGGTGACAGTAGTAGACTCTAGTGGTGACAGTAGTAGACACTAGTGGTGACAGTAGTAGACTCTAGTGGTGACAGTAGTAGAAACTAGTGGTGACAGTAGTAGACTCTAGTGGTGACAGTAGTAGACTCTATTGATGATAGTAGTAGAAACTAGTGATGACAGTAGTAGAAGCTAGTGGTGACAGTAGTAGACTCTAGTGGTGACAGTAGCAGAAACTAGTGGTGACAGTAGTAGACTCTAGTGGTGACAGTAGTAGACTCTAGTGGTGACAGTAGTAGAAACTAGTGGTGACAGTAGTAGACTCTAGTGGTGACACTAGTATAAACTAGTGGTGACAGTAGTAGATTCTAGTGGTGACAGTAGTAGACTCTAGTGGTGACAGTAGTAGACTCTAGTGGTGACAGTAGTAGAAACTAGTGGTGACAGTAGTAGACTCTAGTGGTGACAGTAGTAGAAACTAGTGGTGACAGTAGTAGACTCTAGTGGTGACAGTAGTAGACTCTAGTGGTGACAGTAGTAGAAACTAGTGGTGACAGTAGTAGACTCTAGTGGTGACAGTAGTAGAAACTAGTGATGACAGTAGAAGAAACTAGTGGTGACAGTAGTAGACTCTAGTGATGACAGTAGTAGACACTAGTGGTGACAGTAGTAGACTCTAGTGATGACAGTAGTAGAAACTAGTGGTGATAGTAGTAGACTCTAGTGATGACAGTAGTAGACTCTAGTGGTGACAGTAGTAGACTCTAGTGATGACAGTAGTAGAAACTAGTGGTGACAGTAGTAGACTCTAGTGGTGACATTAGTAGAAACTAGTGGTGACAGTAGTAGACTCTAGTGGTGACAGTAGTAGAAACTAGTGGTGACAGTAGTAGATTCTAGTGGTGACAGTAGTAGACACCGGTGGTGACAGTAGTAGACTCTAGTGATGACAGTAGTAGACTCTAGTGGTGACAGTAGTAGACTCTAGTGGTGACAGTAGTAGACTCTAGTGATGACAGTAGTAGAAACTAGTGGTGACAGTAGTAGACTCTAGTGGTGACAGTAGTAGAAACTAGTGGTGACAGTAGTAGATTCTAGTGGTGACAGTAGTAGACACCGGTGGTGACAGTAGTAGACTCTAGTGATGACAGTAGTAGACTCTAGTGGTGACAGTAGTAGACTCTAGTGGTGACAGTAGTAGACTCTAGTGGTGACAGTAGTAGAAACTAGTGGTGACAGTAGTAGACTCTAGTGGTGACAGTAGTAGAAACTAGTGGTGACAGTAGTAGACTCTAGTGGTGACAGTAGTAGACTCTAGTGGTGACAGTAGTAGAAACTAGTGGTGACAGTAGTAGACTCTAGTGGTGACAGTAGTAGACTCTAGTGATGACAGTAGAAGAAACTAGTGGTGACAGTAGTAGACTCTAGTGATGACAGTAGTAGACACTAGTGGTGACAGTAGTAGACTCTAGTGATGACAGTAGTAGAAACTAGTGGTGATAGTAGTAGACTCTAGTGGTGACAGTAGTAGACTCGAGTGATGATAGTAGTAGACTCTAGTGTAGATAGTAGTAGAAACTAGTGGTGACAGTAGTAGACTCTAATAATGATAGAAGTAGAAACTAGTGGTGACAGTAGTAGACTCTAATGATGATAGAAGTAGAAACTAGTGGTGACAGTAGTAGACTCTAGTGGTGACAGTAGTAGACTCTAATGATGATAGAAGTAGAAACTAGTGGTGACAGTAGTAGACTTTAGTGGTGACAGTAGTAGACTCTAGTGATGATAGTAGTAGACTCTAGTGGTGACAGTAGTAGACTCTAATGATGATAGAAGTAGAAACTATTGGTGACAGTAGTAGACTTTAGTGATGACAGTAGTAGACTCTAGTGATGATAGTAGTAGAAACTAGTGGTGACAGTAGTAGACTCTAGTGATGACAGTAGTAGAAACTAGTGGTGACGGTAGTAGACTCTAGTAATGACAGTAGTAGAAACTAGTGGTGACAGTAGTAGACTCTAGTGATGACAGTAGTAGAAACTAGTGGTGATAGTAGTAGAAACTAGTGGTGACAGTAGTAGACTCTAGTGATGACAGTAGTAGACTCTAGTGATGATAGTAGTAGACTCTAGTGATGACAGTAGTAGAAACTAGTGGTGACAGTAGTAGACTCTAGTGATGACAGTAGTAGAAACTAGTGGTGACAGTAGTAGACTTTAGTGGTGACAGTAGTAGACTCTAGTGATGACAGTAGTAGACTCTAGTGGTGACAGTAGTAGACTCTAGTGATGACAGTAGTAGACTCTAGTGATGACAGTAGTATACTCTAGTGATGACAGTAGTAGACTCTAGTGGTGACAGTAGTAGACTATAGTGATGACAGTAGTAGACTATATTGATGACAGTAGTAGACTCTAGTGATGACAGTAGTAGACTCTAGTGATGACAGTAGTAGACTCTAGTGATGACAGTAGTAGACTCTAGTGATGACAGTAGTAGACTCTAGTGGTGACAGTAGTAGACTCTAGTGATGACAGTAGTAGACTCTAGTGGTGACAGTAGTAGGCTCTAGTGATGACAGTAGTAGACTCTAGTGATGACAGTAGTAGACTCTAGTGGTGACAGTAGTAGACTCTAGTGATGACAGTAGTAGACTCTAGTGGTGACAGTAGTAGACTCTAATGATGACAGTAGTAGACTCTAGTGGTGACAGTAGTAGACTCTAGTGATGACAGTAGTAGACTCTAGTGATGACAATAGTAGACTCTAGTGATGACAGTAGTAGACTCTAGTGGTGACAGTAGTAGACTCTAGTGATGACAGTAGTAGACTCTAGTGATGACAGTAGTAGACTCTAGTGATGACAGTAGCAGACTCTAGTGATGACAGTAGTAGACTCTAGTGGTGACAGTAGTAGACTCTAGTGGTGACAGTAGTAGACTCTAGTGATGACAGTAGTAGACTCTAGTGGTGACAGTAGTAGACTCTAGTGGTGACAGTAGTAGACTCTAGTGATGACAGTAGTAGACTCTAGTGGTGACAGTAGTAGAAACTAGTGGTGACAGTAGTAGACTCTAGTGGTGTCAGTAGTAGACTCTAGTGATGACAGTAGTAGAAACTAGTGGTGACAGTAGTAGAAACTAGTGGTGACAGTAGTAGACTCTAGTGGTGACAGTAGTTGAAGCTAGTGGTGATAATAGTAGAAACTAGTGGTGACAGTAGTAGAAACTAGTGGTGACAGTAGTAGAAACTAGTGGTGACAGTAGTATAAACTAGTGGTGACAGTATTATAAACTAGTGGTGACAGTAGTAGACTCTAGTGATGACAGTAGTAGACTCTAGTGGTGACAGTAGTAGAAACTAGTGGTGAAAGTAGTAGACTCTAGTGGTGACAGTAGTAGACTCTAGTGATGACAGTAGAAGAAACTAGTGGTGACAGTAGTAGACTCTAGTGATGACAGTAGTAGGCACTAGTGGTGACAGTAGTAGACTCTAGTGATGACAGTAGTAGAAACTAGTGGTGATAGTAGTAGACTCTAGTGGTGACAGTAGTAGACTCGAGTGATGATAGTATTAGACTCTAGTGTAGATAGTAGTAGAAACTAGTGGTGACAGTAGTAGACTCTAATGATGATAGAAGTAGAAACTAGTGGTGACAGTAGTAGACTCTAATGATGACAGAAGTAGATACTAGTGGTGACAGTAGTAGACTCTAGTGGTGACAGTAGTAGACTCTAATTATGATAGAAGGAGAAACTAGTGGTGACAGTAGTAGACTTTAGTGGTGACAGTAGTAGACTCTTGTGATGATAGTAGTAGACTCTAGTGGTGACAGTAGTAGACTCTAATGATGATAGAAGTAGAAACTATTGGTGACAGTAGTAGACTTTAGTGGTGACAGTAGTAGACTCTAGTGATGATAGTAGTAGAAACTAGTGGTGACAGTAGTAGACTATAGTGATGACAGTAGTAGAAACTAGTGGTGACGGTAGTAGCCTCTAGTGGTGACAGTAGTAGACTCTAGTGATGACAGTAGTAGACTCTAGTGGTGATAGTAGCAGAAACTAGTGGTGACAGTAGTAGACTCTAGTGATGACAGTAGTAGACTCTAGTGGTGACAGTAGTAGACTCTAGTGATGACAGTAGTAGACTCTAGTGATGACAGTAGTAGACTCTAGTGGTGACAGTAGTAGACTCTAGTGATGACAGTAGTAGACTCTATTGATGACATTAGTAGACTCTAGTGATGACAGTAGTAGACTCTAGTGATGACAGTAGTAGACTCTAGTGATGACAGTAGTAGACTCTAGTGATGACAGTAGTAGACTCTAGTGGTTACAGTAGTAGACTCTAGTGATGACAGTAGTAGACTCTAGTGGTGACAGTAGTAGACTCTAGTGATGACAGTAGTAGACTCTAGTGATGACAGTAGTAGACTCTAGTGATGACAGTAGTAGACTCTAGTGATGACAGTAGTAGACTCTAGTGTGACAGTAGTAGACTCTAGTGATGACAGTAGTAGACTCTAGTGATGACAGTAGTAGACTCTAGTGGTGACAGTAGTAGACTCTAGTGGTGACAGTAGTAGACTCTAGTGATGACTGTAGTAGACTCTAGTGGTGACAGTAGTAGACTCTAGTGATGACAGTAGTAGACTCTAGTGGTGACAGTAGTAGACTCTAGTGATGACAGTAGTAGACTCTAGTGATGACAGTAGTAGACTCTAGTGATGACAGTAGTAGACTCTAGTGGTGACAGTAGTAGACTCTAGTGATGACAGTAGTAGACTCTAGTGATTACAGTAGTAGACTCTAGTGATGACATTAGTAGACTCTAGTGATGACAGTAGTAGACTCTAGTGGTGACAGTAGTAGACTCTAGTGGTGACAGTAGTAGACTCTAGTGGTGACAGTAGTAGACTCTAGTGATGACAGTAGTAGACTCTAGTGGTGACAGCAGTAGACTCTAGTGGTGACAGTAGTAGAAACTAGTGGTGACAGTAGTAGACTCTAGTGGTGTCAGTAGTAGACTCTAGTGATGACAGTAGTAGACTCTAGTGATGACAGTAGTAGACTCTAGTGATGACAGTAGTAGACTCTAGTGGTGACAGTAGTAGACTCTAGTGATGACAGTAGTAGACTCTAGTGATTACAGTAGTAGACTCTAGTGATGACAGTAGTGGACTCTAGTGATGACAGTAGTAGACTCTAGTGGTGACAGTAGTAGAATCTAGTGGTGACAGTAGTAGACTCTAGTGGTGACAGTAGTAGACTCTAGTGGTGACAGTAGTAGACTCTAGTGATGACAGTAGTAGACTCTAGTGGTGACAGTAGTAGAAAATTAGTGGTGACAGTAGTAGACTCTAGTGGTGTCAGTAGTAGACTCTAGTGATGACAGTAGTAGACTCTAGTGGTGACAGTAGTAGAAACTAGTGGTGACAGTAGTAGACTCTAGTGGTGACAGTAGTTGAAACTAGTGGTGATAATAGTAGAAATCTAGTGGTGACAGTAGTAGAACTCTAGTGGGACAGTAGTAGAAAACTAGTGGGTGACAGTAGTATAAACGAGCTGGTGACAGTATTATAAACTAGTGGTGACAGTAGTAGACTCTAGTGATGACAGTAGTAGACTCTAGTGGTGACAGTAGTAGAACTAGTGGTGAAAGTAGTAGACTCTAGTGGTGGACAGTAGGTAGACTCTAGCTGATGACAGTAGAAGAAACTAGTGGTGACAGTAGTAGACTCTAGGTGATGACAGTAGTAGTACACTAGTGGTGACAGTAGTAGACCTCTAGGATGACCAGTAGTAGAAACTAGTGGTGATAGTAGTAGACTCTAGTGGTGACAGTAGTAGACTCGAGTGATGATAAAAGTAGACTCTAGTGTAGATAGTAGTAGAAACTAGTCGTGTGACAGTAGTAGACTCTACATGATGATAGAAGTAGAACTAGTGGTGACAGTAGTAGACTCTAATTGATGATAGAAGTAGAACTAGTGGTGACAGTAGTAGACTCTAGGGTGACAGAAGTAGTCTCTAATTATGATAGAAGTAGAAACTAGTGGTGACAGTAGTAGACTTTAGTGGTGACAGTAGTAGACTCTTGTGATGATAGTAGTAGACTCTAGTGGTGACAGTAGTAGACTCTAATGATGATAGAAGTAGAAACTATTGGTGACAGTAGTAGACTTTAGTGGTGACAGTAGTAGACTCTAGTGATGATAGTAGTAGAAACTAGTGGTGACAGTAGTAGACTCTAGTGATGACAGTAGTAGAAACTAGTGATGACGGTAGTAGCCTCTAGTGGTGACAGTAGTAGACTCTAGTGATGACAGTAGTAGACTCTAGTGGTGATAGTAGTAGAAACTAGTGGTGACAGTAGTAGACTCTAGTGATGACAGTAGTAGATTCTAGTGATGATAGTAGTAGACTCTAGTGATGACTGTAGTAGAAACTAGTGGTGACAGTAGTAGACTCTAGTGATGAAAGTAGTAGAAACTAGTGGTGACAGTAGTAGACTTTAGTGGTGACAGTAGTAGACTCTAGTGATGACAGTAGTAGACTCTAGTGGTGACAGTAGTAGACTCTAGTGATGACAGTAGTAGACTCTAGTGGTGACAGTAGTAGACTCTAGTGATGACAGTAGTAGACTCAGTGATGACAGTAGTAGACTCTAGTGATGACAGTAGTAGACTCTAGTGATAACAGTAGTAGACTCTAGTGATGACAGTAGTAGACTCTAGTGATGACAGTAGTAGACTCTAGTGGTTACAGTAGTAGACTCTAGTGATGACAGTAGTAGACTCTAGTGGTGACAGTAGTAGACTCTAGTGATGACAGTACTAGACTCTAGTGATGACAGTAGTAGACTCTAGTGATGACAGTAGTAGACTCTAGTTGTGACAGTAGTAGACTCTAGTGATGACAGTAGTAGACTCTAGTGGTGACAGTAGTAGACTCTAGTGATGACAGTAGTAGACTCTAGTGATGACAGTAGTAGACCTCTAGTGATGACAGTAGTAGACTCTAGTGGTGACAGTAGTAGACTCTAGTGGTGACAGTAGTAGACTCTAGTGATGACAGTAGTAGACTCTAGTGGTGACAGTAGCAGACTCTAGTGGTGACAGTAGTAGACTCTAGTGATGACAGTAGTAGACTCTAGTGATGACAGTAGTAGACTCTAGTGGTGACAGTAGTAGACTCTAGTGATGACAGTAGTAGACTCTAGTGGTGACAGTAGTAGACTATAGTGATGACAGTTGTAGACTCTATTGATGACAGTAGTAGACTCTAGTGTGACAGTAGTAGACTCTAGTGGGTGACAGTAGTAGACTCTAGTGATGACAGTAGTAGACTCTAGTGGTGACAGTAGTAGACTCTAGTGATGACAGTAGTAGACTCTAGTGGTGACATTAGTAGACTCTAGTGATGAAAGTAGTAGAAACTAGTGGTGACAGTAGTAGACTCTAGTGGTGACAGTAGGTAGACTCTAGTGATGACAGGAGTAGACTCTAGTGGTGACAGTAGTAGACTCTAGTGTGACAGTATTAGACTCTAGTGGTGACAGTAGTAGACTCTAGTGGTGACCAGTAGTGAAGACTCTAGTGATGACAGTAGTAGACTCTAGTGGTGACAGTAGTAGAAATTAGTGGTGACAGTAGTAGAACTCTAGTGGTGTCAGTAGTAGACTCTAGTGATGACAGTAGTAGACTCTAGTGGTGACAGTAGTAGAAACTAGTGGTGACAGTAGTAGACTCTAGTGGTGACAGTAGTTGAAACTAGTGGTGATAATAGTAGAAACTAGTGGTGACAGTAGTAGAAAACTAGTGGTGACAGTAGTAGAAAACTAGTGGTGACAGTAGTATAAACTAGTGGTGACAGTATTATAAACTAGTGGCTGACACGTAGTAGACTCTAGTGATGGACAGTAGTAGACTCTAGTGGTGACAGTAGTAGAACCTAGTGGTGAAAGTAGTAGACTCTAGTGGTGACAGTAGTAGACTCTAGTGATGACAGTAGAAGAAACTAGTGGTGACAGTAAGTAGACTCTAGTGATGACAGTAGTAGGACACTAGTGGTGACAGTAGTAGACTCTAGTGATGAAAGTAGTAGAAACTAGTGGTGATAGTAGTAGACTCTAGTGGTGACAGTAGTAGACTCGAGTGATGATAAATTAGACTCTAGTGTAGATAGTAGTAGAAACTAGTGGTGACAGTAGTAGACTCTAATGATGATAGAAGTAGAAACTAGTGGTGACAGTAGTAGACTCTAATGATGACAGAAGTAGATACTAGTGGTGACAGTAGTAGACTCTAGTGGTGACAGAAGTAGTCTCTAATTATGATAGAAGTAGAAACTAGTGGTGACAGTAGTAGACTTTAGTGGTGACAGTAGTAGACTCTTGTGATGATAGTAGTAGACTCTAGTGGTGACAGTAGTAGACTCTAATGATGATAGAAGTAGAAACTATTGGTGACAGTAGTAGACTTTAGTGGTGACAGTAGTAGACTCTAGTGATGATAGTAGTAGAAACTAGTGGTGACAGTAGTAGACTCTAGTGATGACAGTAGTAGAAACTAGTGATGACGGTAGTAGCCTCTAGTGGTGACAGTAGTAGACTCTAGTGATGACAGTAGTAGACTCTAGTGGTGATAGTAGTAGAAACTAGTGGTGACAGTAGTAGACTCTAGTGATGACAGTAGTAGACTCTAGTGATGACTAGTAGTAGACTCTAGTGATGACTGTAGTAGAAAACTAGTGGTGACAGTAGTAGACTCTAGTGATGAAGTAGTAGAAACTAGTGGTGACAGTAGTAGACTTTAGTGGTGACAGTAGTAGACTCTAGTGATGACAGTAGTAGACTCTAGTGGTGACAGTAGTAGACTCTAGTGATGACAGTAGTAGAATCTAGTGGTGACAGTAGTAGACCTCTAGTGATGACAGTAGTAGACTCAGTGATGACAGTAGTAGACTCTAGTGATGACAGTAGATAGACTCTAGTGATAACAGTAGTAGACTCTAGTGATGACAGTAGTAGACTCTAGTGATGACAGTAGTAGACTCTAGTGTTACAGTAGTAGACTCTAGTGATGACAGTAGTAGACTCTAGTGGTGACAGTAGTAGACTCTAGTGATGACAGTACTAGACTCTAGTGATGACAGTAGTAGACTCTAGTGATGACAGTAGTAGACTCTAGTTGTGACAGTAGTAGACTCTAGTGATGACAGTAGTAGACTCTAGTGGTGACAGTAGTAGACTCTAGTGATGACAGTAGTAGACTCTAGTGATGACAGTAGTAGACTCTAGTGATGACAGTAGTAGACTCTAGTGGTGACAGTAGTAGACTCTAGTGGTGACAGTAGTAGACTCTAGTGATGACAGTAGTAGACTCTAGTGGTGACAGTAGCAGACTCTAGTGGTGACAGTAGTAGACTCTAGTGATGACAGTAGTAGACTCTAGTGATGACAGTAGTAGACTCTAGTGGTGACAGTAGTAGAACTCTAGTGGATGACAGTAGTAGACTCTAGTGGTGACAGTAGTAGACTCTAGTGGGATGACCAGTAGTAGGACTCTAGTGATGACAGTAGTAGACTCTAGTGGTGACAGTAGTAGACTCTAGTGGTGACAGTAGTAGACTCTAGTGATGACAGTAGTAGACTCTAGTGGTGACAGTAGTAGACTCTAGTGATGACAGTAGTAGACTCTAGTGGTGACATTAGTAGACTCTAGTGATGAAAGTAGTAGAAACTAGTGGTGACAGTAGTAGACTCTAGTGGTGACAGTAGTAGACTCTAGTGATGACAGTAGTAGACTCTAGTGGTGACAGTAGTAGACTCTAGTGATGACATTAGTTGAAACTAGTGGTGACAGTAGTAGACTCTAGTGGTGACAGTAGTAGACTCTAGTGATGACAGTAGAAGAAACTAGTGGTGACAGTAGTAGACTCTAGTGATGACAGTAGTAGACACTAGTGGTGACAGTAGTAGACTCTAGTGATGACAGTAGTAGAAACTAGTGGTAATAGTAGTAGACTCTAGTGGTGACAGTAGTAGACTCGAGTGATGATAGTAGTAGACTCTAGTGTAGATAGTAGTAGAAACTAGTGGTGACAGTAGTAGACTCTAATAATGATAGAAGTAGAAACTAGTGGTGACAGTAGTAGACTCTAATGATGATAGAAGTAGAAACTAGTGGTGACAGTAGTAGACTCTAGTGGTGACAGTAGTAGACTCTAGTGATGACAGTAGTAGACTCTAGTGATGACAGTAGTAGACTCTAGTGGTGACAGTAGTAGACTCTAGTGGTGACAGTAGTAGACTCTAGTGATGACTGTAGTAGACTCTAGTGGTGACAGTAGTAGACTCTAGTGATGACAGTAGTAGACTCTAGTGGTGACAGTAGTAGACTCTAGTGATGACAGTAGTAGACTCTAGTGATGACAGTAGTAGACTCTAGTGATGACAGTAGTAGACTCTAGTGGTGACAGTAGTAGACTCTAGTGATGACAGTAGTAGACTCTAGTGATTACAGTAGTAGACTCTAGTGATGACATTAGTAGACTCTAGTGATGACAGTAGTAGACTCTAGTGGTGACAGTAGTAGACTCTAGTGGTGACAGTAGTAGACTCTAGTGGTGACAGTAGTAGACTCTAGTGATGACAGTAGTAGACTCTAGTGGTGACAGCAGTAGACTCTAGTGGTGACAGTAGTAGAAACTAGTGGTGACAGTAGTAGACTCTAGTGGTGTCAGTAGTAGACTCTAGTGATGACAGTAGTAGACTCTAGTGATGACAGTAGTAGACTCTAGTGATGACAGTAGTAGACTCTAGTGGTGACAGTAGTAGACTCTAGTGATGACAGTAGTAGACTCTAGTGATTACAGTAGTAGACTCTAGTGATGACAGTAGTGGACTCTAGTGATGACAGTAGTAGACTCTAGTGGTGACAGTAGTAGAATCTAGTGGTGACAGTAGTAGACTCTAGTGGTGACAGTAGTAGACTCTAGTGGTGACAGTAGTAGACTCTAGTGATGACAGTAGTAGACTCTAGTGGTGACAGTAGTAGAAATTAGTGGTGACAGTAGTAGACTCTAGTGGTGTCAGTAGTAGACTCTAGTGATGACAGTAGTAGACTCTAGTGGTGACAGTAGTAGAAACTAGTGGTGACAGTAGTAGACTCTAGTGGTGACAGTAGTTGAAACTAGTGGTGATAATAGTAGAAACTAGTGGTGACAGTAGTAGAAACTAGTGGTGACAGTAGTAGAAACTAGTGGTGACAGTAGTATAAACTAGTGGTGACAGTATTATAAACTAGTGGTGACAGTAGTAGACTCTAGTGATGACAGTAGTAGACTCTAGTGGTGACAGTAGTAGAAACTAGTGGTGAAAGTAGTAGACTCTAGTGGTGACAGTAGTAGACTCTAGTGATGACAGTAGAAGAAACTAGTGGTGACAGTAGTAGACTCTAGTGATGACAGTAGTAGACACTAGTGGTGACAGTAGTAGACTCTAGTGATGACAGTAGTAGAAACTAGTGGTGATAGTAGTAGACTCTAGTGGTGACAGTAGTAGACTCGAGTGATGATAAAAGTAGACTCTAGTGTAGATAGTAGTAGAAACTAGTGGTGACAGTAGTAGACTCTAATGATGATAGAAGTAGAAACTAGTGGGTGACAGTAGTAGACTCTAATGATGACAGAAGTAGATACTAGTGGTGACAGTAAGTAGACTCTAGTGGTGACAGAAGTAGTCTCTAATTATGATAGAAGTAGAAACTAGTGGTGACAGTAGTAGACTTTAGTGGTGACAGTAGTAGACTCTTGTGATGATAGTAGTAGACTCTAGTGGTGACAGTAGTAGACTCTAATGATGATAGAAGTAGAAACTATTGGTGACAGTATTAGACTTTAGTGGTGACAGTAGTAGACTCTAGTGATGATAGTAGTAGAAACTAGTGGTGACAGTAGTAGACTCTAGTGATGACAGTAGTAGAAACTAGTGATGACGGTAGTAGCCTCTAGTGGTGACAGTAGTAAGACTCTAGTGATGACAGTAGTAGACTCTATTGGTGGATAGTAGTAGAAACATAGTGGTGACAGTAAGTAGAACTCTAGTGATGACAGTAGTAGATTCTAGTGATGATAGTAGTAGACTCTAGTGATGACTGTAGTAGAAACTAGTGGTGGACAGTAGTAGAACTCTAGTGATGAAAGTAGTAGAAAACTAGTGGTGACAGTAGTAGACTTTAGTGGTGACAGTAGTAGGACTCTAGTGATGACAGTAGTAGACTCTAGTGGGACAGTAAGTAGACTCTAGTGATGACAGTAGTAGACTCTATGGTGACAGTAGTAGACTCTAGTGATGACAGTAGTAGACTCAGTGATGACAGTAGTAGACTCTAGTGATGACAGTAGTAGACTCTAGTGATAACAGTAGTAGACTCTAGTGATGACAGTAGTAGACTCTAGTGATGACAGTAGTAGACTCTAGTGTTACAGTAGTAGACTCTAGTGATGACAGTAGTAGACTCTAGTGGTGACAGTAGTAGACTCTAGTGATGACAGTACTAGACTCTAGTGATGACAGTAGTAGACTCTAGTGATGACAGTAGTAGACTCTAGTTGTGACAGTAGTAGACTCTAGTGATGACAGTAGTAGACTCTAGTGGTGACAGTAGTAGACTCTAGTGATGACAGTAGTAGACTCTAGTGATGACAGTAGTAGACTCTAGTGATGACAGTAGTAGACTCTAGTGGTGACAGTGTAGACTCTAGTGGTGACAGTAGTAGACTCTAGTGATGACAGTAGTAGACTCTAGTGGTGACAGTAGCAGACTCTAGTGGTGACAGTAGTAGACTCTAGTGATGACAGTAGTAGACTCTAGTGATGACAGTAGTAGACTCTAGTGGTGACAGTAGTAGACTCTAGTGATGACAGTAGTAGACTCTAGTGGTGACAGTAGTAGACTATAGTGATGACAGTTGTAGACTCTATTGATGACAGTAGTAGACTCTAGTGGTGACAGTAGTAGACTCTAGTGGTGACAGTAGTAGACTCTAGTGATGACAGTAGTAGACTCTAGTGGTGACAGTAGTAGACTCTAGTGATGACAGTAGTAGACTCTAGTGGTGACATTAGTAGACTCTAGTGATGAAAGTAGTAGAAACTAGTGGTGACAGTAGTAGACTCTAGTGGTGACAGTAGTAGACTCTAGTGATGACAGTAGTAGACTCTAGTGGTGACAGTAGTAGACTCTAGTGGTGACAGTAGTAGACTCTAGTGGTGACAGTAGTAGACTCTAGTGGTGACAGTAGTAGACTCTAGTGATGACAGTAGTAGACTCTAGTGGTGACAGTAGTAGAAATTAGTGGTGACAGTAGTAGACTCTAGTGGTGTCAGTAGTAGACTCTAGTGATGACAGTAGTAGACTCTAGTGGTGACAGTAGTAGAAACTAGTGGTGACAGTAGTAGACTCTAGTGGTGACAGTAGTTGAAACTAGTGGTGATAATAGTAGAAACTAGTGGTGACAGTAGTAGAAACTAGTGGTGACAGTAGTAGAAACTAGTGGTGACAGTAGTATAAACTAGTGGTGACAGTATTATAAACTAGTGGTGACAGTAGTAGACTCTAGGTGAATGACAGTAGTAGACTCTAGTGGTGACAGTAGTAGAAACTAGTGGTGAAAGTAGTAGACTCTAGTGGTGACAGTAGTAGGACTCTAGTGATGACAGTAGAAGAAACTAGTGGTGACAGTAGTAGACTCTAGTGATAGACAGTAGTAGAACACTAGTGGTGGACAGTAGTAGAACTCTAGTGATGACAGTAGTAGAAACTAAGTGGTGATAGTAGTAGACTCTAGTGTGTGACAGTAGTAGACTCGAGGATGATAAAAGTAGACTCTATGGTAGATAGTATGTAGAAACTAGTGGTGACAGTAGTAGACTCTAATGATGATAGAAGTAGAAACTAGTGGTGACAGTAGTAGACTCTAATGATGACAGAAGTAGATACTAGTGGTGACAGTAGTAGACTCTAGTGGTGACAGAAGTAGTCTCTAATTATGATAGAAGTAGAAACTAGTGGTGACAGTAGTAGACTTTAGTGGTGACAGTAGTAGACTCTTGTGATGATAGTAGTAGACTCTAGTGGTGACAGTAGTAGACTCTAATGATGATAGAAGTAGAAACTATTGGTGACAGTAGTAGACTTTAGTGGTGACAGTAGTAGACTCTAGTGATGATAGTAGTAGAAACTAGTGGTGACAGTAGTAGGACTCTAGTGATGACAGTAGTAGAAACTAGTGATGACGGTAGTTAGCCTCTAGTGGTGACAGTAGTAGACTCTATTGATGACAGTAGTAGACTCTAGTGGTGATAGTAGGTAGAAACTAGTGGTGACAGTAGTAGACTCTAGTGATGACAGTAGTAGATTCTAGTGATGATAGTAAGTAGAACTCTAGTGATGACTGTAGTAGAAACTAGTGGTGACAGTAGTAGACTCTAGTGATGAGAGTAGTAGAAACTAGTGGTGACAGTAGTAGACTTTAGTGGTGACAGTAGTAGACTCTAGTGATGACAGTAGTAGACTCTAGTGGTGACAGTAGTAGACTCTAGTGATGACAGTAGTAGAACTCTAGTGGTGACAGTAGTAGACTCTAGTGATGACAGTAGTAGACTCAGTGATGACAGTAGTAGACTCTAGTGATGACAGTAGTAGACTCTAGTGATAACAGTAGTAGACTCTAGTGATGACAGTAGTAGACTCTAGTGATGACAGTAGTAGACTCTAGTGGTTACAGTAGTAGACTCTAGTGATGACAGTAGTAGACTCTAGTGGTGACAGTAGTAGACTCTAGTGATGACAGTACTAGACTCTAGTGATGACAGTAGTAGACTCTAGTGATGACAGTAGTAGACTCTAGTTGTGACAGTAGTAGACTCTAGTGATGACAGTAGTAGACTCTAGTGGTGACAGTAGTAGACTCTAGTGATGACAGTAGTAGACTCTAGTGATGACAGTAGTAGACTCTAGTGATGACAGTAGTAGACTCTAGTGGTGACAGTAGTAGACTCTAGTGGTGACAGTAGTAGACTCTAGTGATGACAGTAGTAGACTCTAGTGGTGACAGTAGCAGACTCTAGTGGTGACAGTAGTAGACTCTAGTGATGACAGTAGTAGACTCTAGTGATGACAGTAGTAGACTCTAGTGGTGACAGTAGTAGACTCTAGTGATGACAGTAGTAGACTCTAGTGGTGACAGTAGTAGACTATAGTGATGACAGTTGTAGACTCTAGTGATGACAGTAGTAGACTCTAGTGGTGACAGTAGTAGACTCTAGTGGTGACAGTAGTAGACTCTAGTGATGACAGTAGTAGACTCTAGTGGTGACAGTAGTAGACTCTAGTGATGACAGTAGTAGACTCTAGTGGTGACATTAGTAGACTCTAGTGATGAAAGTAGTAGAAACTAGTGGTGACAGTAGTAGACTCTAGTGGTGACAGTAGTAGACTCTAGTGATGACAGTAGTAGACTCTAGTGGTGACAGTAGTAGACTCTAGTGATGACATTAGTTGAAACTAGTGGTGACAGTAGTAGACTCTAGTGGTGACAGTAGTAGACTCTAGTGATGACAGTAGAAGAAACTAGTGGTGACAGTAGTAGACTCTAGTGATGACAGTAGTAGACACTAGTGGTGACAGTAGTAGACTCTAGTGATGACAGTAGTAGAAACTAGTGGTAATAGTAGTAGACTCTAGTGGTGACAGTAGTAGACTCGAGTGATGATAGTAGTAGACTCTAAGTGATAGATAGTAGTAGAAACTAGTGGTGACAGTAGTAGACTCTAATAATGATAGAAGTAGAAACTAGTGGTGACAGTAGTAGACTCCTAATGATGATAGAAGTAGAAACTAGTGGTGGACAGTAGTAGACTCTAAGTGGTGACAGTAGTAGACTCTAATGATGATAGAAGTAGAAACTAGTGGTGACAGTAGTAGGACTTTAGTGGTGACAGTAGTAGACTCTAGTGATGATAGTAGTAGACTCTAGTGGTGACAGTATAGACTCTAATGATGATAGAAGTAGAAACTATTGGTGACAGTAGTAGACTTTAGTGATGACAGTAGTAGACTCTAGTGATGATAGTAGTAGAAACTAGTGGTGACAGTAGTAGACTCTAGTGATGACAGTAGTAGAAACTAGTGGTGACGGTAGTAGACTCTAGTAATGACAGTAGTAGAAACTAGTTGGTGACAGTAGTAGACTCTAGTGATGACAGTAGTAGAAACTAGTGGTGATAGTAGTAGAAACTAGTGGTGACAGTAGTAGACTCTAGTGATGACAGTAGTAGACTCTAGTGATGATAGTAGTAGACTCTAGTGATGACAGTAGTAGAAACTAGTGGTGACAGTAGTAGACTCTAGTGATGACAGTAGTAGAAACTAGTGGTGACAGTAGTAGACTTTAGTGGTGACAGTAGTAGACTCTAGTGATGACAGTAGTAGACTGTAGTGGTGACAGTAGTAGACTCTAGTGATGACAGTAGTAGACTCTAGTGATGACAGTAGTAGACTCTAGTGGTGACAGTAGTAGACTATAGTGATGACAGAAGTAGACTCTATTGATGACAGTAGTAGACTCTAGTGATGACATTAGTAGACTCTAGTGATGACAGTAGTAGACTCTAGTGATGACAGTAGTAGACTCTAGTGATGACAGTAGTAGACTCTAGTGGTGACAGTAGTAGACTCTAGTGATGACAGTAGTAGACTCTAGTGGTGACAGTAGTAGGCTCTAGTGATGACAGTAGTAGACTCTAGTGATGACAGTAGTAGACTCTAGTGGTGACAGTAGTAGACTCTAGTGATGACAGTAGTAGACTCTAGTGGTGACAGTAGTAGACTCTAGTGATGACAGTAGTAGACTCTAGTGGTGACAGTAGTAGACTCTAGTGATGACAGTAGTAGACTCTAGTGGATGACAGTAGTAGACTCTAGTGATGACAGTAGTAGACTCTAGTGGTGACAGTAGTAGACTCTAGTGATGACAGTAAGTAGACTCTAGTGATGACAGTAGTAGACTCTAGTGATGACAGTAGTAGACTCTAGTGATGACAGTAGTAGACTCTAGTGTGACAGTAGTAGACTCTAGTGGTGACAGTAGTAGACTCTAGTGATGACAGTAGTAGACTCTAGTGGTGACAGTAGTAGACTCTAGTGGTGACAGTAGTAGACTCTAGTGATGACAGTAGTAGACTCTAGTGGTGACAGTAGTAGAAACTAGTGGTGACAGTAGTAGACTCTAGTGGTGTCAGTAGTAGACTCTAGTGATGACAGTAGTAGAAACTAGTGGTGGACAGTAGTAGAAACTAGTGGTGACAGTAGTAGACTCTAGTTGGTGACAGTAGTTGAAACTAGTGTTGATAATAGTAGAAACTAGTGGTGACAGTAGTAGAAACTAGTGGTGACAGTAGTAGAAACTAGTGGTGACAGTAGTATAAACTAGTGGTGACAGTATTATAAACTAGTGGTGACAGTAGTAGACTCTAGTGATGACAGTAGTAGACTCTAGTGGTGACAGTAGTAGAAACTAGTGGTGAAAGTAGTAGACTCTAGTGGTGACAGTAGTAGACTCTAGTGATGACAGTAGAAGAAACTAGTGGTGACAGTAGTAGACTCTAGTGATGACAGTAGTAGGCACTAGTGGTGACAGTAGTAGACTCTAGTGATGACAGTAGTAGAAACTAGTGGTGATAGTAGTAGACTCTAGTGGTGACAGTAGTAGACTCGACTGATGATAGTATTAGACTCTAGTGTAGATAGTAGTAGAAACTAGTGGTGACAGTAGTAGACTCTAATGATGACAGAAATAGATACTAGTGGTGACAGTAGTAGACTCTAGTGGTGACAGTAGTAGACTCTAATTATGATAGAAGGAGAAACTAGTGGTGACAGTAGTAGACTTTAGTGGTGACAGTAGTAGACTCTTGTGATGATAGTAGTAGACTCTAGTGGTGACAGTAGTAGACTCTAATGATGATAGAAGTAGAAACTATTGGTGACAGTAGTAGACTTTAGTGGTGACAGTAGTAGACTCTAGTGATGATAGTAGTAGAAACTAGTGGTGACAGTAGTAGACTATAGTGATGACAGTAGTAGAAACTAGTGGTGACGGTAGTAGCCTCTAGTGGTGACAGTAGTAGACTCTAGTGATGACAGTAGTAGACTCTAGTGGTGATAGTAGTAGAAACTAGTGGTGACAGTAGTAGACTCTAGTGATGACAGTAGTAGACTCTAGTGGTGACAGTAGTAGACTCTAGTGATGACAGTAGTAGACTCTAGTGATGACAGTAGTAGACTCTAGTGGTGACAGTAGTAGACTCTAGTGATGACAGTAGTAGACTCTATTGATGACATTAGTAGACTCTAGTGATGACAGTAGTAGACTCTAGTGATGACAGTAGTAGACTCTAGTGATGACAGTAGTAGACTCTAGTGATGACAGTAGTAGACTCTAGTGGTTACAGTAGTAGACTCTAGTGATGACAGTAGTAGACTCTAGTGGTGACAGTAGTAGACTCTAGTGATGACAGTAGTAGACTCTAGTGATGACAGTAGTAGACTCTAGTGATGACAGTAGTAGACTCTAGTGATGACAGTAGTAGACTCTAGTGGTGACAGTAGTAGACTCTAGTGATGACAGTAGTAGACTCTAGTGATGACAGTAGTAGACTCTAGTGGTGACAGTAGTAGACTCTAGTGGTGACAGTAGTAGACTCTAGTGATGACTGTAGTAGACTCTAGTGGTGACAGTAGTAGACTCTAGTGATGACAGTAGTAGACTCTAGTGGTGACAGTAGTAGACTCTAGTGATGACAGTAGTAGACTCTAGTGATGACAGTAGTAGACTCTAGTGATGACAGTAGTAGACTCTAGTGGTGACAGGTAGTAGACTCTAGTGATGACAGTAGTAGACTCTAGTGATTACAGTAGTAGACTCTAGTGGTGACAGTAGTAGACTCTAGTGATGACAGTAGTAGACTCTAGTGATTACAGTAGTAGACTCTAGTGATGACATTAGTAGACTCTAGTGATGACAGTAGTACAAACTAGTGGTGACAGTAGTAGACTCTAGTGGTGTCAGTAGTAGACTCTAGTGATGACAGTAGTAGACTCTAGTGATGACAGTAGTAGACTCTAGTGATGACAGTAGTAGACTCTAGTGGTGACAGTAGTAGACTCTAGTGATGACAGTAGTAGACTCTAGTGATTACAGTAGTAGACTCTAGTGATGACAGTAGTGGACTCTAGTGATGACAGTAGTAGACTCTAGTGGTGACAGTAGTAGACTCTAGTGGTGACAGTAGTAGACTCTAGTGGTGACAGTAGTAGACTCTAGTGGTGACAGTAGTAGACTCTAGTGATGACAGTAGTAGACTCTAGTGGTGACAGTAGTAGAAATTAGTGGTGACAGTAGTAGACTCTAGTGGTGTCAGTAGTAGACTCTAGTGATGACAGTAGTAGACTCTAGTGGTGACAGTAGTAGAAACTAGTGGTGACAGTAGTAGACTCTAGTGGTGACAGTAGTTGAAACTAGTGGTGATAATAGTAGAAACTAGTGGTGACAGTAGTAGAAACTAGTGGTGACAGTAGTAGAAACTAGTGGTGACAGTAGTATAAACTAGTGGTGACAGTATTATAAACTAGTGGTGACAGTAGTATACTCTAGTGATGACAGTAGTAGACTCTAGTGGTGACAGTAGTAGAAACTAGTGGTGAAAGTAGTAGACTCTAGTGGTGACAGTAGTAGACTCTAGTGATGACAGTAGAAGAAACTAGTGGTAACAGTAGTAGACTCTAGTGATGACAGTAGTAGACACTAGTGGTGACAGTAGTAGACTCTAGTGATGACAGTAGTAGAAACTAGTGGTGATAGTAGTAGACTCTAGTGGTGACAGTAGTAGACTCGAGTGATGATAAAAGTAGACTCTAGTGTAGATAGTAGTAGAAACTAGTGGTGACAGTAGTAGACTCTAATGATGATAGAAGTAGAAACTAGTGGTGACAGTAGTAGACTCTAATGATGACAGAAGTAGATACTAGTGGTGACAGTAGTAGACTCTAGTGGTGACAGTAGTAGTCTCTAATTATGATAGAAGTAGAAACTAGTGGTGACAGTAGTAGACTCTTGTGATGATAGTAGTAGACTCTAGTGGTGACAGTAGTAGACTCTAATGATGATAGAAGTAGAAACTATTGGTGACAGTAGTAGACTTTAGTGGTGACAGTAGTAGACTCTAGTGATGATAGTAGTAGAAACTAGTGGTGACAGTAGTAGACTCTAGTGATGACAGTAGTAGAAACTAGTGATGACGGTAGTAGCCTCTAGTGGTGACAGTAGTAGACTCTAGTGATGACAGTAGTAGACTCTAGTGGTGATAGTAGTAGAAACTAGTGGTGACAGTAGTAGACTCTAGTGATGACAGTAGTAGACTCTAGTGATGATAGTAGTAGACTCTAGTGATGACTGTAGTAGAAACTAGTGGTGACAGTAGTAGACTCTAGTGATGAAAGTAGTAGAAAATAGTGGTGACAGTAGTAGACTTTAGTGGTGACAGTAGTAGACTCTAGTGATGACAGTAGTAGACTCTAGTGGTGACAGTAGTAGACTCTAGTGATGACAGTAGTAGACTCTAGTGATGACAGTAGTAGACTCTAGTGGTTACAGTAGTAGACTCTAGTGATGACAGTAGTAGACTCTAGTGGTGACAGTAGTAGACTCTAGTGATGACAGTAGTAGACTCTAGTGATGACAGTAGTAGACTCTAGTGATGACAGTAGTAGACTCTAGTTGTGACAGTAGTAGACTCTAGTGATGACAGTAGTAGACTCTAGTGGTGACAGTAGTAGACTCTAGTGATGACAGTAGTAGACTCTAGTGATGACAGTAGTAGACTCTAGTGATGACAGTAGTAGACTCTAGTGGTGACAGTAGTAGACTCTAGTGATGACAGTAGTAGACTCTAGTGGTGACATTAGTAGACTCTAGTGATGAAAGTAGTAGAAACTAGTGGTGACAGTAGTAGACTCTAGTGGTGACAGTAGTAGACTCTAGTGATGACAGTAGTAGACTCTAGTGGTGACAGTAGTAGACTCTAGTGATGACAGTAGTAGAAACTAGTGGTGACAGTAGTAGACTCTAGTGGTGACAGTAGTAGACTCTAGTGATGACAGTAGTAGAAACTAGTGGTGACAGTAGTGTAAAACTGTCGTGGTGACAGTAGTAGAAACTAGTGGTGACAGTTGTTAAAACAGTAGTGGTGAGAGAAGAAGAAACTACTGGTGACAGTAGTTTAAATAGTAGTGGTGACAGCAGAAGAAACTAAGAATGGATAAGAGCCCTCGGTCTAAAACATCCGGTGCGCTGATGTCGAAGTAGAGAGTCCAGCCCCTAAACCATTCAGTTGGTCTAAAATGTTGACTTCTCGTCCTTGACTTGGTGACGTAAATTACAAGTACCTCTGATGTCATGGGGGTTCGCTTGATTATTACTATTACTATTAATAGGGAAAGCTAGTCCATAAACAATAATTAGTCCAATTCACTAGAAGTAGTAGCACGTGTATGGACTACGCTTGCGATCAAAGCGAGCGAATGCCGAAAAAAATGTTCGTGACCACAGGAAGGTATTTTCTTTATAGAGACAATGGCTATGGTCATCGACCAGTTTGGTCACTGCCAAGAAGATTATACAATGACGTACTACCCTTTTTACAGATATCTAAAGATCTAAACAATCAAAGAAATACGGAGTAAAATTGAGCAAAGAATGATGATATTGACTTGATTATGAATACAACAATAGCTGGCAGTAAAACTGGAATTCAATGGCTTATAGCAGAGCGGTTTCATGATCAGGACTACGGCGAAGACATTGTCTTTCTGTCCAAAATGCCTCACACCCGAAGTCATTTGCAGGATAAACTAAATACGGGATGTCACAACAATTTTGTCTAATATAAATATGGTAAAGACAAAGATAATAAAGGGAATATCGATATCTTTTGGTGAAACCTTACTTCAAGAGGCGAAATCATGCACGTTTGGGGTAGCATTGTAGTGAACAGATGTGAGTCACAGAAAGAGATATTGAAATAATAATATACAAGGCGAGGAGTTATCATGTATTAAAATCCCTGTCAAGGCGGAGGTTTTGTTCTACTGACGTGGGCTTCAAGGTCGACTCAGCCTGACATAGGAACTCTCCTGGGATGTAGAGGCGGCCTGCGTGATATTGATCACATCTAGTGCCGATTAGGCTAAAAGATATTAGCCTAGCACAACATACCCAATACACCCCATGGCGTGAAAAGGTGTGATGCATATACTTCATTAAATACTAGCAGGAAATATGGTGCCAACCTGATCAAATCACAGGTTGTTTGCTGTTTGGTCGCGAAAAAAATATGGCACAAAATCTACATTATGTCACTATGGTGTGAAACGAAATTTTACCTTTGTACCGTTCCATGTATGGGCATCTCTGGTCGACATTAGGGCAAGACGCGTATGAAAACCGGATTCCCGCTGCCGTTTAGGATCGAGGCCATACCATTGTCTCGGTATTCAAGAGCACTTACCACTATGCCAAGCGGCGACCCAAAACTTAGCGTTCGATAATGTTCAGAAATTGTTTACTGTTCCACCCAGGTGTGCGTAATGGAATGTAATTAAAATTTATATCGTTCTCCTGCTATTGATACTGGTAAGTTACATCTCTGATCATCCGGAGGCAACACCAAAGTAAATACATGCTGAGTGGAGAAATGACTGAATGAGTTACGAAATGAGAGATGAAACGAATGAATAACTGAATGAATGGACCAATGGTCGAACAAGCGAATGAATGAATGAACGAAAGAACAAATAAATGACCTAACAGACGAAAGAACGAAAAAACAAACGAATGAATAAATAAGTGAATGAATGAATAAACGAACTAATAAACACACGAACGAATTCATGAATGAACTAATGAATTAATAGTTGTATTTTTTTTTTTGGGGGGGGGGGGGGTAAGTTAGGGAACAGACGACTCAGTTCCAGCCAATCATTGAGGGGGTGTCTTTGATACATGCTCTGTTATTTCTCACGTTGTGCGTTACTACGACTCAACAAAAAGGCACAGTAAAACCAGCATTTGGATATATACAGAATATAAATTAACACAAAAATAATCAACCTACATTTCATATGAAAGATGGCACTTGCAGTCAATAATCAATCTCGGGGACCATTAACATAATGTGATGAGTATTTGATTGTGTTGGATATTTTATAAAGATTGTCATCAACTGGGGCAGAGCATGCAAAAGAAGAGTAAGAGATGGGCAGAGGCAGAATGGATGGAAGGCATTGATTGGGAATTCATGAACGGAGGAGATGAGTAAGGAATTATTGAGGTATTTCTTTGCATGGCAGCTAAGACAGGCGGATAAATAAATGGAAATCTGGGAAGATAGGCTATAAAGAACACAAGTTAGAAGAAAATTGTTAAAAATAAACAAGGAGAAAGTTGTTCACAAAGTTAAAGTGGGATGATTAGAGGAAGAAAAGTCAAGAATGACGAGAATTAAAGAGGGAATTGGAGGAATAAGTTGACTGAAATTAAGAAAGAGAGAGAGGCGTGAGGGGGGAAGATCGAAGGCAAGATACAATGAGGGAAGGAAAGCGTAAAGAGAGAAATGGAATATACGAAGCTGAAATTCAATGGAAAGAAGGGACAGACAGACAGACAGACAGACAGACAGACAGACAGACAGACAGACAGACAGACAGACAGACAGACAGACAGACAGACAGGCAGACAGACAGGCAGGCAGGCAGGCAGGCAGGCAGGCAGGCAGGCAGACAGACAGACAGACAGGCAGGCAGGCAGGCAGGCAGGCAGGCAGGCAGGCAGACAGACAGACAGACCAGAGAAGAACTAATCAAAGTTAAACAAACAATAGATAAATGAAATATTTTAACTATTAACACTTACCCGAGTACAGATGATGAGCTACCCTTTGTCAAAGAAATGTCCAAACTTATCCAGGCCGGATGAAACTGAATAAAATATGATCTCTGTTGTGATGATCTCCCAGGTTAACAATTGTTTTGGAAACCTATTTAACACAACCACGTTTCAAACAACTAACTATTTGCAATAACTTAACAAGTGTCACGTAGATCACGTGGTATTGAATACTGTTTAGAAAGAAAAATATGTATTTGATTCACTACAAATGCTATAGAAAATGTCAGTTGGTGTGATTCCGATGTCCTTCAATATCGCCCTTATAGTCAATGTATCAAATGACAATGGTTTTCAAAGCTTAATCGAATACAGATTTTAATTAGGCTCATATAAGGCTAGCAACTCTGTGAATCATAGAATACTTCATAACAAATAATAAAAAATTAGTTTGCATTAAGCAAGTGATTTTTTGACAATTGTTAGCCCAAACTCTGTGTCCAAGCTTGAAGACTTATACTGATTACATTACAGTTTGAACAAGTATCGCCTTCAATGTCGGTTAAATGTGTGAATAAAAGTGAGTAAATCTGAACTGATTGCTCAAACTACCAGTGTGCTTAACAAGTTACACCAGCAAATGGCTGGTGAGTACTTCGTGCATTGTAGGTTCGTAGTTAAACGCAGCCAGATAGCGCAGTGAAGTTAAATTATGGATTGCGTCGCCATGATTGCCGTGCATGTGCGCGCTCACAAAACCAGTGGTAGTACGGAAGCATTGGCGAAAGGGTGAGTGAGAGGCGAGATTTCAGTTTCCCGCATGGTTCAATAGTTTATCAAAAGGTGTTCAAGAATTAATTATTTCTGATCTGGCAAACTAAACAATAGCGGCAGCTCATCAGAAGAAATTGGAGTAGGTGCAATAAATTCCACATGGTCGTTTGATGCTTATTTATGTTTATCAATACGACTGTTAAGATGTTTCACTTGTTGTACTGGTTTCACTTTCTCATTAATATTTCATATTAACAATGAACTCAAGTTTTTCCTTTTTTTTTTTTTAAATTTAGTGCTAACATGGGGAAAATGTTGATAGTCTGGATACAATTCCTATTAGTGAAGAAATATTTCCCGAGCTGTCTTTTTTTTATTCGCATATCATTTACGGGACATTGCAGTCTCATCTCATCTCATCTAATCTCATCTCATCTCATCTCATCTCATCATATTCCTCTTGCATGTTGCGGTGTCGAGGTGAAGTTTAAACAGTGGGAGAGTGTCCGCTTATGGGCTTCATGTATCGATATTCCCATGGACTCTGTTATTCCCTGCATCCATCGTATACGTGGTCGGCCTCTTCCTCTGCTTCCATCTAGTCTGTACATCATTGCTTGTTGTGGTATACTGTTAGTTGGTAACCTACTTGCATGGCCAAACCATTTGACTTGCTGCCTTCTAATAAAATCTAGCACAGCTATAACCCCCACTTTAGTCCTGACTTCTTCATTTCTGATCGAATCTCTTGTTGATACATTGAGTATTCTTCTCAGAAATCTAATTTCTGTTGTTGTGATTTTTCTTTTCTCTTTTTCTGTCATTGTCCAGGTTTGGCATTGGTAACATAGAGTTGGTAGGAAGATTGTGTTGTAAAGTGCTTTCTTAATAGTTATTGATACATGTTTGTTCTTTAGTATTGGTGCCATTTGTCCAATGAGTTGGTTTTCCTTATTTCATATATTTTCGATCTCGTCTTCTGATTTGCCATTTGATGATATTATACTTCCTCGGTACTTGAATACTTTAATTGTTTTATGCTATTCTGCTGATTATAAAAGAAATATTTAGCAATTATAACCAGGGTGCAACTGAAAGAATGGCTAGAAAAAGTGACCTGCCCACAAACATCCCTGACCCCAGATTGTAAAGTCAAGGACCTTTTGGCACGCCCTGAATGTGTATTGGGCATATGGTGCTAGACAAATTTTGTAATGGACCAATCGGCACTCGGCGAGTGATGTCATCAGTATCATGCCGGCCATCTTCACTTCCCAAGACATTTTATGGTAACGGAGGTCAGCATGGCCGAATGGATAAGAAGGAGTATTCTTACACATCCGGTGTGTTGATGCCGAGGTAGGGGTTCAACCTCTACACCGGGACTTCCGGTCCCCAACATTTCGGTTAGGCATTGAACCGTTAAGGCCTGTGTCGTGTTTATGCTTGGGGCTACGGTTTGCATTCGCATTTTCCTCATGTTGGACTGGTAGTACATGATTCCGTCGCCCTGCAACTGAGTGAGTGCGTGGCGCGACACTGTGAGCTGTGAAATGTGTGTGGAATGCTTTTACATCTGTCCGCTGTTGTTTGCACAGTGAACTGCATGTTCGGAACAATTGCCGGCTGTCGCTGAATTGACTGGTTTGCCTTTTCGGTTCGCAAGTGCATTGTTCGTGAGACTCATGGGAGTCGTCGCTGGAGCTACAGAGTTCGTGTTTTGTGCGGCGCTTTCAGCCGGTCACCCTGCGGAAAGAGACCGAGCCATGGTTGATAAAACCCGGGTCAATGAAGTCTTTCTGGTAACTGCCGATTCCATCGACGATGAACTGTATTTTTTGTGGAGGGCTTTTGTGTTGGCATTCTGGCGGCGGCATTATGCACAGTGTACCTGTGCGGGCTGTTGGCTTGACTCCTATCCGTTCCACTTTTCACATTGGGCAGTTAGGAGAATTTTGTGTAATGGGGACGACCCGTTGCCGTGAAGTTGGAACAGAGACTAACTAACTAACTAAGGGATGTTCATTTAGGAGAATTGTTGTTTTTTCTTCTTTAGAGTCATTACCTCTGTTTTACATGTGCTAATTTTCATGTTATCTTCTCTGCATATTTCGTTTAGACTATTCATGTGGTCTTGTAATTCAGCTCCTCATTTTGCTATTAGTGCTTGGTCATCCGCAAACAGGAGTTCTCTAATAGTTAGATTTGCAGATGGTTCTTCTTCTGTGTTCTCGTCATGCAATGTTCTTGCGGTCTCTGTTTGGCTGGTTTCTTTACATATGTTGTTATGAACAAGAGAAGGGACAGGACACAACCTTGTCGTACTCCGGATCTTATGGTGAAGGATTCTGAATGTCCTCCAGTTGCTCTCACTATATATTCACTTTGTTGTATAAGCTTCTACATAGGTTTGTTAGATTTTACTCACTCCATATTGTTTAAGGATTTCCCACAGCTTATTTCTATCTACTCTATCAAGTGCCTTTTCTTGGTCAACAAAGATTAAGTAGAGTGTTTAATTTAATTCGATTGATTTTTCTATAAGTTGTCTAAGAACAAAATTGCCATCTGTGCATCCTTTGTTTTTCTCTAAATCTAAGTTGTGTTTCGCTTAGTTGCGCTATAGTAGTTCGTAATCTTTTCTAAGAATTTTGCAAAATATTTTCCCAGTATGATTCAAAAAGGGAAATGCCTCTGTATTGTGTGCAGTCTCTTTTGCTGCCTTTGTTTTTCTAAATTGGGATAAGTATGGCGTTTCCCCCAATCTCGTGGTGTCTGTTGTTCTACCCAAACATTGTTGAATAGTCTATGTAGCCATGCAGTTCCTACGTCTCTTGCTGCTTTAATTAGTTCATTTGATATTTCATATTGTCCCGGTGCTGTGTTCAATGAGGCTAATCTGACGGCTTCTATAGTTTCTTCTTTCAGTATGTCTGGTTCTAGTTCTTCGGTGGCATCTGTGTAGGTTTCTTGAAATCCTATGACATCTGATGGTATGTTGAGAAGTTGTTAGAAGTACTGTTTCCACCTTATTAGGATTTGTTTTTGTTCACTTATTGGTTCTCCATATTCGCTGTTAATTATTTCAATTGGGTCAAAGAGTTCTCCTCTGGTTCTTATTGCACTTATATTTGTGTAGAAGTTTCTAGTTGCCTCCTTGTAGTTTTTATTTAGGGTTTCTCTACACTCCTCACAGTCGTTTTGTTTTTCTCTCTTTACTACTTTATTTGCCGGATTCCTGGCCTAGAGGTTAGCGACTTTTCTCCGTATCTCGTATACTCTCGTAAGTAACGTGACGACGGTGAGAATCAGCAGTGGTTCGAATCGCGTCGGTAATTACGGGGTATGTGAGCCGGCCGCTCAGAAAGCAATGGCAAACTACTGAGCGTAATCTTGCCATGAAATCAACAATCAGCTGAAAGATGCTGATGTTGACAGCGATGTCCTGTAAAGGATATGCAAACATTTTTTTTACTATTTTATTCACATGTCTTCTCGCTATTCTATTAGAGGCATTCATTTGAAACACGTTCCAAAGGCTTTATTACAAAAGCATGAAAGAAACATTAACAGGTGTGATAGAATTAAACAAAGCATTCATTTTTAATGAATTATGCACCATGGGTTGATCAGAAGAAGTCGTCGTAGGCATTCAAGCAAGCATCCCATCGCTTAGGTTGGCGGCGAATGCCGTCCGCAAACAAGGATTGTGGTTGCTCACTGAACCAAGTGTTACCGCGTCTGCATCAGTGTGAAATCGTTGCCCCTTGAGAGCTTTTTTAGAGATCCGAACAAATGAAAATCACATGGTGACAAATCAGGAATATAGGCTGGATGTTGCAGAATTTCCCACTTCTTCCTTGCTAATGCTTCCTGCACAATCTTTGCGGCATGCGGACGAGCATTATCGTGCAACAAAATCACACCGCGAGAAAGCATGCCGGGTTGTTTATTCTTGATGGCTTTTTTGTCTAGTGTTTGCAAGTAGTGGGTAGACTTAATGTTGATACCAGGTTCTTTAAAGTCGGCCAACAATAGCCCTTCATGGTCAAAAAATACGCTCAGCATAACCTTACCAGCGGAAACCTGTAACTTGAATTTTTTGGCTTTTGGTGATCCAGCATGCTTCCATTGCATGCTCTCTCTTTTGCTGCTCGGCTCAAAGTGGTGACATCATGATTCATCGCCTGCCACTGTGCGGAAGAGAAATGCATCACCCTTCAATCTGTAACGCAGCAAGTGTTCAAACACCATTCCATGCGTTCCTCTTTTTGGTGGTCGGTCAAAATCAGTGGTACCCACTATGAACACATCTTCCGATATTACAGTTTCTTACGAACGACCTTTTAAATTGTCCCAATTGACACATCAATTCTTTCGCTAGCGAACGTATGCTTCGACAACGGTTTATCTGTAATGCTGCATCGATTTTGGCGATGAAATTTTTCTTCTGTTGCAATAATATGCGCTTGACCAGGCCGTCGAAGATCTGTCGTGAACTGACGTCCTTTCCGAAACATTCGTGCCCAGTCTGTCATTGTTGTCTTCTACACACATTTGTTACAGTACGCTGCCTGCAGTCTTCGATGAATATCCACTGGTCGACATCCTTCAAATGAAGGAAACTGAATCACCGCTCTGTCAGCTTCTTTGGACGGATTTTGGATCAACACGGCTATGTTCTGAACGGTCAGAAACAGAATCTATGCATCATGGGACAATAAGCACCTTTTATTCATTGGTCAGTACTTATCACATGACTATGGCATGTTCATGTTCAACGTACGCAATTACGCGCGGTGCGGCACGAACGGATTTCAAATGAACGCCCCTTATATTTTTTCCTTTTTGTCTTTTACAGCTTTCTTTACCTCAGCGTTCCATCAACTGGTTATTTTCTTTCTCCGTGTTTTGCGTTTTTTTTTTTCGTGGTCATTGCACCAGAATCAGACAGCACCAGAATTTTTCAGCTGCTGTTGATGTCTTGGCAAGATTTACGTTCAGTAGTTTACCATTGCTTTCTGAACGACCGGCTAACATACTCCCATAAGTAATCAACGTGATCCGCTGCCGAATCTCGGGCAGCTGTGTTTTGTATAAGGGATTATGAACAACGTCTTTAACACCTAAGCCAGGGAAACCTCGAGCTGTTAGCGCTGTTATGTAAATCAATCAAGCAAGCAGGTGCCTTCTCCACTATGAAGGTTGGCTGCAATCGATCTCCAACATTGTCTATCTCTCGCCCTGACTATACATTCTGTCAGATTTTTGTTTCGTCCATCTCTTGATGTTATCTTCCCACTTGTATCGTTGTCTACCTCGTGTTCGCTTGCCCTCAACCTTGCCCTCCAGTATGGTTTTTATAAGAGTATTATGTCTTTTAACGTGGCCGAAATATTCCACTTGCCTCTTTTTTATTTCTTTCATCAACTCTCTTTTCATTCCCAGTTTTTCTAGAACCCCTGTTTTTGATGGTGTTTGTTTCCATGAAATATGACATATTCGTCTGTATATCCACATCTCCAGGGCCTCTATTCAACTTTCTCGTTGCTTCTTCAATGCCCAGGCTTCCGCGCCATACAATAGTGTTAAATTTACGTAACATTTGACAATTCTCATTTTTAATGCGTTGTTAACCTCTCTAGATATTAATGCTGATTGCATGCTACTGAAAACATAGTTGGCCATTCCTATTCTCTTTTTGATTTCTATTTAATTTCTGCCATCATCTGCTATTACATGTCCAAGATAGGAGAAACGTGTTACTTGTTCTAGTGTCTCCCCAATTACTGTGATGTTCATTGATCACCTTTCCTTTCCCCTGCTTATAGGTTTCATTTTTTGGATGTTAAAATCTAAGCCACATTCTGCACTATCCCTGTTAACTTGTTCCACTAGGTTTTGTAACTCTTATACTCTTATATCCAGATGCTAGAGATCTCTGGGTAAGTAAACGCAGGCGAGGTAATGCAATATCCCCCTTGTGTGCTGTTACTGAAATCACGGGTCTAACACAAGCTGCTTCATGAGAATGAAGCGTTCGACTAGTGGTAGAATCGTCCATGTGCTACCAGGGCCCGCCAGAGAAGGAAAGAATAGTCACTCTACAACCTGCTATTGCAGATTCGAAAATTGGCCTGGGCACCACAGGTGGACCCAGCCTAAACTGGTTGTCAGGAAGTGTCTTGGGAAGTATGGCGGCCGCGTGAAACAAACCCCGGCACCCATCCAGCGCAAATTGGTCTATATAAATAATGGACGAGCATCATATGCCCAGAGCGTCTTTAGCCGTTTAAAACGTTTTTGCATATCATTTACAAGACATTGCAGTCAACCCCGGCAATTGTTTTTTTTTTTTTTGGGCTGCTTGTGATTTCTTGGCAAGTTTACGTTCAGTAGTTTGTCATGCTTTCTGAAGGACCGGCACCCATACCATTGTATGAAGAAGAAAGGCAATTCGATCTGCGGCCAAATCGCCCACAGCTGTGTTTTGAACGTCGTATGCGGGATTACGAATTGTATCCGTAAGCCCTTCGCCACAGAGTCTGCAAGCCGTGTGAAATTACTCTTTATAACCTAGCGAGCATGTCGTAGAAGGAGAGTTAAGTAGCACTGAGGTGAGACTGGATACCTCATCTCGTAGACATCTTTATCAGCAACATCTATACAATCATCAACAAGTCCACAGTGGACTTGGATGAGTTGATTGAGGGCCTTTACTCCAATGAGAGATAAAAGGCAGAAGGAGAAGACGAGGAGTATGCCTCGAATTGCCACTCCCAAGATTAATCTCAGACGTGGCATTTCAGCTGTAGTTTTGTTTGTCTTTCCTATGGCTTTAATAGTCTATATGACCATACATGTGTGTTATTTAAGGTTAGTTAGTTGCATATCCTTTTACAGGACGTAGCAGTCAACCGCAGCGTTATATGGCTGTTTGTGATTTCTAGGCATGTTTACGCTCAATTGTCTGCCATTGCTTTCTGAACGACCAACACTCAAACCTTTGTAAGGGAATCAACGCAAGGCAGTCTGCTTCCAAGCTGTCTGCAGCTGTGTTTCGAACGCGGTAAGCGAGATTACAAATCGCATTCGTAACCTCTTCGCCACAGAGCAGTTTTTTTTTAGGGTGAAATTTTTAAAATCGACCTTATCCATCCTCGCTTTCAGCCTCTGCTTTTCTTTTGTATGACACTGTACTAGGGTGATTACTGTTTGTTACATTGTGCTTCAAACAGGGTGTAATAACTACCACCCATGGCGGTGAGCAGGGATAGAATTACGCCTCTCTATAGCACAAAGTCTGGACTGAATTGCAGAGACCATATGTTGACCATGCAGCATGATCCCATCCTCTCTCTCTCTCTCTCTCTCTCTCTCTCTCTCTCTCTCTCTCTCTCTCTCTCTCTCTCTCTCTCTCTCTCTCTCTCTCTCTCTCTCTCTCTGCTTGCCTAGTTTACTCCTGAGGAAAAGTAACACCAATACATTTGGAACAAGACAAGTTGCTGCCGGATGAGCAAAGCAATGCTCTAACTGTCCGACTTTGTAGCTTCCATCTTAGACCTGTTGCCAACCAAGGCTTACGGCCTGGTCTCATGACGTTTAGTCTTAAGCTGGCATTTCCTCACAACAGCATAAGGCTTGTAAACTCCCAGCTGCACTTCTCCACCCGAAGCCATTGGCGCAGTGTCGTGTTTGGTGAGCGCCGCCCAACATTCGTCGCTAACAGAAAGCAGGTAGTGCCGTCTGGCATATGGTAGCTCAGTCACATCTGACTAATACCTCAGGAGAAAAAAAAACAGGTAGGGGAGACTGGGGAGAAATGGACATAGTGGAGAAATGGACCACTCCCTCTCTGGCCCCTGGCTGTGATGCAATGAAAGTGAAACCATAATAAGTTTGTTTTCCACATCAAACTTAGTCCGAATTTTTCATTTGCCATCGACTTCCCGCACCGGTCGTTCCCACGCAAAGTTTGAAAAATTTTCTGCACTAAAGTTTCTTTTTCCAGTTCCAGACACCATCGTAAAGCAGACGCATAGTCAGTAATCAGGACAAGGTAATTACGTTAATATCTTTATTTACTTGTTATTTAAGAGTTCATATAAAAAATATAGCATATAATATTAGATTTAAGAGACTTTATGGCTGAATAGTTTAATACATTGATGGGGGAGAAATGGACCGGTTCATTTCTCCCCATGGTTCATTTCTCCCCATAGAAGAAATTGACAAGACAGTCTGTTGTTATTAAAAGTGTTGAAGATTGCATTCGAACATCAGCATTATTGATTCTTTTTAATACTGGGGTCTAAATCTAGACCAATAAAACTGTTAACAAATTTGATTTCAGTGATTTATTAAAGATGCACGCCATTCGTGCTATGATCAGTATTTCTTTGCAAATGATAGGCCTACCATTCTAAATGTTATATAATTCTGTCTCTCTTTTGTTTCAGATGCCAAGATTGTACATCAGAAACACCAACAAGGGTCTCGTTACGGAGGAACGTATGAGAGAAGCTGTTAATGCTGTGAAAAATGGAATGAAAGTGAGGAAAGCTGCAAGGGAGTACGGCATTGCTCGCTCTACCCTCAATAACAATCTTACAAAAGACAGAGAAGGAAATGGTCTGCCTACTAGACTCGTACCAAATTATAGGCATAGCCTTGTTTTCACAGCTAAGCAAGAAGCTGATTTTGCTAGTTACTTGAAAGATTGTGCAAGAATGTTCCATGGACTCACAACTAAAAACGTTCGTATTTTGGCGTACGAAATGGCTAAAGTCAATAACATTGCACATCATTTAACCTGGGATGAGCAAATGATGGCAGGGAATGACTGGCTTTGTGGATTTTTGCGACGGAATCCCGAGCTGAACATAAGGCAACCTGAGGCAACATCTCTGGCTAGAGCTACAGCTTTCAACAAACATAATATTTGCACCTTCTTCAACATTGTGAAGGAAACCATTACAAAATTAAATGTGAGTGGAGCTCAAATCTACCATTTGGATGAGTTAGGTCTGACCACTGTACAGAAAGTGCCAAAAGTAATTGCCCCACGAGGAGTGAAGCAAATAGGCCAGGTGACATCCAGAGAAAGAGGAGAACTGGTCACAATCTTTTGCATTGTGTCAGCTGAGGGTCACATTACCCCTCCAGTTTTTGTGTTTCCCAGAATTTTAAGAATGTTATGCTTGCTGGAGCACCTGAAGGTTCCCTTGGCCTTGTGAATGAATCAGGTTGGATGACCCGTGATAATTTCGTCAAAGTTATGAATCACTTCATTAAGCATTCAAGACTTTCCAAAGACTTCCCTTTGATTTTGATCTTGGACAATCACGACTCCCACATTTCATTTGAATCACTTGAACTGTGCAAGAAAAACAACATTCATGTGATCACGTTGCCACCACACACCTCATCTAAAACTCAGCCATTGGACCGTTCAGTTTTTGGACCCATGAAGTCGGTCTACAACAATGCGTGTATGGATGATGAAAAATGTTGGGACACCACTGACAATCTATCAAGTTGCAAATCTAGGAGGCCACGCTTTTCTTAAAGCGGCAACTCCCATTAACATTCAATCAGGCTTTGCAGTGTCAGGTATTTGGCCCTTTAACGAAGATGTTTTTACAGAAGATGATTTTATGCCTTCAGAAATAACGAACAGGCCCATCAGCAAGGACAGTGAAAATGCCACTTTAGAAAGCAATGAACAGACAGGATCAGCATCTCCACATTGTGGTACCAGCACAGATCAAACTGCACAAGAATTTCATGAAAATCAGAAAGAGTGTAATGTTGAGAACCTTGTCTTCAACATAAAGCTACTTCTTCCTTTACTTCGCCTCATGTTTTCAGAGGACTACCAACAGCTGGTTCGCGAAAAGATTCAAATAATATGAGGAAAAGAGGAAAAACTATATTGGCTACCTCTACGCCAGAAATGGATCGAATTAGGGAAAGAGCGGTGATGAAAGAAAAGGCAGCAAAAGTTCCACCCAAAAAGGCAAAGAGACAGCTGCTGAAAGAACTTGATGTTGATTCAGATCCAGAAACTGACATTTCGTTATGTGATGACACAGATTCTGATGTTTCATTTGGTGAAAATGAGGAGTGTACGGTTAGCTTGACTGGTGTGCGTTAGGTTTTTGAAGGCCAGTGTGTGATATGTGAATATGGAACAAAGAAGACTTGTGTTTACTATGTAGGAATTGTAAGGGGAGACATTGATGATGATGGTGATGTTGAGGTAGAGTTCTTGCGCAAGAGTGAGAAGGTTGCTGGTAAATTTGTTAAACCTAAGGTAGAAGATGTCGCCAGTGTCTCAATTACATGTGTTAAAGCACAGCTTACTAGATCTACAATCACTGGAACCACTTCTAGGACCAAAGATGGCTATGTCTTCAAAGAAAGTCTTGCAGGCATAAATGTTCGATAAAACTTTATATTAGATTAATATATCATATTAAACTTTTTTTACTGTCGCTTAAAATAATTAAAAAAAACTGCAAATATCCTTTTAATGATTATTTATTTCTTATAGCAATATTGATGAGTTGTTGCTGCTTCTTTTTAAAATAGGTCCATTTCTCCCCACTATGGTCCATTGCTCCCCACGTGCTGGTCCATTTCACCCCAATGGTGGTCAATTTCTCCCCATGTTCATATAAATTTTTGAAATGCATTTTGTAAAGAAACATATAGAAATAGATTGCTAAATGTTTTCCCCTTTTAAAATAAATGAATGTACAACATTTTAGTCATGGTTTTGTTATGTTTCGATAAAATCTGTTCCGGTGCTGAGCAAAAATTTAAAACTACAAAATTGCTGGTCCATTTCTCCCCAGTCTCCCCTATATCCATCAAGAACTCACTACTGAAGAAGAGTGGTCACAAATAATATTGAGGCATTTGAAATATTTTGGCCATGTAAAATTCTGAAAAAGATAACGAGAGGGGAAGGGTTACCGGGGAAGTGGAGAAGAGGAGGACAACAATGTAGATGGATTCACGGTGTGATAGATAGTTTATACACGACAGCAACAACAAAATCGGCCAACTATGCCTCCATGCACTCAAGTCTACACAAATGTGGTGGTCCTGGCACTTCACATACCATGGCAGCTTTCAGCTTCGTGGCTACTTTCTGTTGCTTTCTTCTTCTTCTTCTTCAGCTTCCGAGCCATTGAGGTTCTTTGCTGCAAATACAATCCGTCTCCATTCGTCTCTCTGTTGGACCTTCTCTTGCCAGTCGTTGATTCCAAGTGCTTGTAGGTCTGTACATGTATTATCTCTCCACCGTCTTCTTGGTCTACCTCGGGGTCTACGGTCATTTATTTCCTGAGTGTAAGCGAGTTTTGTTTCCCTATTATCTTCCATTCTTTCTATATGCCCCAGCCATTGTAGTCTATTAGCCTTCATGATACCAGTGATTAGCGGGGACTTAAACAGATCATAAATGTCTTTGTTACTTCTTCTTTTCCACTCTCCACTTTGTGTATCCCTAATGGGTCCAAGATGCGTCTTAAATTTTGTTCTCAAAGGTTTGTAACAAGGCTTCGTCTCCTTTCGTTGTACTCCAGGTTTCAGAGCCATACAGCACAACTGGTCTGATCAGTGTTTTGTATATTGTGATTTTGGTGTTACGAGATAGCGCCTTTGATTTTAGTAGATGTTGTAGTGCATAGTATATCTTATTTCCAGAGTTGATTCTAGTTTGTATTTCTTCCCTTATGATGTTGGAGCAGTTGAAGATTGTACCCAGGTATTTGTATCTTTCCGTTCTTTTAATGGTCATATTATCTATTTGTATGTGGCCAGAGTTTTTAGCCATTCCGTCTCTTGAAATTACCATATATTCTGTCTTATCTTGGTTGATAACCAGCCCCATCTGTTGGGCTTTTTCCTTTAAGTGAGTCAATATTTCCAATGTCTTTTGTTCACTTTGCCCTATAATATCTATATCATCTGCATAACCAAGCAGCTTGGATGTTCCTCCAATATCACATTCCTCCTTTATCTTCCTTACAACTTTCTCTAGAGCCAGATTGAAGAGTAGCTGCGATAGTGCATCACCCTGTTTCAAGCCAGATGTTATTTGGAAGGGGTCTGATTTCCTGCCTTTATATGTTACTATATTATAAGTATCTTCCATGCATAGTCTAGTCATGTTGATTAACTTCCTTGGTATTCCAAATTCCTGCATAGCATTCCATAGACTATTCCTATGGACACTATCATAAGCCTTTTTTAAAATCCACAAAAATTTTATGGAGATCTCTTGTATATTCCCAATGTTTCTCGGCTATTTGTCGTAAGATAAATATCTGATCTATTGTTGATCTGTTTTGTCTAAAACCCGCCTGGTAGTCACCTAATATGTCTTCTGAATATGGTTTTAGTCTATTTAGTAATACTGCGGATAGTATCTTATAGCTTGTGAACAGTAATGATATTCCTCTATAATTTCCACATTGGAACTTGTCTCCTTTCTTAAAGATAGGTATCAATAATGGTACTCTTTCCAGTCATGAGGGTAATTCTTCTGTCCTCCAGATTTTTATTATTAGTTCAGTATAGCTTTAGATGTAATGCATGGCCACCTGCCTTTATAAATTCAGCAGCAATTCCATCAGTCCCAGTTGCCTTATTGTTTTTAAGTCGTGTGATTACATATAGGATTTCTTCAAATGTAGGTTCTTCAATTTGTGGTTCGCATGTTAGAACCTCTTCCTGTGGGAAAATGTTACTTGGAGCTTCACAATTTAGTAATTCAATAAAATATTCTTTCCATGTGTTGCACATTTCCTCATTGGTATTTATCATATTCCCATTTTTGTCTTTTAAACCATATGTGTTTTGTTGGTGCCCTCGTTTCATTGACTTCAGTTCTTTAAAAAATTTTCTGGATTCATGTTTCTGGTGATTAGTTTCCATATCTTTGATTATATTACTCATATATTCTCGCTTCTGCTGTCTGACTATTTTTGTAGCCCTTTACATTCATTTCTATAATGCTCTTCCTTTTGGATGTTATTGATGTCATTTAACCATACATGTCTGGCATTCTTCTTCATAATGACTGCTTCTTCACATTTTTGATTGAACCATCTGTTCTTTCTATGCGTGGTTAACACACCGAGACATTCTTCTGCGGTAGATTGAATTGTATTCTTGATGTTCAACCAAGTTTGGTCAACGCTTTCCTCCTAAGGGTTTTGCAGAGTTTCAAGTTTACATTTTATTTCAACTGTAAATTTCTCTTTGAACTGTAATGTCTTGTAGTTTTTCTCTGTTATATGTTGGGTGTAATCTTTGTAATTTAGTATAGAAAGCTCTCTTAAATTTTATTTTAAATTTTGCTCCAACGAGGAAGTGGTCACTGTGGCGCTCAGCTCTTCTACAACTTCTGACTTGTTGTATGTTTGATGCATTTCTGTTGTTAATTAAAATGTGATCTATTTGATTATAGGTTCTCTTGTCACATGATTTCCAAGTTTGTTTGTGTATATCCTTTCTTTGTAGTCTGGTACTGCTAATCTGCAGTCCTTTGGCTTCTGCCAGGTTGATGACTCTCCATCCATTATCATTTGAAGTTGTATGTAGGCTTTCCATACCAGCCACTTTTTTTATTAGTTTGCTCTCTTCCTATTTTTGCATTGAAGTCTCCCAGCACAATCAGGATGTCCTGTTTGGGGGTTTTTTCTATGACATCTTCCAGATCATTATAAAAGTCTTCTTTAATATCATATTCTTTCTCTTCAGTAGGTGCATGTACATTAATCATCGTTATATTTTTCCATTTACCTTTTATTAGTAATTTACTAATCCTGTCATTAAAAGCTTTAAAGTTTAAAACGTTCCCCAATAACTCTTTTTTGATGACAAATCCTGTTCCTAATTCATGTTTATTTTGGGTGTTTCCTCCATATATTATAATCATTCTATTTTGCTCTAAAGTACCCTCTCCTGGCCACCTTATTTCTTGAATTGCTGTTATATCCATTTGATATTCAACCAGCTCCCGGGTTAGTTCTTCGGCGCTCCAGCTCGATATAGTGTCCGTACATTCCATGTTCCAAATCTCAAAAGTCCTTTAACGTTCCAAGGTCGTTGTCCAGATAAGTCAGTCCGATATCGAGGCTCATGTATTTGTTTCGTAACAAAGAAAGGTTTTTACAAAGGTGGGGATGTTAACCCCACGCTTCAACCCCCAACCTGGAGGACCAGGGTGTTTCTGTTTGTCTGTTCTCTACCCTTTGACCTGTCCAGCTTAGGAGGTCCTGCTGGTAGCTACGCTACCGCCGGCATAGCTCTCAGGGTCATTGAGAAACTCAAGCTCCCCCACCACGTTCTGTTGCTTTACATTGTCTGTATTGGAATGTGTATTTATCTTGTACTTTCCTTATTTCTAGTGTTTAAATCCCCGGCGATCAGGGAATTTTTGTTTTTAATTAACCTGCGCTTTAAGGTCGACCCACCCTAAATTGGGTACCAGAAAATATGTCACGAAATAAAGGCGTGATATTGATCACAATATCTGTCTAGTGCAGATTGGCCTGTACAAGCATGGGGGTTCAACAATAATCCAAATATACCTCAAGGCGTGGAAAGGATCCTTCACTTAAATTTACTCTATATAGGAATCTTGGTTTCTCAGGTTCCATTCTATTCCAATCCAGAAAACGAGTTTCTTCTGTTAATACGTATGAAATGTATCTTTTGATATTATGTGTGTTGCGATTACATGATTTTTTTAAAATCTCTATGTACTTCTGTCTGCAATTCACTTGCTTTCCATTCAAACTTTTCATTACTACACAAACACTGAGCACTGTCAGGAGCGATCAGTGGTAGAATGATCCCCCTCTTGTACCCAGCTTAAATCAACACATACGATTAGTGGGATTGGTAAGCTTTGTAAGCTTTGCAAGAACACGACCACATGTGACTGATTGGACGTCGCAGCTAGAGTCTGTGTCAGCACACAAACAATAAACAACCACTGATACAACTATGTTACAGTTGGGTGGTGGGATAGGGGTAAACCCTATCACAGGAGAAGTAAGTTGCTTCCTTCCTTCCGCTAGGCTACAGGACGCCCTTGAGAAAGTGGAGTACCCGTTTAGCCCCCCACCCCCCAATCAGGGTTACGTGAAATCAAGTTGCAGGTGGTGGGTGACGTTGAAGAGCAGCCGACAGATAGTTGTAGATTATGGTCTCCAATTTCACGACGGTAGGGAGATGATCGCCGGTCTCCCTGGTCTAGGTGTTACATGACTTTCTCTGTAATCCCGTAAACTCTCGTACGTAACGTGGCATTCGCGAGAATCGGTAGCGGTTCTCTCCGCGTCGGTAACTTACGAGGTATGTGAGCCGGTCGCTCAGAAAGCAATGGCAAACTACTGAGCGTAATCTTGCCAGAAATCAACAATCATCTGAAAGATGCTGATGTTGACAGCGATGTCCTGTAAAGGATATATGAAAATAAAAGGCAGATGATTGTTTGGAAACAATGGCTACGATCATCGACTACTATGGTCGCTGATGGGAAGGAAAGCTATGGCAAACTACCTCCTTCACAGATGCCAAGATAGCCATGTTTCATTTAATAGAGAATCAGAAACGGCGTAAATTGTGATACATATAAGCAAACACGCACGGTAGGGGTGGTCATGTGCACCGGGTGACTTCAGGCCGTCAGCAAGTGACTCGGTGCAAAAGATTATCATTTAAAATGGCAATGTGGAACGTTAGAACTATGAGTGGGAATTGCAAATTGGATAATATCAAACAATAAATGAGAAGACTGAAGATTAACATTGTAGGTATATGTGAGACCAGATGGAAAGATATGAGCATGATAACATATAAGGAATGCAGCATAATCAATTTTAGCGGAGAGAAAAAAAACAGCGAGGGTATCACTTATAATGCATATGGAGAGATCAAAATCTATCAAAGGATATTGGACTGTATTAGAGAGAATATTACTGGTAAAGTTAAATGGCAGACATTTTGATCTCAGGATCATTCAAGTTTACGCACCAACAACTGTCAGCAGTGGTGACAGCTTCGATTAATTTTATGATTTGTATAATGCCTTCAAGAAGTGCAAGTATTCAGAATTAAATATCGTAATGAGTGACTTGAATGCTACAGTTGGAAATCAACATGTCGGATACACAGTATGGACAAGGGGAACAGATTGAAAGAGGTTGCAGAATTGTATAGTGGGCAAAAGAGCATGATATGATTATTGGTACCACCTGGTATAAACAACATCCAAGAAGATTATGGACATGGTGGAGTCCTGACTATAAAATCAGAAATCATACTGATTACATCCTTATCAACAAAAAATTTCGAAATGCCTTAAAGTTAAAAAAGTATACCAAACGTTATATTGCTACGGCGACCACAGATTATTCATAAGCAATATACGAATAAAATTTAAGAAGGTCAAATACCCACCAAGAAGCATAACATTTGATCTTCGTACACTGAAGAGTGAGAAGATAAAAGATAATTTGAACGTAGAGGTAAACAATATATTTGATGCATTGTCAAATCTGGAAATTCTATTTCAAGATGCCAGTGACCAATGTGAAATTGATTATGTAGTTGTTTCGGGATTTGAAATTTAAATATTGAGCACAACCCACTACTGGCAACGCCGATCGCACTCTGGTATGAACCTAAGGCCTATCCACGTCAATATGGAAGCACTATACTCGAGTTTCGCCCTCATTTGAGCTCGTCAGTAGTGCATATCCCTGACCGGATCCGGAAACAGTCCCGGATCACGCGTGTGAAGCGGGTGTGTAACCACGCGGCACACACTGGACACACCAAATTATCCAATGTGAAATATTAAAGAAATCAGTCAGCCAAGTTGCAGAAACAACTATCACAAAATTGAAAATGATGGGAGTAAGAAATGGAAGGCTGAAGACATCTTAACACTAACTAATATAAGAATAAATAATAAAAATAACCATGAAAATATAAACATATTTACTGAAAAATTGTGCAGAGAGGCAAATTAAGCATGGCTTGGAGAAAAATTGCAGGGAAATTGAAAACCAACACAACACCCAGAATACCAAATTAATGCACAAAAGAATTCATAACATAACTTTTAAAACAAAATACACATATCAGCGGATTACCTAAAAAACAAAAGATGACAAAATCACGATAGAGAATAATCAGAATGCAAATGCATGGTGAGATTATGTAAAAGATCTTTATAACCATACAATAGAGGAAGAGTATGATATTCTGAGTAGCAATTTAAGACCATCGATTCTGAAGATGGAAGCTCAGAATGCTCTTCAATGTTTAATGCAAACTAAAATGTATTATCGTCTTCCTTGAACCTAACAGTGCAAATTGTGAAAGAAGATCTACTTCGTTGGCATGGCTTTAGTGGTTGGTGTAAATTGTATGTCTTGAAGAATGTGCTTTTCTTTATTGAACTAACTAGCTGACCCTGCCCGGCTTCGCCCAGGCCCTGGCGGGGATCTGTCTGTCTGTCTGTCTGTCTGTCTGTCTGAGCCGGCCCGGCTTCGCCCAGCTCCTAGTGGGGAGCATCTCATTTAATTTATATAAGTAGTCATATAAGCTCCCGTTCCCGTTCCCAACTATCTATCTGTCTGTCTGTCTATCTGTCTGTCTGTCTGACCCGGCCCGGCTTCGCCCAGCCCCTGGTGGAGAGCATCTCATTTAATTCATATAAGTAGTCATATAAGCTCCCGTTCCCGACTGTCTGTCTGTCTGTCTGTCTGTCTGTCTGTCTGTCTGACCCGGCCCAGCATCGCCCAGCCTCTGGTGGGGAGCATCTCATTTAATTCATATAAGTAGTCATATAAGCTCCCGTTCCCGACTGTCTGTCTGTCTGTCTGTCTGTCTCTCTGTCTGTCTGTCTGTCTGTCTGACCCGGCCCGGCTTCGCCCAGCCTCTGATGGGGAGCACCTCATTTAATTCATATAAGTAGCCATATAAGCTCCCGTTCCCGACTATCTGTCTGTCTTTCTATCTATCTGACCCGGCTAGGCTTCGCCCAGCCCCTGTCGGGGAGCGTCTCATTAAATTCATATAACAAAAAAAATTAACTTAAGAATGTCCTTCCACACACCATATGTTCTCTTTCACACCGCACACGCGGCCAACTAAAAACGTTAATTGTATACAAAAACAATGTCCTTTTAGTATTTTAACAGGCGTGCTGGGTGTATGGTATTTGTGTAGGGCTGTTTAACACGGCGTTTGTGTGTCGAATCGGTGTGCAATGCGTTTCAACAAATTACAAAATATACTTACATATTATGCATAAAGTATGAACAAAACCAAAATTAACTTAAGAATGTCCTTCCACACACCATCCATTATTTTTAATGAAAACTGTTTTTAATCACCTACATCCGGGAAGGCTAACCCGGTCAACAAATGCCCGCAGAAGTCGGATGTGTCGGCCTAACGGCGCAAGAACGCAGCTCTGCTGTAAACAGGCACAACGCAGTCACGTCCGAAAAAAAACCTCCGGATGAACGCAGAAGAAGAATCACCTACATGACTGTAGATAACTTCTTTGAATATAAAAAGATGGGTTAGAAAATTTTCACTATTTAAATAGATGCATTATTTTTATGAAAACTTTGAAAATGCCTTAAAGATTTTATTATTATTTATTATAACGCACATGCATGTAAATAACTGTAGAAAAAGAGTTTATATACCTTTGATAACAATGCAACAATCTATATATAAAATATATAGCAATGCTATTAAAAGTTATGCCCCTTGATATAACTTTTCTTGAGTTAAATCCCCTCGCTATATATAAATGATAATGTAAATTAAAATATTAAATTTTAGTAAGTAAATAGCTGTTTTTACACTAACAAACTATGACAGTTGACTGCACGGGAATGAAAAGAAAGCATGTAGAAAATTTCATCTCAATCTGATGGACCGTTCGCGAACGCATCAAATACATCCGGATACACATTGCCTTTTATAGATATAGATGATTATTTTAATATTCTTATTTTTGCGGACAATTCGTTGGTGTTGGAGACCTTTTAAACTTTACATATTCTCCCAGGTCGACCCAGACTAAAATGGTACCAGTAGATGTCTTTAAGAGTGAAGGCGACCGCAGTGATTCGATTACAACACCCACCGAGTGCCAATCGGTCTATACAAATATGTGTCTTGCACCACGGCCTGTTTACATCAACCACGCACGGGACAGAAAAGATCTGAGACAGTTGATGGAGTGAGATCACCCTCCCAAACAAATAGTAAAATAAAACATAGTTTGATTACTAAGAGGAGGAAAGCCACAGCCAACAAAGACATCGCAATAAGATTCGGAAACCTGTCGCCAATGTGTTGTGAAGCCATTTCATTTGAAATGAAGGTAAAACAATAATGTTTTAAATTTAAGTTTAGTCTGTGAGTCTTTTTCCCAAGAAGAATTGGTAAGTCAAATGTGTGTAAACTATGTGGTTAGTTCTTAAGAAATTAATTTAGTAGAAACTAAATAATATTATATTCAGGTACCATTGTTTATGGATAAACTGTACATTAGGACAACCCAGTGAGTTTCCTTTTCTTCTAGTAAACAACTTATTTAATGTGTAAGCATTAGACATAGTTGTACATCGTATTCTTAAGTAGTAAACTCAATCAGCAGTAATTTAGAAGTTGGTTAGTAACTTAAGATTTAAAAGCTAAGTAATACTTAATTCAGTAAAAAGAAACTAGATTACATGTACCGACATGTACCGGTAAGACAAATAAGTGTAATGTGAATTAGTCAAGTAGATTTTTTGACATGAGCACATGAACAAACAAGTAGTTTTTTTTTTTTTTTATCCCATGAAAACCCGAGAGGTAAATAGATTCCTAGAGGTATCATAATGTGTGTGAGGGTTAAAGCAACCACAGGGTGAGGCAAATGTATATTTGTGCCGCATACTAATGCTTAATCAACCGCAGTGCAAGAATGGTTATGATACATGATAATAAATGTGTATATCACATAAATCTATGAGAGCATGTGGGGATCCAAGTGTATTTTCATTATTGTTAAACATGAGGAAGCATCATTTGTGACTCTCATAATTAGGCCTAATTATCACATAAACCGATGTCATTCCTGAGAGCATGTCTGTAGAGATTAATGTGTGATTTCATTATTGTTAAACAGTTGTGGATGTATCACTTGTAAAAACACATCAGTGGGCTTACTGATGTCCAGGAAATATTATAATTTCTTATGAAGGATGAGATTTCATTGTAATGTCATTTTTGTTGAATTGGTGAATGTATTCTGTGTAAAGCACATACATATGCTTGATTGTCATCCATACAGATATGAATTTGTCTGATGAATGATTGAGATCTCATTGTGATGCCAATGGTGGTAAACATTTAAAGTTAGCATTGGGAAATCACATAAGCATAATTACTTATCTTACATGCAATTATGAGAATCATGTCTGAGAATGAGTGAATGAAGTTACATGCTAAGAAGGGTATAAGCTAACAATCAATCTCATGATAGAAGGCAACTTTGATGTATAATGTCCTATCTATCAGCAGAGAATATGTTCGGCAGAGCCCAAACACTAATTAATCATTTAGTACACTCCGACGCATGACAACACTTTGTATCATATATCACTTATGGTACCTTCATCTGGTTTTGAGCCTAAGCGCGACACAACCCATATTACACATCACGCGTACTACAACCATCTGGTTTTGTATCTTAAGCAATCATCCACAAAGGATCTTCACTCATGTTAAAACAGAAGGGCTAGTGTCCTGATGAATGTAATGATAATTGGATGGTGATTGTAATAATAATGATGAGGATGATTGTAATGCAAATGATGAGTGTAATGATAATGATGATGAATATAATGATACAATGATGATGATGATAATGATATAATTTAATGATTGTAATGATGACGATAATGAGAATGATAATAATAAATGGAGTACAAGCATATTATAGACACGGTAAAGAGGAGGGAATATACTCGCTTTAAAACTTTTGATTAGAAAATAATTCACCTGAATACTATACCTAAATGGATAACATGATGTACTTATACTGTTTATAATCAAATACTCATTAATGGGGAATTATTTTTAAAACCCTTAATATATGAGACCTTTTTCATTTATTGGAAGAAGCGGTAGAGAAGACAACTAGGGACAGAAGAGAATGGTCAACATAGTTGTCTATTCCAAATCAATCAAGGTATTACTTAACCGGGAGACCTGGGGACAGGCATAGGTGAAGATGAAACTGCACATCTACTAGTTAAATCTTGAACACCTGACAGTGGAAGATTGGAAGGAGAGCAAATAATTATGTTGGTGATAACTCATTGAGAACACCAAGGCTATCTTTCTCCTATGTTTATCTTTCTCTAGGAACAAGATTCATTTTATTGATTTCACTTATTGGGTACTTAGGAGAGTACAGCATGACATTGCTAATGGTATGATTAGATTATGTTGATTAGCTGAATTTTCAGATAGTGGCTTAGTACCACTAGATCCAGACCTGATAGTTTGAATACCTAATAGTTTGAACTTGATAGACCATAGTTTGAATGCAACACTTTTGAATGCAGGTCTTGGTGAAGGTAGCAGCTTGACTGAATCTAAATCCAGGCCTGACTTTTATTTTGTGAGTGAAGTATCTGGACAAAGTGATGCAGAACCGTATCCTAAACAGAACTCACCTGCAAGCAGTTTCCTAGCCCAGTAATAGACGTAACTTAGCTGGAGTGTAAGGAAACAACTACTATCCTAGTAGTTTAGTTTAGTTTAGTTTATGGATCAACATCACGGCACACGGGTGCAACCCATAAGTGCTCTGTTCTCCTCCTAACTCAAACCTGAGTCTGGAGAAACTCAGCTCAGTGCACGAACTCCGTAGCACCGCCGAGGATCCTGAAAAACTTTGGGTAGATTTTTAACTCGAAATTTTGCCCGGGCAGCGCCGTTAGGCTACTCTTTTTCGATTTCCAACTGCCAAGGGATTTTGTACGTGCGCAACAATACACACGGGCTTCCGATCTCACTACCTAGAGACCAGGGGAAATTACTGGAAGTCCCGGTGGATTTTTTAAATAAATCATGGTCCTCACCGGGGCCTGAACCCGGGACCTCCAGCACTCGAGGCAGACACCATACCTCGAGACCACGCAGCCCCCTAACTACTATCCTAATACCCAGGGAGATAATTATCACTCATTAGGAGAACTTAACACAAGCTCAAAGAATTAGTGGCATCCGGGATCCAGGCACCCTGAAGTACAACTAGGATAAGCAAGTTCAGATAGTCTCGCCCAAATGAAATGAAATTATGTCAGTAAAATGTATATGAAGGGATATGAAATTCTTGTACTTGTATGAACACCTATTGATGTATAATACTAATTGAAATTGATGTTGTTAATGTATTGAATGACCATAATCCATGTTTATGTTTTAATAAATTATGTAAGAGGTCATTTCCTCCTTTGAGTTTTTTCTTGTCGTGTCAGTAGTTCAATAAGACACACCCTAGATATTAATCAGTTAGCTAAAAGAAGAGAGGCAAGGAACCCCCAACTAGATAGTGTTGGCCTTTAAAAACGTTACATTGTTTCCTGGAGGAATTCCTTGGTTCTCCGAAATTCTATATATTACATCAAGCATTTGAACCAGTGCTAGCTTAATTGATTACAACTGGCAGGATCACATTGAGAAAGAGGAACTTAGCATCCTTTCTATCTTTGTGGTTTAGCCATCAATCTCATACATCCAACAATGATGATGATGAAGACAGTTTTCGTCGAGTGGTTTTGGTGTATATAGAAACTGGAGGCCGCAAAGATGTATCTTCTGCATAAAATGTTAGTATCTCATGGACGGTTGAGAAGACCAATACCCAAGTAATGGTAACTAAGTAAAAGTAAAAGACCCTGCTTGAAGGTGCATCCGGCACTCACTGGGTGTTGTGGTCAGTATCTTGCCAGCCGTCTTTACTTCCCAAGATATTCTTTGCTAATCTATTTTAGCTGGGTTGACCTGAGAGCCCAGGTCAATTTTTAGAAATCCGAATTCGCCTAGCTACGGATCGAACCCATGACCATAGTGTTGGTAGGCAAGCGTCTAGCCACTGCGCTACCGATGCTCCCTGTATCCAAATAATGCAGGAGGTTATTTCACAAAGACATTTGCCTGGTCACAGCAGAACAAGACAGTCGTTATTTTGTGGTCATATTATGGAAAGGGAGGGTCTGGGGAATGTTGTGACAACTGGAAAGAACGAGGGTGTTAGAGACTGGGGTCAGTAGAGGGAGAAAACGCTGGATGTGCTGGCAAAGTAACACCGAAGATGTCCAGCGGGCGAATGTATCAAGAAAACAGAGGACAGATGTTTGTGGGCGATCAAGGTCGCCTCCTGCGTCCCTCGGCATGATGATGACAACTGAGGTCATGGCAAACTTGTCTACAAATTATTAGCAAACTAACTGTCCAAGATAGTTTTTCAGTTTGTCGGAAAATAACGTTGTTTTTTTTTTATTTCAGCCCCTAAACGGTTACAAGGCAGTAGATGAATTGCAGTTGGACTTCGGAACCAACAAAAATATATCCTGGCCTACGACAGGGATCACCATTATCGCCGGTACTGTTCAACGCCAACACAGTGAGAATCACCAGTGAGCAGATCACTGGACCTGGTAGGACATTGTCATATGCCGATGATGTTTTAGTGTATCGTCAGGGTAAGGATAGAGAGCAGGTTGCTGTGGAACTACAAACCGAACTCAATCGCATAAGTACTTGGTGTGATGAAGCTGGGGCAATGGTCAACCCAACAAAGGCAACAGTGACTTGGTTCTCGTTGAATAATCATATTGTTAACACTCCAACACCAACTGTAAAGCTGTGTTTAGAGACGGCGGAAAGAACGCAGGCAATGAATTACCTGGGAATACGGTTTGATCGAAGCCTTGCTTATTATGAGCACATAGACCAGGTGATAACAAAGGCCAAGCGGGGTTTGGCTGCGATTCGGGTGATGGCGGCAGCAAACTTAGCAGCGCCATCTGTCTTCTGTACAAGGGGCTGGTCATGTCTGTTTGTGAGTATGCAATGGCAATCCTGACTCTCAGCCGTAAGCAGATAGAAAGGATGGAAAGGATACAGAATGAAGCTATGCGCATTATTCTTTGATGTACAAGAGATACTGCATGCAGGGCGATGCGCTACCTTCTTGATTTTCCAACCATTGAAAGACAGAATACACGTTTGCAAAGCACGCGCCTACCTCAGAGTTAACGCAAACACACAACATCCACTGGATAGTGAAATTATGAAAGTGAAGGGCAGCAGGTTAAAAAGAGGACTGTCGTGGATGGATCAAACCGAAGACATTCTTCACTTGAGGACTTAGAATCTGGCGAAGAGTGGGTACAAGTGGCAACAGATTTTCAGTTTGCATCCAACTAGGTAAAAAAATACAGACAAGAAAATCCGGCTGCTGTGGAGGCTGAAGTACAAGCGTTGATTTTCGAGAATTCGCTAGACGGTGACGCGGTCATCTACACAGATGGGTCGGTCGTCCGGCATGTGAGAAACTCATGGGCCTTTACGGCTAGGGCCGGAGGGAGAATTGTGAAGGAGGTGCTTTCACTGAGACCACAAGTAGCCTGACTATGAAAGTCATGGCAGTAAGTAAAACAATACCATGGCTCGAGACACAGATATTCACTAGGGCATGTGTCCTTAGCGACTCAATGAGCATGCTAAAGAGGATAGAGGTGGAGTGGATCCGAAGAGAATTGTTGCTTTCTCTGGAGAAGTCTCGGCTGGCAAAGATTAGTTTCATCTTCGTGCCAGGGCATGCGGGAGTACAAGGAAATGAGCGGGCTGACAAGCTCGCAGGTGAGGCTACGGTGAAGGGCGGACGCGCCATGCACCAGGCTGTCATTCTGAATGCTCTACGAGAAGTAAAACTTTTGCGTGAACCAAGTGAGGATTGTGAATCTACAACCATGGCCAGACTGCGAGCACAGCAAATTAAAAGAGGGGTGGCCAAATAAGAACACTACGCAGGAAGCCAAAGAAGATTGATAAACCAACACAGAACTGGTGTCGTTAGCCGCTACACGCTGCGGGATTTGCTGAGGAGGGGATCCGAGCACTTATGGACTAAATGGCTCGATGTGCAATGAGCATGATCTGTCGACTAACTAACTAACTAACTAACTAGCTAACTAACTAACTAGCTCACAAAATGAATTATTAAACGTCACGATGGCTTAGAATGAACAGTAATGACAGAAGTGGTTTCTAGAAGGAGAGGCAGGATTCCAAAAACATGATGGTGGACACAAGACAAAAGAAAACGTGGACATAAAGATTCACGATGCGCAGGAACTTGGTGAAACGCCGTGATGAGAGCAAAGTTCTGGAAAGGTCCAGAGTTTCAGGCAGGCCGTGATGATAGCAAAGTTCTGGAAAGTTCTTGGTACATGTTAATAAGAAGACGCGACGAGTAAAAAAAAAATAATATTCACATGATTTCATTTGAAGCAAGTGTTGGTAGAATTCCGGTTGGCCGAGTGGCTAGAATGTTGGGTTCTTCTTCAGGAGACCCGGCTGCGAATCCTCGGTAAGGTGTGGATTTTTTTCCTGTCGGAGGAGGTGTGCGTGTGTGAGTGTGTGTGTGTGTGTGTGTGTGTGTGTGTGCGCGCGCGCGCGTGCATGCGTGCGTGCGTGCGTGTGTGTGTGGAGTGGGGGGGTGGGGAGATAACTCTAACTATCACAGCGACTACACTAGCCAGGCGGACTTAATTCCCGAGGCTCAAAACCATCCTTGTCGTACACCACAAGGCACTATAGACAGTAGATGACAGTTAGTAGAATTTGAGAAACGTTTAGATGTATCATCAGCCACATGAATGGCAAGCAATTGAGGGTTATAATGCGCGGCATTAAACATACAGTGTTGTTTATTTAGGGGATCCTATGTATGAAAGAGTGTTTATTAACCACAGTATGTTTATCTAAGGGGATGTTTGTTTGTTTTCACTGACCGTGGCACCCAGATTGGCCCAGCCTAAAACTGGTAGATGGAAATTTTGTTTACGGGTGGGAAGAGTAAAGGCGGCTGTCATTATGAGGATCGACTGTCTAACAATATCGGCCTATCATCATATACCTAACACGCCCCATCATTTACCTAACAGGCCCCATCACAAATGATGACGAAATGAATGCAAGAATCTCCCAGGCGAGCGCGGCCTTTGGCAGACTGTACAAATATGTGTGGGAATAAAATGGAATAAGCTTGCAAACAAAGCCGAAAGTCTACAAAGAAGTTGTATTATCCACACTGCTATATGCTTGTGAAACCTGGACTGTTTCCCAGCGACACGCCAGGAAATTAAACCACTTCCACACAGTCTGCCTTAGGAAGCTATTGAAGAATTAAATGGCAAGACAAGATCCCAGAAACTGAAGTCTTAGAAAGAGCGTCCATGCCCAGTATCCACACACTACTAATGAAGAATCAGATTCGCTGGGCTGGTTACTTGACTCGCGTGCCAGATCGCAGGCTCCCTAAACGAATATGTTACCGTGAGCTGCGCTGTGGTAAACGCTCACAGGGCGGCCAGAGAAAACGCTTTACATACACTCTGAAGATCTCGCTAAAAGCTTTTGGAATTCATCACGATACTTGAGAGACCGCTGTCAAAGACCGAAATTCGTGGCGTACATCATTATGCAAGGGTGTAGACACTTGTAAATTGAATAGGACTGCAAGAGCAATTAAAAAGGCTTGATAAATAAACCCACTTCAGGAGATCCTCCTCATGGAACGTCAAGCATTCTTTTTCCACATTGTCAAAGAACGTTTTGAGCCAAAATAGGCGTTACTGGCCACTTCAGAACTCACGGCTCCAAACTTTGAAATTAATGGTCATCATCATTCTTGATGAAGTGCCACATAGAATCTGTACATTTATATGGATGTGAAGCGTGGACAATGAGCAGATAAGCTGAAAAACATCTGATGGCCGTGGAAATGTGGTTTCTGAGGAAAATGCAAAGAATACCATGTGTCACATAAAAACTTGATAGTTTCGATCGATGACAGAAAGTCGCGACAACTGTCTGCACACAGTCGGCATTTCTTTAATCTGTAGTTGCTCGAGAAGGGACAATAGCGCCATCCATCTGCAAGGCGGTAGTCAGCCTTTGAAGTGATAGACGGAATGTCTGGGCAGACGTCGGATGGATCTTGTGATGTGGGAAATTATTCTCTGGTTCACAGGCGGGCAAGACTTTTTGTTGTACTGGAACCAGATTCCCAGATGAAAGCAAAATGGACGGCGGGTTGATTCCACCCAGTCTAAAACAGAGGGAGAAAACCAGATTCTGGACTGTCTAACGTCTAGACTTTTGGGTGACGTCACTAAGCCCCGAATTAAAATCAGTTGAGGTAAAGAAATTTGGGTTAGTCGACCAAATGTTATGAAGTGCTAAGGATCGGCGCAGTATTCCTAGTTGTGTTTATAGAGAGAGACTATATTGTCAATTTGTTGAGATATATCGGCGGACATCGATCCAGTCTGTGATTTTATAGTCTCCATCTACAACAGGAATAGCCATATGGTATTCTATTAAACATATCTAACTTAGATTATTATTAGGAATAGAGTACAGTATAAGTGCGGTGATAGAAAGTATTATAGGAGCGTCGGCACTAGTAGCCTATTGTGTAGCTTATACTAGCTTGTGTGATATATCATTTAACTCAGGGAGTTAAGGACAATGTAGTGCAGTGGTTCTCAACCTTTTTTGGCCCATTCCCCCCTTCACCATATTTTCAGAACGTCATTCCCCCCCCCCCCCTTTTCCAACTTTCCAAAATTGTCAGCCTCAAAAGGTGCATTAAAAAAAACATGCCAATAATAGTGACAATACTTATTTTCTTCCATAGTTGTACATAACCTTCACATGTAAAGATACATTTTATAGTGTAGTTTTCTACAGTTAATAGCAAATGAATATGCTGATGGATATTAAAACTTAAATAGAAGCATTTTTACATTCGCAATATTTTATTTAAACAGCACATTAATCATACTACAATAAACAAACAGTTAAAATGTCAACTTAATATACGACACCAGGATGCCAGAAAATTGTGCTTCATCAAACAAAACGCTCATTACAATACCTGGATATTGTAGATTCGTAATTTAAATGAAAATTGTAATCAATGAGAACACTGTGATTGTTTTTCCCGCAGCAATTCTGAAATACGCGGAGGAGTGCTTGAAAGGGCACAACGGAGATCGTTTTCAACATCTAATCTGTTGCGTCGAGGGGTTAGCAGCTTTCTCCGCTAACCCCGAATACTCTCGTCGCGTCACGTGACGAGAATTAGCAGTGGTTCGAATCGCAAAAGTGACTTATGAGAGTATGAAGCCGGTCGCTCAGAAAGTCGTGGCGTGCTCATGAGCGTAATCTAGCCTAGGAATCAACATACAGCTGAAAGATGCTGGTGTTGACCGCAATATCCTGAAACAGGATGGAAACGCGGGGAAAAAAAAATATCTGTTGCGTCGTTTCGTTTTAATTTCTAGCAGAGCTGAAAAGCCTGACTCACAAAGATATGTTAACGCAAATGGAAGCAAAGCACGGATTGCTTTTTCTGCCACTTTTGGGTATGAACCGCACATTAAAGGCCAAACTTCCGTGATTGGTTTCTCACTGAAAACATCCCTTGCCCCCGAATCATTTTTCAGCTTCAGAAATTCATCTTGACAATCATCAGACAGACCAGATTCAGAAAATTTAGAACGCTTTACTCCTGATGAAACAACTGACCCACAGGGAATACATGAACTTCTATTTGCAGATGATCAGTGCCTGTTTTACAGCGGCGAGGGCAGACTACAAAATCATATTACTAATCTGAGTTCAACCTGCAGCAGGATACAATATGAGTATAAACACAGCCAAAACCGAAGTAATGCAAGTTAGCAGATCGCCAGGCCCACTAAGTATACAGATAAATAACACACCTCTGAAACAAGTTAAAGAATTCAAATACCTTGAAAGTATGATCACAGAAGATGGCAGATTAGACAGAGAAATTGAAATCAGATGTCAAAAAGCTAGTGCACTTACATATCAACTGTCACCCTTACTGAAACATCCAAACATACCCATGTCCGCAAAACGACAGATAATAAACAGCATATTCACACCAACCCTATGCTACCAATCTCAAACCTGGACTTTATCCAAATTACACCTTCGCAAAATCAACACCTGCGAAATGAGATGCCTGAGGAGAGCTGCCAACTTAACAATCCGAGACCGAGTAAGAAATGTTACTATCAGACAGACTGTGGGATCAACACCTTGTGCCACATTTATTGAAAGACAGAAGATCAAGTGGTTTGGCCATGTTGTTAGAATGCAACATCAGCAACTACCATCACTGGCCTTACATCAAAGATCATCTGCGACGAGACCACGAGGACGTCCAAGAAGAAAATGGATTGACGACATCAGAGACATTGTACAACAACACGGAATGACACTATCCAGTGCCGTCCACCGGGCGCTGGAACGCAAATTATTCCTCCCCACGACGCTTGACGGCAGAAGTGGAAGATGATGATGAATCATCAGAAACTTTTTCAACTGATAATTTGAAGTGGGTTTCGCACCAAATCCAGCTCATCATCACTAAGTTCAGGAAAATATCGCTCAAATTCATTTTCTAGCGCTGTCAAATGCTGCACAATTTCATTTTTTGCAAATTGTGGAAGTACTTGGTCTTTACCATCAACTACGAGAACGGATGACAGCTTCTCAAACATTGCAACATTTGTCATATTGACCTTCTTTTCCAGTTTTCCAGCTTGCTCATAAAAGCTCTCAAGGCATCCACAAATTGTATGAGTTTTGTATTCCTTCCTTGCATCTGAAGATTGAGTTTATTCAACTGCTCAAAAATATCAACTAAATAGGCAAGGCGCATGATCCATTCCTCATCATCCAGCCAGGCGAAAAAGTCCATTTTACCCTGAACTTCAAAAAATAATTTGAGCTCGTCTCTCAGCTCATTACTCGCGCAGGTTACATTTCCTCTTGACAGCCATCGAACATTTGTGTGGAAAAGAAGCAAATGGTGGCCTGCATCCATGTCAACGCATAACTGCTTAAAAAGCCGTGAGTTGAGAGCTCCTCCTTTGATAAAATTCACTATCTGAACGGTTTGATCCAAAACCTTCCCCAAAGGAGCTGGAAGTGTTTTGGAGGCCAGTGCTTGACGATGGATCATGCAATGAATGCCTTTCACTTTTGGGGCACATTTCTTCACACTAACTTGAAATCCTGATTTGGTCCCTAACATAGCTGGTGCTCCATCTGTACAGCACCCACACATATTATCCCATAAAAAATTTTCTGATTCAAGGAATGATGAAACCTTTTCCAAAATATCAGAGGCCATGGTAGTTGTTTCAAGAGGAGAACAAAAAAGAAGTTCTTCTTTAAATGATCCTGAATGCACATACCTTGCAAACACTATCAACTGAGAACACGATGCCACATCAGTCGATTCATCCATCAATTTCAATTGAATACAGCCCAAATGCTGCAGACTTGATCTCTTGCACAACTTGATCCTTGACGTCATTAGCCATGTCGTTGATCCTCCTTTGAACAGTGTCGTTTGATAGTGAAACCGCTGCAAGTTTTTTCTCTGATTCATTTCCCAACACAATTTCCACCATCTTGAGACAACAAGGTTTGATCAAAGATTCCCCGATTGTATGTGGTTTTTTCTGCTTCGCTATCTCCAGTGCTACGACATAGGAAGCTTCAGTAACCTTTTGGTTTGTTTCTTGGAATATCCCTGTTAAATCACGTCTCATCCTTTTGACAGCATTCCCAAGACGTTCAAAATAGGTTTTGTCCTTGTCCTTGTATTGAGGATGAACATTCTTCTTCTTCTTCGTTCATCCGGAGTTTTTTTTCGGACGTGATTGCGTTGTGCCTGTTTACAGCAGAGCTGCGTTCTTGCGCCGTTAGGCCGACACATCCGACTTCTGCGGGCATTTGTTGACCGGGTTAACCTTCCCGGGGATGAACATTCAACAAATGATTCCTCAACTGTGTCGGTTTCACAGAATCATTTGACAAACTTTTACTACAAATAACACACTGAGGTCGTTCTTCTCCGTTGATGACGATATTTGTCAATCCATAATTCAAATAAGACAGGTCATACTTTCGTTTCTTGACACTCATCATGGGATTCAGATTCTATAAATATAAAACGATAAAGTCAAGATCAACACACATAAACACCCACAGACGTGTATACACACCCACACGCACATATATACGTACACACACACACACACACACACACACACACACACACAATAATATTGCATATCCTATTTACAGTACATCGTTGTCAACACCAGCATTTTACTGCTGTTGTTGATGTCTGGGCAAGTTTTACGTTCAGTAGTTTGTCATTGATTTCTGAACGACCGGCTCCAATACCAACATGCTAAAACCCCAGCACGATGTGGTCAGCTGTTAAATCGGTCACCGCTGGCAAGCCTTTAGGCCACGGAGACGGTGGTGTATATATATATATATATATATATATATATATATATATATATATATATATATATATATATATATACTCATACAAACACACGCACACTCATATATATATATATATATATATATATATATATATATATATATATATATATATATATATATATATATATATATATATATATATGCCAGTCTCCCTGATGAAGGTGTTAAGGACGCTGTTCGTAATCCCGTATACCCAGGTATGAAACACAGCTGCGCGAGATTCGCCAGCGGATCGCGTTGCATCAGTTTCTTATGGAAAAGTATCTGAGCCGGACGTTCAGAAATCGGTAATCGGTTTCTGTTTTAATGCGATCTTGAAATAATCAGATGAGTACTCTAAACCTCATTAAAACGGAGATGCAATAACAAAAAAACGTAACTTACCGCAAATAAAATCGCTGGTAAAATACGGCAACCTAAATCATAGAGGCTAGGTAGAAGGAAAAGAACCGTATATTATGGAGGGAAAACAATATGAAGTAATTGGTTCTTGTATTAACGCGATCTTGAAATAATTGGGGGATTTAACGTCACAAGTACGCTTAATATCCCGATCATATTTTGTGTGGTCCTGAAGCCAATTTGACAATGTCTTCATTCCCCCCCTGGAAACCCTCAAATTCCCCCCTGGGGGGGAATTCCCCACCGGTTGAGAACCACTGATGTAGTGGGATAATATTGAGAGAGATTGAGGAGGGATGAAGGGAATGTGAAATGGTAGGATCTTCCAGTAGGGCAACTGCGGGGTTTCTACCCGTTTCCTTTAATCTTTCCTTGTCTTACCATGACTCAGATCAATATGATGAGCTATTTGGCCGTATGACAGAGTTCGGTTCTCTGTTATAGAATTGAGTGCTGCTATCGGCCTACACTCACCTAATTAAGGTCAGAATTGAGTTGCTCTCACCAGGGTGTTCTCTATTCAACAGGTTCCACTCGATGGTTCTATGATATGTTCCACCAGTTACCACCAGCTAGAAGAAAGTAATGGCTCGTGTATTGTGGGTAGAGTTTACTGAGAGGCTTTTGCACTGGGCCCATAACCCAGAGGGTCTGAAGGAACCTGGCCTCTGCTGAGCAGGAAACGATGATGTTATAATTAAGTTTCCAAAGTGATAGTACATCACAGTAAATTAAAGATATTGACAATAACTCCAGTACCAGGAACACTATTCCATACATAACTACCTGGAACATTAACATTATGTGTTAATATGGGGAACATTTTATAACAAGTGACATACTAACTTTTAGTTTTTCTCAGGTGACATTAACGATATTTGTAAGATTCTCTGATCAACGTACATTTAATGAACAGAGTAGATTCACAGTGTGTGATAGAGTGCAGACTAATATTGGACAGTGTCTATCATTGATGACCAAGCATCCTGATTGTTCGAGAGATGTCGGAGAAAGTCGTCACGTGGCCGGAGAAACATCCTTTGGGTGAGGTTTTCTGTCCGGAATATATGGTGCTGTTGTGTGCTCAGCACAGTGATGCAACTAATTTGGTCCTGATTAACTGGTCTGATTCTACATACACATTAGAGTAGACGACACACATTCTACACATTACACACACACACACTTCTCACTTACATACTCTTTGCTTTAATAAATTATTTTGTATTTATTTGTTGAAGCTAGAGTTGTTGAGTATGTTGTGTTGGGGAAGAATGAGAGGGGGCATGATCCAGGGGTGAGTGAGAGTAAGAAAGAGGTGTCTATAGACTGAAGGAGTGTTGTGGACGGATTCTGGTGGATTCTCCAGAGTAATGATATTGGGTTAAATAAAATGTGGGTGTTGATTCCCCTCTCTCCAGGGACGACACTAAAGTAATAAAGTAAAGTATTACTACGACACCATGAACAGACAAAGAAACCAATGAACAATTCCTACGAGAAACAAATGAAGATCCTAAATTGATTAGAGACATTAGACGTAGACAGTCAAATTTTTTTGGGCATTTTATGAGAAAAAGTGGATTGAAGAACTTGGTGACAACTGGCAAGATCGAAGGGAAGAGACCAAGGGGAAGACCAAGAAGTAAATACCAGGATGGGTTGGCCACGTGGCATGGTCGAGACAGAAACACGGAGCTGATCCACGACTCTGGTGATAGAGTGAGATGGCAAACATGACCACCCACGCTTATCGGCATGGCACATGATGGATGGAAAAACCAACACGACCCATAGTGTGAAAAAGAGTTCTCTTTTATTTGTTGGCTTGTACGGTCGTCTAAGATATCCATATTCTGATTGAATAACTATGCAGTTTGTTCTTTCTTACGTGGTACAACTTAGAATAACAAAGAGTGTATATAGTATAAAGAGTTTTTTATGAACTGACAGGAACTCAAAGAGGCGGTGAAAGAGTCGCGGTACAGGCTGAGGCTCAAAAAAGAGGCAAGGGGGCTGTGGATAGAAAAGTTGCTCGAACCACTATTCTCCATCACCGCGACAATTGTACGTAGAACACATGCGTCAATACTCCAGGTCGTCTGCTGATAATACTATTTTAGATTGTGTCAAATTGCTGCCACCGTAAAGTAAATATACTGATAACACTATTTTAGATTGTGTCACATTGCTGCCATCGTAAAGTAAACACACTGGCATCATCATCATCAGAACTGTAAAATTATTATAGACTGTGTACTTCGAGTTGTTCTTTGTGTTTTGTCATAAGCCTTCATTGCTTGGCTACATTACTGATTCTGCAGCAGTTCTGGGCATAACATGAAAAGCTGGTAACATGGCGTTGTTACTGCGAGCAGCGGTAGCGTTGTGGACTGACGCTCGCCTGCCGCTCGGTGGTCATAGGTTCTATCCACATAGAGGTGGACCAGCATTTTTGTTTTCAAAACAGACCTCAGTCCCCCAGTCTACGCAACCTAAAATGAGAACCAGGAAATGTCTACATCATCCATTGAATGGTTTAAACACATATAGGCCAAGCTACATATGCCCAAATCATCTGAAGCGATCTTTTACTTTCTTTACTAACCATTCCTCTTTCAAAGGTCGTGGGTTAGATTCCGAGCTATGTCGATGGTTCACGAGTGCAGTTTTCTAAGAAACTTCTGAGGGTTGTCACTGGAGCTATGAAGTTCGTGCTTTGCAAAAAGCAGGCCGCCCCGCGGAGGGAGACCGAGCCATATGGGGGAAGCTATGTCGATCATCTCGCCCCTTAAAACTTGTTTTATTCCCTACTGCACATAACCCGAACCATTAGCTTCATGGTTTTACCGCACTCAAGCTGAAGTAATCTGTTAATAAGAGCATAAACTTGAATAACGATTATTTCCTTCTATCACAATTGTATTCAGTCCAGGCTTTCGCCGACTAATCTCAGCGTACGTTCCTTGGATCGATATGGAATTATCCTTAAAGAAATCCGAAAAGAATAGTTCGCGATATGTTTAGCCTGAACAGAAACATTTAATCTAAGTGCGTGTGAATATTCATAACCAACATCAAGTGGGTGAACATTCAATCTAAGTGGAAACTTTAGGAGAGTGATTCCCCTTGATTATTGAGCTTCACTGTTGGCAGTCTCAAGAACAAAATTGAATCTGCTTTGAAACATAATATGTTAGATGTCTGTATAGTTAATACTATTCTTCTTACAATACACGCTGTGAAGCTTTGGTGATCATATCTGTCCAAAGCCTTCTGTCTTGAGTACTGCCAATCATTTTTATACAGTCAAACCTCGGTTTTCGTCGATAATCCGTCCGAAAACATTCGACGAAACCCGAAACCGACGAAATCCGAGGTAATTATTTCCAAATGAATCAATGTAAATCTAATTAATTCGTTCTAGACCAGTGGTTCTCAACCTTTTTTGGCCCATGCCCCCCCCCCCTTATACCATATGTTTAGAACTTCATTCCCCCCCTCCCCCCCCCCCACCCCCCCCCCCCACCCCCTCGCCTTTCGAATTCCCTCCCTATAAATTCCCCCCCCCCACCCTTACACAGTATACATAAAAATGGAAGCTAAATTTAATAACACATACTAGAACAAGTCTAGACATCTACATAAAACGTGATTTGCGGGTCTAGTTACGTTATAAAACAAATTTCATTAGGGCGAGAAGTACAGAACAGTACAATTTAGAGGGAAAAACTATATCAAGTAACTGGTTCTTATATTAGTGTGATTTTGAAATAGTCTTAATTCCCCCTTGGAAACCCTAAAATTCCCCTGGGGGGGGGGGGGAAGAGAGATTCCCCCGGTTGAGAACCACTGTTCTAGACAATACAAAATACATACTAAAAACAAAATACATACTAAATACACATTTTATAGAGAATAAATATAGTGCTTAATAGCTATTTTTGGTACCAGACGTGTCTGAACTCGCACCTTCGCCATGCCTAGTACCACAATGTATGGCAGTGCGGTTCTTGAATTTTTCAAACCATAATCTGCTGGCCTTTAAATCACTAAGTAAACTAGCATTCGCCCCAGTCATTTTCTTAATGACATCGGCATATAACAGACTGACCTTTTCACATATGATTGCCTCTGAAACTGAATCGCCATCTAACTGCTTTTGATTTATCCCAGTTAATAATGACTGTTCAACATCTTCAATTGTTTGCGATCTCTGTTTCTTTAGCACATTCATGTCTTTCGCTACATTAGCCTCTTTTATTGCTCCCCTTTTCGCCACAATGAAACTTATCGTGGATGGCGACTTCTCGGACATACAGCCGATTTCAACAATCTTAATGCCGCTCTCATATTTTATTATTAGCAAGTGACGCTCACAGAACGAAATGCACCGCAAAACTGAGCAGAAGAAGGTGTGGGTCCCTTTGTTTACGCAAAATTAACAGCCAGGTCATTAGGGCACATCGAAGAAACCCGAGGCAATCGACGAAAACCGAGACAATTTTTTCTCGAAAAAAAATCGACGAAAAACCGAAGGCCACGAAAACTGAGGCTTTACTGTACTAATATTCCTCCAAATCATGGTATCAAGCCGCCCAGTATCTTTTCTCTTGGTCTCCCCCTGTCTCAGCTCGCCTCCACTTTTTCGGTTGTGACGACATACTTCCGCTTTCTCCTTCTCGTGACATGCCCACAGAATAGGGACTTCGGATGCAAGTAACTAGTTCTCTTTGTGAGTTACCCTCTTTCAGTATTTCTTCATTTCTCTTAATCGTATACGATAACAAGTAGATCATGTTAATGTTGCATACCCCGTGACAACTGGTTTGATTTATCTTCCATAGAGGATGAAGTTATCTATGTAAGATGTACCTAATGGCAGACATTCAACTCAGCGTTAAGTATCAATAGATAATCCTGAACCGTCTTCGCCTCTGGAGAGTTAATCGCTAATTTCTAGTCTGAGAATCGCTACATCATCGGTAAAAGCGTTTTATTTTCCTCCAAATAATATAATACACAAAATAGCATGGTATTCATCTAACCACAAAACTGAAAATCACATTGTCTATATATGTATCAACAAGAAATTATATAATCTCAGCAATAATTAAGAGTTTTTAGAAGAGCAGTAAAATAAACTGAACAAGAAATACATAATCTTATATATAAAAGGCGATCTCCGTCTGTCTGTCTGTCTGTCTGTATGTCCATATGTCCTTTATGCACTCGCGAACGGCCCATCCGATTGAGATGAAATTTTCTACACGTCTTCCATTCATTTCAGCGCAGCCCACTGTCATATTTTTTAGTGTGAAATCGGCTGCTTACCCAATATTATTTCATTTTTCATTATAATTTCATATATCTCAGGGGACTTAACTCTGTAAAAGTTATTTCAAGGGGCATAACTTTTCTAGTATAACTTATAGTCATATTGTGGCATCGTTTTCAAAGATTTATAAACTCTTTGTCCATAGTTATATACCGGCATATGAGTTATAATAAATAATGATACAATCTGTAAGGCATTTTCAAAGTTTTCATAAAAATAATGCATAATGCATAACATTGTAACTCATCTTTTTTTGCTTAAAGAATAAATAAATAATAGTTACCTTATCTCTATCAAGTTTGAAGATTGTATATTTCTTTACACTGTCGCCAACTCTAAGAAGACATGGAACAACTTCAGCCATTATTAAATCTACAGGCATATGCGTTATATTCCTCCTCCTCCTCCTCTCCCCTCCTCCACCTCCTACCCTCTTCCTCTTCTCCTCCCCCTCCTCCCTCTCCCTCCTCCATCCTCCTCTTCTCTCTTTCTCCTCCTCCTCCTCCTCCTCCCTCTTCCTCCTCCCAGCTCCTACTCCTCCTTTTTCTTCTTCTTCTGCTGCTGCTGCCGCTGCTCCATTTACCCAAGTTAATTGTTGGGGAAGATGTAAAGATCTTTCAAGTGCTCTTTCTAATGCTTTTTGTAAGTTGGTCTTCGTTTATCTAAGGTTGTTCTAACTGCAACCAATAAATGATTAGACAGACAGACAGACAGACAGACAGACAGACAGACAGACAGACAGACAGACAGACAGACAGACAGACAGACAGACAGACAGACAGACAGACAGTCGGGAACGGGAACTTATATGACTACTCATATGAATTAAATGAGATGCTCCCCATCAGGGGCTGGGCGAAGCCGGGCCGGATCAGACAGATAGACAGACAGATAGACAGACAGACAGACAGATAGATAGTCGGGAACGGGAACGTGAGCTTATATGACTACTTATATGAATTAAATGAGATGCTCCACACCAGGAGCTGGGCGATGCCGGGCCGGGTCAGACAAACAGACAGACAGACAGACAGACAGACAGACAGACAGACAGACAGTCGGTAACGGGAACGGGAACTTATATGACTACTTATATGAATTAAATGAGATGCTCCCCACCAAGGACTGGGCGAAGCCGGGCCGGGTCAGACAGACAGACAGACAGACAGACAGACAGACAGACAGACAGACAGACAGACAGTCGGTAACGGGAACGGGAACTTATATGACTACTTATATGAATTAAATGAGATGCTCCCCACCAAGGACTGGGCGAAGCCGGGCCGGGTCAGCTAGTATCCCATAAAAACAAGAAGCAATACAATTTAAAATACCTCAGAAGTCAAGATACTAAGGAAAAATGTATGGTCACATTCTCAAATAAATGCCAAGCTCTACAACAGGCATTAGATGAAATGTGCACGGAAGAGTGCTGCCAGCAGACTAAAAACATCTTGAGCGAATCATATTTAGATGTATTTGGCAAAAAGTAAAGAGACCATTGTGCATGATAACGCCGGAAACCATTAGAAAGATAACAGAAAGAAGGAGCACGAAAGCAGATTAAAACAATAGGAAGAACAGAGCTACGCAATCCAGAGCCAGGGAAAATACACAGAAGCTAATAAAGAAGTTCAGAAGCCGATGAAGGTAAATAAAAGGCAATACATAGAAAACCTAGCAAGAGAGGGAGAAGAATCAGCATCGAGAGGAAAGCTCAGAGATCTTTACAGTACTACATGAAAGATAACAGGGAAATATAATCAACTAAATGGGCTGATCAAAAATATAAATGGGAAAGTTCTTACTAACATTAAGGGTCAATCAAATAGATGGACTTAATACTTCGATCACCGCCTGAATAGAACAGTCCCAGAAGACCCTCCAGATATCCTCCAGCCTGTAGACGAGTAGCTGGATATCAACTACGAGAAACTATCCAACGACGAGATTAACGAAGGCATAAAACTACTGAGGGTGGGCAAAGCTGCTGGTCCATTTGGCATTACATGGGAGGTCGTTAAAATTAATGTAAACACCTCCGCTTAATTAGTGCACAAATTGTTTTGCAAATTGTGGGAAATTAAAGAAATGCCAGCAGACCAGAGAGAAGGATATCTGATGAAGCTGTCGGAGAAAGGTGGCCCACGATAATGTGAAAGTTATAGAGGAATAATGTTGCTGTTAATTTCTGTGAAAATCTTAAGCGCGATCATTTTGGAGAGGCTACGAGATGCTATTAACAAAAATAAACTTCTTTCTTTTTTTATGATTTAATGCGTGGTAAATAGTGATTGTCTTAGTACATTCTACTAATATTTGAACTTTCGAAGATTTTATTGTTAATCAATGAACATAGTCGACATCAGTGACAAAAAAAAAACAATCTAATGAATAAACGTTTAGAAAACAAAAATAACGGGCCCTTTTCTATGCTTTAGGTGTATCGGGCCGATCTCCTTGGCATAGTGGTTTAACGTCTTTCTCCGTAATCCCGTGTATTCTCGTGAGTAACGTAACCTGTGCGAGAATAGGTAGCGGGTCTCGCCGAGTTGGTAACTTACAGGGTATGTGAGCCGGTCGCTCAGAAAGCAATGGCAAACTACTGAGCGTAATCTTGTCTAGTACATCAACAGCAGCTGAAAAATGTTGATGTTGACTGCAACGTCCTGTAAGGGATATGCCAAGAAAAGGTGTATCGGATATATTATACTAGCCATATAGTTTTTATAGACCAATCGGCGCGCAATGGCTGATGGGTCAAAAATACGCCGGCCGACGTTCATTCACAGAACATTTCCTTTGACCCATTTTAGGTTGGTCGACATGCAAGTCCACGCCAAGTTTTATTTTATTTTTTTATCCCCGCTTCAGATGGGGTTTGAAAATATATTCACCAGGCAAAGTGTGCAAAACCAAGTGTGCTAACCATAGGACCACCACGTCCTCCAACAAATGAATTATCGCAACATAAATCAATAACTGATCAGGAGGAAACATTGATGAAATGATAGTGTATCACTTTATAACAGCTGTGCCGATCAGCTTGGCATTTTAATCTTTTAACGACACCGCTAAGAGGCTTTATGCTGGTCCTGATCTGTCTTAGTAATTTTAGTGGCTACATTTGACGAATAGAAAAATCAATTTTCTTGTTTGCTTCCGTCAGTTGACAGTTGCATCCATGAAGGCGAATATAATATGTGTAACGACCTTATTATATGTTGTCATTTTATTTTTAGTATACGTATCTGTCTTTGTATGTATGCATGTATCTGTGTATGTATGTATGTATGTTTGTTTGTCTGTGTATGTGTGTCTGTGTGTATGTCCGTGTGTATGTCTGTGTGTGTATGTATGTAGGTAGGTAGGGTACTTCGTGGGGCATATCTAATGTTAGAAAATGCATGATTTAACATTCCATAGATCAGTGCAATGTCGAAAAATATATACTGAAAGCATCTTAAAGTATTATTGTTATTAAAGTGTTATTTGTTAATAGTTCATACATAAATATATTCAATTTTCTTTTATTTGTTAACAGTTGATATTGTTGAGGAAGACGACGAGGAAAACGACAAGGAAGGCGACTAAGACGAGGACGAAAACTACAAGGAAGAAGTCGACGAGGAAGAAGAGAACGAAGAAGAAGATGAGAATGAAGAAGAAGAAGAAGAAGAAGAAGAAGAAGAAGAAGAAGAAGAAGAAGAAGAAGAAGAAGAAGAAGAAGAAGAAGAAGAAGAAGAAGAAGAAGAAGAAGACGAGGAAGAAGAAGAAGCAGGCGAGGAAGAAGAAGAAACGAGGAAGAAGAATAAGCCGATGACGACGAAGCAGGAGGACGAGCAGGGGGTGGTTTATACGATACACTGTCACTTCGGTTAGGTGGTATATCTTAGAATCGCCACAGAATTTCCATTCAGGGCACAAAAGAATTACAAAAATAGCAGGATTATGTGTTCGTTCGCCCACCACAAGAGATGAATACCGCTCCTTGTTTCATCCGTCAATGTTGTTTGTCTGTGGTCGTTCGCTTTGAATTCAAGCGTAGTCCATACACGTGCTATTACTTCTGGTGCACTAGATTTATTTTTCAGTGACTTACGTCCCCTTGTCAATGACGTGTAGTCATGAGGTCACTTTGGTAGTTTATGGGTCCAGATATGATTTTAAGTCCGATGCAGGCCCGACAATATGTCGGACTGTGAGGGCATGGATTTTTCTCTGCAGATGAAGTTCTTGAACATCGGACCTTTCTAATATGTCTCTGCTGTTCAGCCGCCGTGTTTGTAGATGCCCATCAAGTCACCGCGCCTGCCCGGATCGATGCACGCCAAGTGATCGAATCTTGTACGACGGCCTCCCGTGTGTCCGAGTTTATGCTATGTCGAACTACGTCAGAACACTGAATTCCTATTCGTATTCATTCCTCCGATGCAGCAGCCATCCCAAAGTATTTCTGCTCAACGGTTCCCATGTGGAGTTGGTTAAATCTCTCTTGAATTCGAAGACTGGCATCGACATGCTTGTCCAGACTTCCCTCTCAATTCATGTAGTCGAGCTAGCATTAGTCTCGTCAAGAGGATTGCTTGCGAGTCACCACCCAGCCTAATCGCACAAACATGACGTGGGTGTTTTTAAATTGCGTGTACTGTGGGATCTCGTGGCTACCCTAATGTGTTCCTGCTAGTTTTGGGAAACGAGAGCATTTTACCAAGCTGACATAAGGCATCTGTTTTTGTGACATCGAATCACACCAGCATTTGCCTGACACATTTTGCGACAGCATTTGTTTGGCCCTGTTCGTCACCACGCTGTTTTTAAGCATTGCAATTCCAATTCCTAATTGTTTGTGAAAATTCACTGACTTTTCCATTAAGCGTGTTTATACAATTTTACTTTATTAAGTAACTGATTCTTTACTGAACGTTGCTATCACCACTGGTGATCATAAAGTGCATTGTTCTGTGCACGTTCTCCTGCCTTGTGCACACTCATATCCAAGGTGTCTGCAATGCCCTGTGTCCATCTTCGTGCTGGTCCACTACTGCCACTTCAAATAGCCACACCTTCCAACACGGTTCTTTCTGTGCTACTAAGCCGTTTAATATGGCCCAAGTATTTCACTTTTAGAGATATAATATAATTAGATCTACAGAAAATATGTCAGGGGTCCTGGTTAGTGGACATAATATAAATAACTTACGTTATGCTGATGACACCGTTATGATAGCAACAAGTCAGAAGTAACTACAGGAAATGATAGATACAGTGGTTGTAGAAAGTGGGGAAAAAAATGGGCCTTAGTTTGAATAATAGAAAAGCAGAAGTCATGGTCATATAAAAACAAACAGATTGTGCCTAAATGTACAATTAAAGTAAATAACGTCATTTTTGGGCAAGTGTAGAAATTCAGACATATAGGCACATGAATAACATCAGATGAAAGATGCATCCCTGAGATAAAGAACAGAACAGGACAAGCAAAAACTGCATTCTATCAAATGAAGAACGTTTTGTGCAATAAATCATTGCCACTGATAGTTAGAAAGAGAGTTCTTGCACGTTACAAAGAACCAATTTTAACATACGGCTGCGAATCCTGTACAGTTAGTAAACAGGCGAAAAAAAATCCCCGGTAGCCTTGGATATGTGATTTTATAGAAGAACTGACAGCAAAGTTAGCAATCTGGACATTTTGAGGGAAGCTAAATCGCAAATAACTTATCACAAACATCAGATAGACGCAGTCATCTTTTTTTTTTTTTTTTTGGGGGGGGGGGGGGGGGGGGGGGGGGTGGCCGCTTTATGATGTAGTCGGGGGAAAGACAAAAGGAGACAATCATAAAGACTGATGCTTCCTTCACTACGGTGCTAAGAGGTAGAGAGTAGTTCTGACTTCGTTACGGCCAAAGAAGAAAAATAGTGAAAAGAGAGAGAACCTCACACCGCCTCAACCGACAAAAAAAAAAGATGATAGTAATTAGATAAGAAGATATACGAGATCTCAGGCAGGGGCAGAAACTATTTTATAGATGTTCACACAGGAAACACCATGTTAGAGCCCAGGCAATGAATTAAGGTGTTAGATTGTGGTAGAAGTAGTGGTTGTAAAAACTAAAAGAGACTAAACAAAGAAATCAAAAACAGTACAAAAATAGCTCTTTATTTATCAACTGCTACAAATTTTGGTGACAATTTGTGTTCAAACATATTGAATAAAGCATTCAATAAGGGATGTTCAATTACAGATACAACAGACAACTGCATATATCAAACAACCAAGGTTGGCCCCTATTCAGTCACCAAAACTTAAGACAACAGGGTACACCAAGTACCACAACACAGGTGCTCCAAGTAATAGCTGGTTAGACTGACACAATAAAGAACCTTGACACAAGCAACACTGCACAGACAATAAGGCACTACAAAAACATAGGTTACACAACATACACCCCAAGACATGACATAAACAAAGAGTTGTGACACAATTTACTATCCCACCAAGAACCCAGGCTTGCTGACACTAACTAGTCAGCCGCTCGGCTTTCTCCTCTGACATATGTTGTTCACTGATGAACAGATGGGAAACCCCACATCTCTCGTCTCAAGGCGGGCTGGCCACAAAAATATTAACACAGAGCCCAAGCGCCTTCCTTCACATGGTGTAGCTGGCTGCTACAAGGAAAATGGCCTCAGGTCTCTTTGTTTCAGAGTGGCGTTTTTTTCGTTGTCCAGATTTTTAACTCGGATAGACCAAACCAAAATTCGTTGGTCTGGCGCTATCACAATGAGAAGACAAGAACTGGAACATGTTGTGACAGCCGGAAAGATTTGCGGAAAGAGAGATAGAGGAGGACAGCGTGAGAAAATTCTTGACAGTCTTGTGTCATGGCACAGGAGGGAGTCGATACACGAATTGATCCATACCGTCGGAGATCGCAATTTGTGGAGAGGTATGATCGCCCACGCCAGTCGCCAAGGCACTGGATGATGGTGAATTAGCCGGGTTTCTGCGATAATGAGATCTTGCAGAATGTCAGTTGTTCTTGTTGTTGGTTTTCTTTTTGCTCGCTCGCTTTGAACTCAAGCGTAATCCATACACATTATTTTTATAGTAGTGATGGACTGAATTTTGCGTGTGGGTTAGCTTTCCTTATTAACAGTGTCGCTCGCCATCATGCGAACGCACTCCGACTTCAGAGGTACTTGTAATTTACATCCAAAGTCAAGGACGGCGGGTCAATATTTTAGTCCAGCTGTCCGGTGTAGGGGATGAACCGCTAACCTCGGCATCAGCACACCAGATGTTCCAATTCCAATTCCAATTTTCAAAAACAAAAATTTCAAATTCTGTCTCGTCTAACCTGCTTCCTCAGCGGTGGTTATTGTTGATATCCGTGGTTGTGTGTACTGTTAGTCCTAATTCATACTGGTTTTATTGGTTCCGCTTTGTTCGTCGGATAAAGTTATTTTCTTTCTGTCTTATGCTGGTTCTGATAACTACCAGTCCTTGGTAGGGCGGTTTTTTTTCCCCCTATTAGCACCACTACGTGCTGGTTGTTTCTTGTCCTCACCGGGGCTAGTCCCGGTCATGTTCAGTCCTTGTAAGGAATCGATATAGGCAAAGGCAGAGAGTTCAAGTGCAGTCTCAAGTTGTCCCTCCGGTCACCTGCCCGTATTCCTCTAGGTTCGTTTTCTTGTTTTCGTCATCGGTGTATGGGTTGGTGCCACAACAAGACGACCCTATCTCCCTATCAGCCCCATTCAGGAGCCCTTACGGAAGAGCCAACCCACAAACCTGACACTCCCCCACCACACTCAACTGTCCCTCTCAGGACAGCCAGGGCATCCATTTTTTTTTAAATACTGTGTGTTGTTGTTTGTCCATCAAGAATGATGATGACCATTCATTTCATCCAGTGGGGTTGAAGGTGTGGAGCCGTGGGTTCTAAGATGGCTGATAAGGCCTATTTTGGCTCGAAATGTTCTTTGACAATGTGGGCAAAGAATGCTTGACGTCTCTGGAGGAGGATTTCCTGCAGTGGTTTTTCTGTCCTGCCTTTTCTTCACAGCTCTTGCAGTCCTGGTTGCCTCACATATGACTGCACCCTTTGCGCAATGATGCACGCCACGAATTTCGGTCTCTGGCTGCAGCCTCCCAGGTGTCATGATGAATTCCAAAAGCATTCAGTGAAATTTTCAGAGTGTCTTTAAAACGTTTCCTCTGGCCACCTTGGGAGCGTTTACCACAACGCAGTTCGCTGTAGAAAATTCGTTTAGGGAGCCTGTGATCTGGCATGCGGGTCAAGTGACCAGCCCAGCGAATCTGATTCTTCATCAGTAGAGTGTGGATACTGGGCATGGATGCTCTTTCTAGGACTTCAGTGTCTGGAATCTTGTCTTGCCATTTAATCTTCAGTAGCTTCCTTAGGCAGACTGTGTGGAAGTGGTTTAATTTCCTAGCGTGTCGCTGATAAACAGTCCAGGTTTCACAAGCATATAGCAGTGTGGATAATACAACTGCTTTGTAGACTTTTAGCTTTGTTTGCAGGCTTATTCCAGTTCTGTCCCATACATTCTTGTACAGTCTGCCAAAGGCTGCACTGGCCTTGGAGATTCTTGCATTCACTTCGTCATCGATTGTGGCAGCTTGTGACACAGTGCTGCCAAGATAGGTGAATTTGTCCACAACACTTAGTCTATGATCATTCACTTTGATATTCGGCACAGTGTGATTTTTCCCTGGAGCTGGCTGGTACATAACTACAGTCTTCTCCAAGTTGATATTGAGCCCAAAGTTGGCACAGGCATGTGAGAAAGCTGAAACATTATGTTGCATGTCCGCCTCTGAGTTGGCGTATAGAGCGCAATCATCAGCAAACAGGAGCTCTCTGACGGTGCCGCTGTCAATTTTGGTTTTAGCTTTCAGCCTTCTGAGATTGAATAACTTTCCATCCATACGGTAGTTGATGTCTATTCCAATGTCGTCGTTCTCGAAGGCATTCATCAACATGGCTGAAAACATGAGGCTGAACAGTGTTGGTGCCAGGACACATCCTTGCTTCACTCCATTGGTTACAGGAAAGGGTTCAGACAGTTCACCATTTTCCTGTACTCTTGCCTGCATGCCGTCATGAAATAGCCGCACTATTTGGACAAACTTTCGTGGACAGCCATATTTTGCCATAATCTTCCACAGTCCTTCTCTGCTGACTGTATCAAAAGCCTTGGTAAGGTCAATGAAAGTGGAGAACATTTCGCAGTTCTGTTCCTGACATTTCTCTTGCAGCTGCCTTGCAGCGAAAATCATGTCAACAGTTCCACGTTCTTTTCTGAAGCCACATTGACTCTCAGGAAGAAGACCTTGATCGAGATGGGCTGTGAGGCGATTGAGAAGAATTCTGGCGAGTATCTTCCCTGCAATTGAAAGCAAGGAGATGCCTCGGTGGTTGTCACAGGATTGGCGGTTTCCTTTACGTTTGTAAAGGTGGACTATTGACGCGTCCTTAAAATCTTGTGGCATGGTCTCGTTCATCCATATGTTTGTGAAGACTTGGTGAAGCTGCTCTGTTAGGACCGGCCCACCTGCCTTGTATATCTCTGCTGGGATGGAGTCAGGACCAGGTGCCTTGCCGCTGGAGAGTTGCTGGATGGCTTTGTTTATTTCCACTATGGTTGGCAGGTCACCAAGTGTCTCATTGGTGGGAACTTGAGGAAGGCAGTTGATGGTTTCATCATCGAAGAAGGAAGTTGCATTTAAGATTTTGCTGAAATGCTCTGCCCAGCGTTGGAGGATTTCTTTCTTATCGGTGACCAATGTTCCCCCGTCTGCACTGAGGAGGGGAACTATGCCTGGTGATGAAGGACCATAGACCGTTTTCAGCGAGTCGTAGAAGTTTTTCATATCATGTCTGTCAGCAAAGCCCTGAATTTCATCAGCTTTGCTGCTCAGCCAGGAGTCCCGCATGTGCCGAAGTTTCTGCTGCACTACTCTCTGAATGTTCTTGAAAGCATCTTTTTTTTATGTTGACTTTGGGTCATTCAAATGTGCCTTGAGGAGAAGATGTTTCTCGGCCAGCAATTGGTTGATGTCTTCGGAATTTTCATCAAACCAGTCTTTATGCTTTCGGGGGGCTGGACCCAGGATTTCCATAGCAGTGTTGTAAATTGTGTCCTTTAGGGCTCTCCATTCTGTTTCTGTATCCTGTTTAGCTTCAGCATTGGGCTTGAGGCGGTCTTCCAGCATATTTTCAAACGACTGCTGCATTTTCTTGCTGTTTAGGCGGGTGACATTTAGCTTTGTTTGCATTTTCGCCCCTTGAGGACGCCGTGGTGGCCTGATGTGGATGTTCATTTTCGAGACAATGAGACGATGGTCTGTCCAACATTCGGCACCACACATGGATTTTGTCACTCGAACGTCTTGTCTGTCACTCCTCCTGACGATGACATAGTCAATGAGGTGCCAGTGTTTCGAGCGAGGGTGCATCCACGATGTCCTATTTCTCATGGGGAGACGGAAAATTGTGTTCGTAATCACGAGATCATGTTCAGCACATGTCTGAAGGAGGCGGAGTCCATTGCTGTTACAATTTCCGACTCCATGCTTTCCAATAATGCCACTCCAAGAGGTGGTGTCCGTGCCTACTCTGCCATTGAAATCCCCAAGGAGTATAAGTTTGTCTCCTTTGGGAACAGATGTTAAGACACTGTGCAGGTCCTCATAGAACTTGTTCTTGACATCATCTTCGTTGGTCATAGTTGGTGCGTAGACACTCACAATGGTTGCGTGCTTCCTTCCATTCAGCAGAGGCAACTTCATGGTCATGAGCCTGTCGTTTATAGCCTTTGGAAATCCAGCTAATTTGCCGACCAGGGCCGACTTAATGGCAAATCCCACACCGGATTGGCGTCTTTCCTCGCTTTTCCTTCCACTCCAGAAAAATGTGTAGCCGGCACCAATTTCACAGATTTGGCCTTCTTCTGCAAGTCGTGTCTCGCTCAAGGCTGCAATGTCGATGTTGTACCTGCCCAGCTCTCTCCCAATCAGTGCTGTTCGTCTCTCTGGACCCGACGCGCCGTCTCTGTCAAGTAGGGTGCGTACATTCCAAGTTCCAATTGTTAAGGGAATATGGTTTACTCTTTTAGCTTTGCTTGTTTTTTCTTTCTTTGTATGTCGACCGCAGTTAAGGGTACCCACCAACCGCGGCTAGCTGGTTAGGTAGTGATGAAGCAGACAATGTTTAGGGCACATTTTCTAGCCCCTTCCTCATGCTATGGAGGTGAGCAGTGTGTTCCTATAGAGGGCTGCTCAGTCGCTCAGGGGGCTGCCGAATTCCACTGCTGCTCCGGTCAGTAGAAGACGACCATATGGCCTGAGCCGCCTGTGTGCAGGTCTGCGACTACGGTGTGAGTTCGCCTGTGTACATATATATGAGCACACCAGATCTTTAAGAACACCGTTCTTATCCATTCGGCCATGCGGACCTGCGCAGAATGTCAGTATTGTTCTTCTTCTTTGTACGCAACATTCTGTAACATTTCAGTTCAAAAGTCACATGTTTTAGTGATGTCGAAATATGGTGCTACAAAAAAAAAATCACACATTTGGTTTTGTTTGCCAGTGCTATGCTATAGACTCTTAATACAGTATAACCACTGAATTGCTGAATGGCCAGTCTGTTTATTTTTGCGCTCGCTCGCTATGAATTTAGTTGTAGTCCATACACGTTGTCAGGGTCTTAAACTTGGCTCGCTAACCTAACACATGTGAGACAGTACAAGTACAACGTGATTCGACTTAAGACTCAACGACACAACGTTCAATTGATTTATTTACAGATCATATACAGTACGATGATCTCTACAAGATATACTTGACACTTCAATACACTTACATACACAATACAGCTCACAGTCTATCTCTCAAGATGTCCAGACACTCGACTTTCAGGCACAGAAACCACACAACGCCTTTCTCTCATCTTGCGTCCAGTCGAGTCCACGTCCCAGAGCTGTCTGCCTATAGCTCGCAACTTGCCTCCCACCTGAAGTGGCTTCACGAGGTATGCGTGCGTCTTGCGTCGTCCTTGCCTGACCGCTGGCCGTCTCGTCAGCCAGCAACCTCGCAGGCAGGTAACTACTACTCGCCTGGCGGCGTAACGAAGTTACGGCATCCCTGCTGGGGACTAAGTCGCCTGGCGGGCGTAACGATGTCACTGCATCACAGCACTACTCTAGACTCTGACATGCTCCCCCGGCAACTTCATGAAAGATGTCATCTTTCATGTATAATATATGTACATACTGGGTTAATATTTTAACCTTGTCAGAGTCGACCCTTCTGTTGTTATATACATTGGTTTCATAATACATAGAAATACACATCTGCCATAGAAACATATAAGAAATGGAAGTTGTATTCAACGACATGTGGTGTTCAACCTTTAACACTTGTCAGGTTTCATCTTCTCGATGGCTGATTACCTCAATTGCATTATTGACCCAGTCAGATCGGTAGTACCAGCTTCCAAGCATCTACCTCGCAGCCTCCCAAAAAAAACGTAATAATATGGTTCTTGAAACAAAAACCATCTGGCTAGACCGAAATACGGCTTTATAAAAGTCACATTAAACGCTCAAACCCTGACCTCATTTGGCCAGGAGCTCTTGTGTTGATCTGCAATGTCGGTAACACTCTACCATGCCCAGTAGATGGCTTCTTGGTGTGTTAACAATCTGGCAACAACATCGCTATTTATATACAACACATTACAGTATACATTTCAAATTATGGCCCTTTGTGTAATGATGTAATAACAAATAAATGAAAGGGGAATAACTTCAAAATTTATGAAATATAATATTTTACAATAGTTATTCTATTTCTTAGCGTCATCGCTTGACGTTTCTTCATACTAACGAGAAAAAGTCGGTAGTATGAATACATTAATCAAGATATGATTCTAAGATTACACTACATAAATATATAAACACACAATTCGTGTATTCAACTTTGTTGATTCCTACAGATTTTAGAATCTTCATAGCTTTTTAAACTTTTATTTGTCGTCTGCTAATTTTGAACTAAATTCCTAACTAATCCGGAAGTACACACGAACACTAAACAGCTGATGTTGAAACTTGTAGAACACACTTGTTCCGGTCTGATGTAGTTACGGAATGTACAATGTTCTAATCGTTCATGTGTTGGATGTTTCACTGTAAAACCTTCTGGATTTCGATTGACTGCAGTGGTGTAGCTGTCAATGTTTAGGTCACCCTTTCACACACGGATTTAAAATATCACTGGAAAGTTCCACACGCAGATACCACTGTCAAATTGGATAGTTCGCTTACGGTAAGTTTTGAGCGAATGTGGCACTGTTGTGTTTCGTAATATATACAATTAATAAAGTTCGCTTTCTACCACACACTATACAATTATACACGACAATCACTACATTAATTTAGTAACATAAGAACACTATATATATTGGGAGTAACCCCTATCACATCACATCGTAGACGTTACACAGCTTTTTGTGAATGAAAAAAAATATATTCACTGATGGATGGCTGTGTTGATCTGAGTGTATTTTACACACTGCACTCAGACATTGGTGCTTACTGGTCGGTCGGACAACGGGACAAAAGATCCGGCAATCGTGTTGGTTCTGCCTGGGATATGTCGAACCTCGAAGCTGTAATCTTGGAGTTTAAGAGACCAGCGCGCTACCATCTGGTTTGAAGGTACACCTGAATTTATAAATCGCAACGGGCTGCTGTCAGACTCCACAATGAAATGGCGTCCTAGAAGGAATCTGGACAATTTAGTTATACCCACCACTAAAGCTAGGGCTTCCAACTGAGGTATTGACCATGCCGTTCTCTGGGTTTCAGTTTCCTGGAGACGAAGTACACAGGGTGAAGGATGTTATTGTGCTCTTGCAAACAAGACTGCTCCAATCGCCACGGAGCTCGCTTCTGTACGCAATCTGAAAGGTAAATGGAGATTGGGCTATTTTCAGGATGGGATTGTGTAAGCTATTATCAGAAAAACAAGATAATACTTTACGGAATGCAAATTTTAGGCATTCATTGCTTACAATTTTCTCCGGTTTATCTTTTGTTAGTAAGTTAGTAAATACTTTGGTCAGTTCGGAAAAATCAGGAATGAACTGCCGGTAATAATTTATCAGTCCCAACAAACTTCTGACTTGCTTTTTCGTCGTCGGAAGTGAGAGTTTTAGTATCTTGGACACAATGTTATCGTCTGTCGTGACAAAGCCATTGGATATTTTGTACCCCAAGAAGGATATTTCCTGGTAGGCTATGTCTACTTTTGCAGGCTTACAGTCAGTCCATGCTGTCTAATACGTTCAAATGTCTGTTCTAATGTCTTTATGTGCTCTGTCATCGTCTCTGTGTGAACACAGATGTCGTCTATATAGCAAATTATGTTAGGTATATCTACTAGTAAAAGTCGTGTCATACGTACGAATGTGGCTGGGGCATTGACAAGCCCAAATGGAAGTTTGCACCATTCGTACAGTCCCCAAGGTGTGGGCAAATGCTCTCAGATGTCTGCTCTGTTCGTCTACCGCTATTTGCCATAACCTTTAGTCATGTCTACATTCGTAAAGAACCTAGCGTCTGTCAGTTCTGTCAGTAGCTCGTCAGAGTTGGCCATTGGCTCCAAATCTAGAAGAGTTATCTTATTGAGCTTTCTATAGTCGACACAGAGTCTTATCGTGTTTGTCCTTTTGCGTACTATGACCATTGGAGATGAGAAGTCTGATTGGGATCGTCCTATGATGGTTGTTTTTTCTCTAAGTTGATGATCTCCTGATGTAATTGTTCTTTGTAATGTAATGGAATGGTGTATGGTCTGCATCTTATGGGTGTGTTTGACCGTGAGTGTGATGTGGATGCTGTACTAATTCTGTTTGTCCTGGGTTGTTAGAGAAGATGGTGTTGTACTGTTGTATTAGCTGTTTGCAACTGTCTGTTTCCTGCTTGAGTTAACTTTGGGTTGATTTTTGATCTCCTTCAAGCAGTTTGTCGTGTCTAATGCAGGTGTTGGAATTTCGTCACTAGCCTCGTCATCTTCATGATCTATTATCACTGTACAAGCTGTTGTATCGTCTTGTTCGTTGTCTCTGTTGTAGTATGGTCTTAGCATATTTATGTGGAATATTCTGTGTTTGTCTTTTATTTGGATCTCGTAGTCTACAGGTGAAATCTGTCTCGTCACTTTAAAAGGTCCCTGCCAAGAATCAGTCAATAAGTGTCTGTCACTAGGTAATAGAAGAAGAACGTCCTGTCCACGTGTCAACGTTATTGTCCTATTACCTTTGTCAGCATACTGTCTATAAGTAGCACCAAATAATTTTAGTGCATTCTTTGCAATTATACAAGATTTGATGATTCTTTCACGCAATGATGTAACGTATACGTATGATGATATGAGTTTAAGTACTGGAGTGGAGTCAGTTAACATTTGATGATAAATAGTTAATGGGCCACGTGGTTTGGCACCATAGATAAGTTCAAAAGGAGAGAAACCGGTACTAGAATGTGGTACCTCGCGATAAGCAAAAAGAATAGCTGGTAGATATACATCCCAGTTATTGGGGTGCTCTTGCGTGACTTTTGCAAGCATGTGCTTTAAATCGCCGTTAAATTTTTCTATAATTCCACTAGAGTGAGGATAGTACGGGGGAATTGAAACATTGCTTCACTCCCAACATTTTGGTGAAAGCTTGGGTAGATGCGGCGATAAACTGAGTGCCCCTATCTGATTGGATAGTGTCTGGAAATCCTATCCGAGAAAAAATATGGAAGAAAACTTCCATTATATCATTGGCAGTTATGTTCTTTAGCGGAATAGCTTCCGGCCAGCGGCTACATTGATCAATGACAGTTAGAATATATTTATTCCCTCTAGTTGTTGTATGATTGAGAGGGCCCACTATGTCGACAGATAATTTTTCAAAAGGTATACTAGCTAAGTCAGTGACTTGTAACTTTGCCTGTGGGTGTTTACCTTTTTTTACCAGTTTTTGGCAGATGTCACAACTTCTGCAATATTGTTTAATGTCATTGCAAAATTTGGGCCAATGAAACTGTGTTAATAATCTTGATCTGGTCTTAGCGTATGCCATATGCCCTGCAAGCGGTATATCATGGGCAAGATGTAAGGCTTGCTTACGATAATTAGTTGGCAAAACAGTTTGCTCTGTTGTGTTATCACCTCTGGTATAATACCTAGTGAGGATATCATTTTTCACAGCAAAATGGCATTTTGCATTCTTGGTTACCTTTGGCTTTTGGCTGATCAGATTAAAATATTTTGACAATGAAGGGTCAGCCTTTTGAGCTGTTACAAACGTCTCCTTTATGGTGTTAGTAGGTAGTGATACTGGGCTAAGCATTTATATAGCCTCAGTTTGATTACTTTCATCTTGCACTCTAGCAGTAGATCTGGTTACTGCGTTCACACATTCAATGATATCAGATGGTGATGAAACAATGTTATCAATGATGTCATGAGATCTTAGTGCTACATTAGCTACCATACATTCAATAGGTGGTGTAACATTATCAATGATGACATTGGATGGTGATGTTATGCTATCATCAATACACAGAGATGTTATGTCATGAGGTTTATCATTCACCTCTGGTAAATTTCCAATTATTATATCACACACTGGGTTTGTTAATGCAGCGCACTTTACTTTCCCAGTGAGGAAAGGTGTTTCAATATATGCCCATGCTAGTGGGTATTTCTCAATATTGCCTGAGAATGTTCTGCATGTTACGTGCCGGTCTGTATAGTCTGTAGGCATTATGAACGTTCTCTTCAGACCAATCAGTGAGCTTCCCGTGTCCCGAAGGACTGTAGCAGACTTGCCATTCACGTATCCGTGATGGACGTTTATCCTGCCTTTGGAATCTACTACCAAATTAGCTTCTTCATTGGCAATAGGAATGGAGTGGCCGCATGTTAAAATGCCATCTTCATAAAAGGTGTTATAAACAGTACATTTATTTGCGTTAAACATGTCAAAAGCCTGTGCTGAGTTCACAACATGTTTCTCTGATTGTTCTTCATCTGACGATGAACTGTCAAACAAGGCGGCATTTGCTTTGTTGGTCATTTGCCTACCTTTACAATCATGGCGATAGTGTCCGTACGCCTTACAGAGGAAACATTTACGCAAATTTCTGAAGGATCTACGCTCCTTATCTTGTCTGTTTACCATGTTTTGTAGATAAGTATGATATGCGGGGTTCTTGTCGCACATCTCACCTTGATGATGTGAAATTTTACAATATTTACAGTGATTATACTTCTCAGATGTAGGCTTATGAGGTTTCTGCCTACTATAGGGTTTGTCATAGTTAGACGATGCAACAAAATTAATGTCAGTAGCTTCACTGGCAAAACAATGTTTGTTGGCTGTGTAATACGCCGAACCACGTCTCTCAATCTCATCTACACTAGTGCATTCATTCTCCTGCAAAAATTTTGAAAATGCTGATGGAATGGATGAAATGACTTTATCTCTAATGATCAGATCTTCTAATCTTTGATAATTTTTGTCAATTTTAGCTGCTGAATTCCATTTGGTAAATATATCTCGGACTAAGCAGAGGTAATCAGAGAACGTTTGAGTCGGTTTTGGGCTCAACTTGCTGAATTGTTCTCTGTAACCTGCCTCATCTAACATAAAATGTGCCATAATCTTTGATTTCAGATAATGGTATTCTTTTATGAGGTCTTTGGGGATGGTCTCAATGACTTTAAAAGGCTCCCCTGATAAACTCCTCATATAAACAATATTCCATTCAGACAGTGGAACCTGGTAATGTTCCATTAAAGTCTCAAAATTTTGGGTAAAGGCTGCGATGCAGTCACCCGAGGTATAATTACGTACAATACCTTGATATTTCTTGTACTGGTTTTCTTTCTCCAGTCTCTCCGATTTCTTAGACTCTTTGTTAATGGCGGTCTCAGTATCAAGTTGCTTGATTTTTAATTGCAATTCCAGTTCTTCTCGCTTACTTTGAGCTGCTATCTCCGCTTTCTTAAGCTCAATATCTAATTCGGCTTGTTTTGTCTTTGCAGACAGTTCTGCTTCTGCCTGTTTTGCTGCGGTTGCTGCCTCTGCTTGCTTTAAGGCTGTTTCTGCCTCTACTTGCCTGGCAGCCCTTTCAGTCTCTGCCTGCTTTAATGCTCTTTCAGCTGCTCTTTCTTCGCGTTCATTAGCTTTCTCCTGTACCAGTAGGTATTCAGAGTATTTCTTCTCACTCCACTTCATTAACTCATCACCTGTTAACTTTAACTTCAACCCCATATCGATGAAATCATTTAATGACGACATGATGGAAAATGCAAATGAAATACCAGCCACACAATTTGTTACAAGTGGTTAGTAAAGTAAACAATTTACAATTGTGTTCTATTGACAATACGTGCCTAAATTTCCATCCTAAAGTATATGAAAAAGAAAAATATACTCAAGTGCACCGGATGCGGTGAAGAACGGTTGGAAATCGGGCTAGGAACTGTAGGGTCGCTACTTCGAAACACAAATGACCTCTACGGCAAGGGTTTCAGATGGCACAGAAAACCTGCTTTGTTTTTGGAGGAAATAAATTAGCGTCTTTTTGATGTGGTGTGCCTGCTTGTCACTAAGTATTAATTAGGTTTGTATGGCGTTGAGTGTAATTGTAGGTCGTAATTTTGTCCGTCAACAATTTTTTTTTTTTAAACACAAGTCACTTTCTTTCCCAAAACTTTTTGCGTTCCACAACTCAATTCACAAAGACAATCTACATATATCTCAACACTTTATAACATTGATGACACATCACTTACATCAAGATGACATTCAGTAAGGACATAGACATCAAGTTTACAAGATGGCGACAAGGTCACAATGGCGACAAGATCACAATGTCGACAAGGTCAAAACGGTGGCAAGTTCAACAATCACAAATGTTTTACACGTTTACAAGATCAAACAATATGTATGCACTGTACGTTTACAAATAGTCTCCATGTTTAAACAATGTAGTAATATATCAAAGTGAGCCTTCCACGATCACATTTACATGTACCATAAAGTTTGACAAAAATTCTAAGTTCACAAACTCTAGTTTTAAATGTTAATTACATAAACACGTTCATTTCAAAGCCGGACGAATGCCACCACGTCCACACATGTCAGGGTCTTAAACTTGGCTCGCTAACCTAACACATGTGAGACAGTACAAGTACAACGTGATTCGACTTAAGACTCAACGACACAACGTTCAATGGATTTATTTACAGATCATATACAGTACGATGATCACTACAAGATATACTTGACACTTCAATACACTTACATACACAATACAGCTCACAGTCTATCTCTCAAGATGTCCAGACACTCGACTTTCAGGCACAGAAACCACACAACGCCTTTCTCTCATCTTGCGTCCAGTCGAGTCCACGTCCCAGAGCTGTCTGCCTATAGCTCGCAACTTGCCTCCCACCTGAAGTGGCTTCACGAGGCATGCGTGCGTCTTGCGTCGTCCTTGCCTGATCGCTGGCCGTCTCGTCAGCCAGCAACCTCGCAGGCAGGTAACTACTACTCGCCTGGCGGCGTAACGAAGTTACGGCATCCCTGCTGGGGACTAAGTCGCCTGGCGGGCGTAACGATGTCACTGCATCACTGCACTACTCTAGACTCTGACACACGTGCTACTACTTTTAGTGCACTCGGCTGATATGTGTGTGTGGATTAGCTTTCCCAATTACTAGTGTCCCTCGCCAGCAGGCGAACTCACACCGGCTTCTGAAGTAGGGCCAGTCTATGTGTAACTTCTTTTGAGCAGTGGCCCCTGTTGCTGGTCATGGAACCAAGATATATTCATTCACACTGTGACATTGTCAATGTCCTCATTGTTGGTTGTGATTTGTCGTTGACATGTGATGTTGTCCGTGGGCATTATTATTTTTGTTTTTTAAGTTCAGATATTTACGTTTCATTATTAGTGCATAAACTAATATCGCATTACACATATGTAACTTTCAATTCTGGGGGTTTGTTTGGGAAGTGGACATGCCATCTCGCCTCACACTCGGAAGGTTGTGGGTCTGTTTTCAGACTGTGACTGGGTTCATGACTGTAATATTTTGGAGACCTCTGGGAATGTTCACCGGAGAAACTGAGTTCGTGCTCTATGCCACGCTTTGGGCAGGTGGTTAGCCGATCCGCGGCGACAGACTGAGCTGGGTGGGCTAAATCCCGGCGCAATGAAGTCGATTGCCTTTTAACCCCCAGCGCCAATCCTCACCACGCCTTATTTTACATTCAGTCCTGTTTAAACAAACAGAAGAGAAAACTGTTTTATGTCTGGATAAAAACACATCTGATATATGACACTTGTAAAATGTTCCCAGTTTTTAGCATAATAAATTGCTGTTGGGATTTAGCGACCTAACCACAATTGTATCAGACCCTCGTAATTTGAAATATTAATTTAGAATTCTATTCATGCATAAGAGGACACCAATGTCAAGAATAAAAATATCATATTAAACTGTGGTCTTTCATTTCAACTGCCAGCAGTTTTAATTGAACCAGTTTAAATGTAATTTATAAATTATTGAAAACTACGGATTTGAAAATATAATTCAAATGATTCACATTCGCAAAGGATAACTACTGTTTCTTTTTTAATATAAATAAAAATAAATATGCATGTGTTATATGAGAAATTGGGCACACGATTGAGCAACTATTATGCACGTCACTGAAAATATGCAGACTCCTTTATTAAAATTTGATGACAAATGCTATTAACAGTGAAATATTACTTTACTAAGATAATTATGTCGAGTGGTGTAAAGTAATTTATAAATGAACGTGTTATTTCCGTCTGTGTACATGGCTCTTATGACCAATGATAACGTCATAGTTTATTATTCACATATTATAAGTTTATTATCTGTTTGGCTATATACAGATCTCTCTCTCTCTCTCTCTCTCTCTCTCTCTCTCTCTCTCTCTCTCTCTCTCTCTCTCTCTCTCTCTCTCTCTCTCTTTATATATATATATATATATGGCCGGTCACCCTGACGAAGTGTTTAGGGCGTTGTTCGCAATCCCGTATAGTCACGTACGAAACACAGCTGCGCGAGATTTGGCAGTTGATAGCGTCGCGTTGGTTTCTTACGGAGGTATTGAGAAGGTCGTTCAGAAACCAATGGCAAACTACTGAACGTAAAACTTGCCAAGACATCAACAGCAGCTTAAAGATGCTGGTGTTGACTGCAATGTCCTGTAAAGGATATTCGGAAGAGGGGAGGGGGGGTGATGTTGATTGATTGATTGATTGATTTGGGAATCGACATCACAAGCATTCGGGGCATTCCCCATAAGCGCTCCGTCCCCATCCTCAGAAGCCAGCGAAGAGTTCCAACACTAATAGTACCAGTAGCAATCTGATTATATGTCCGTCTCGCCTTTCCTCTGAGCGTTGAGCGTCGGCCAGATCCCCTCGTCACCCCTCGCTGTCTCATTCTTGCCAGACCATGGTAATTCCATTTGCTCCTCCGAGGTGTACACGTGCTCCCACAAGGCTGCAACCACATCTGCCTTGTCATGTATCAATACTCCACCAAGTTCTGCAGAGCCAGCCAATCTGCAAATATAACTGCATACAATACAGAGGCATTTCCCTTTTGAATCATACAGGGAAATTATTTTGAAAAATTCTTAAGAAAAGATTACGAACTACAATAGAACCCTAGCTAAGCGAAACACAAGCTTGGATTTAGGGAAAAACAAGGGATGCACAGATGCCATTTTTGCTCTTAGACAACGTATATGAAATTCACTCGAATTTAATGAAACACTCTACTTAGCCTGTGTCGACCAAGAAAAGGCATTTGATAGAGTAGATAGAAACAAGCTGTGGGAAATCCTTAAATGTTATGTAGTGAGTACACATCTTTCAAATCCATTTAGAAGCTTATACAACAACAGTGAATGCATAATGAGAACAAATGGAGGATACACCGAACCCTTCACCATAAGATCCGGAGTACGACAAGGTTGTGTCCTGTCTCCTCTCTTGTGTTATAACCTATGTAGACAGCATACGTAAAGAAACCAGCCAAACAGAGACCGCAAAAACACCGCATGACGAACAAAACACAGAAGATCAAGCACTAATAGCAAAATCAGAAGCAGAATTGCAAGATCACATGAATAGTCTAAACGAAGTGTGTAAGGAACATAACATGATAAATTAGCACAAGTAAAACAGAGTTAGTGACTATACCCACAGAAGAAATAACAACAAGGATTCAATAAAAGAAAACCCCCTGAAACTAGTAAAGCACTTAGGAAGTATAATATCACCAAATGGCAAATCAGAAGACGAGGTCGAAAATAGATGCAATAAGGCAAACCAACTCATTGGACAAATGGCACCAATACTAAAGAACAAACATGTATCAATAAATACTAAGAAAGCACTCTACAACACAATCTACCTACCAAATCTATGCTACCAATGCCAAAACTGGACAATGACAGAAAAATGTAAAAGATAAATCACAACAACAGAAATTCAATTTCTGAAAAACATACTCAATGTATTAAGAAGAGAGAGAATTAGAATTGAAGAAATCAGGACTAAAGTGGGGGTTTTAGCAGCGCTAGATTTTATTAGAAGGTAGCAAGTCAAATGATTTTGGCCATGTAACTAGGTTACCAACTAACAGTATGCCACAACAAGCAATGATGTACAGACCAAATGGAAGCAGAATAAGAGGCTCACCATGTAAACGGTGGACAGAGTGAATAGCAATGTCCAAGGGAATCTCGATATTCGAAGCCCATAAACGGGCACTGTCCCGTTCTTTATGCTTCACCTCGACACCGCAAGATACAAGAGGAACAAAAACAAACATGAGATGAGATGATGAGAGATATAACATATGAATAACCATGCTTCATTTGACTGTACAGTGTAGGAGTAGGTCGGTCGCTGAATTGACTGGTTTGCCTTTTCGGTTCACGAGTGCATTTTTCAGGAGACTCCTGGGAGTCGTCGCTTGAGCTACGGTGTTCATGCTTTGTGTGACACTTTCGGCGGGTCGCCCTGCGGAAAGAGACCGAGAATTGTGGGATAAAACCCAGGTCAATGAAGTCTTTCTGGTGACTGCCGATTCCATCGACGATGAAATTTATTTTTCGTGGAGGACATTTGTATTGGCATTCAGGCGGCGGCATTATGCACAGTGTACCTGTGCGGGCTGTTGGCTTGCCGAGACTCCTGTCTGTTCCACATTTCACATTGGGCAGTGAGGAGCATTTTGTGTGATATTCACTGGCACAGGAACGGAGCATAATGGGGACGACCCGTTGCCGTGAAGTTGGAACCGCGTAGGTCTCAAGTAAAAGTCGTTATCCATTACTATGAATAGACATGCGAAGACAAGTCGATATGGCTTGCCTTGTGGGACAAGGAGATGAACAGCTTCAAAAATGAGTGATTTTCTGCTAACATCTCGTTGCCGAGTGAAACTTCGTGTCATTCTCTTTTGTAGTTCTCGAGATAAAAGACTTATGGTAAGGATGTATTGGTTCAAAGAAAACGTCACTTGTGTCATGAAAGTGAGTCTTTTGTTGTTGACTCGGGGGAGTTGACATCTTCTTTGTCGGCAGATTTGTGCCTAGTCTTAATCTAAGCTTAATCTTTCTTTTTCTCCGCCAGCTAAAACTGTTGGCTGACGCCTTGGGCATGCTTACATGCAGATCAGTTGTTTGATCTTTGAGGACGTTGTGATAAGAAGGCAAAGGGTTTTAATTTAATGTAAAATACCATAAACAAGTTAGTTGCATATCCTTCACAGGACGTGGCAATCAATCCCAACATGTTTTGGCTATTTGTTATTTACCATGCAATTTTACTTTCAGTGGTTTGCTATTGCTTTCTGAATGACCAATGCCTCATATCATCGAAATCAACGCAAAGCGGTCTGCTTCCGCATCCCCGGCAGCTGATTTTGAACCCTCGACTCGGTCATGTCCAGGAAATGTGAAACATGTTCACTGCCCCAAGCCACAGTGCTGGCAGGACATTAATATACGAGTCTCAATTGTTCTTCTGCATACTGTATC